>JAJEKV010000026.1:17202467-17510303 GCA_021234155.1 Isoetes taiwanensis
TGGTATTGCTTCGTTCGGTTACGTATTGCTCATTTGGCTTACGGAGACCCGAAGCCGTCGATTAGTTTGTAGTGCGAGGCGGCGGATGGGATTTCTATGTTGATGTTATTGATGTTGTATGTTATATTATGATGTGATCACCCTGAGGTGATTTGTTGATATATTGATGTTATTGCCATGTGTTTTATTGGCTTCTGCAACTAGGTGAGCGAAGGAAGGCGGGGACAAATGACCCATCCCTCTTCCTTATGACCCACGGTCAGGATTGGCGGTGCGTTATTTGCCGGTTTGGGCTGTCGGGGATGAACTTCGCCCTTCCTAATACCGATGGGAGCATGGAGTAGAGAAGTAGGGGGCGTCATAAACCTTCTGATATTTTATTTAATACATTCTGGAAGTGGATATCATGTAATCCTCGGGTAATAACATATGACAATTTATTCAACTAATTTATTTATCTACTGTTTAGTTTAGCGTTGTTATGTGTTATCCGATTGCAGTTGCCTTACAAATGTCTCAGCATTTGCAAAGAACCCACTAGTTGAAGGGAATCCTCACATTGGTTCAATTCCCTCAATATGGTGACTTATAGTTCTTTAATATCCATTAGCGAGGAAGTGTGTGGTAAATTTTGGTGTGTCGAATAGGGTAGAGAGAACCAACACAATAGATTAACAAAGCTCAACGGTTGTAGTATGTTATGGTGAAGGTTAAGCCCCAAGCTTTAGCACCAACGTTCAAAAGGTTCATCCGGTCATTCTAAGAAATGGCCCAGCATAATGTTATCTTTAATTACAAGGCTTGTTACCTTAATTCAGCTTTGGCGAGCATATATTGATACTGCATTCTAAACTCTGAGGCCGTATTATTCGTGAGGAGGAGGGTACACACAATATTCTTACCAAGAGAGCATCCAGGAGGTATACCAGCATTGAGGGGTTGAAGTGAGAACCTTACTTTTTGAAGGCCACTCCTAAGCGGGAGGACTTTTTCAATTGCATGACATAATTTAAATTAGACTTCCATTTGCAGATTGAACCAAAAGCAACAATGCATCACGGCTTAATTGTTTTTTTTCCTTTAAAACATAGAATAACAATCATAGCATAATATTTATAACACAATAAGATTGGTTTATATGAGACCAATTAACATAGCTTCTTGCTCTGAGGAGAGGGTAAATATAATTTCACCTAGAGACATGCATTCTAAAACTTATTTAGAACAAACTAGTGAAGCAACAGTATGGCTCACGATTTTTTGTTTGGATCAAAACCGCAAAATAGTTAATGCCTTTTCTTTCTTTTTATATATCAAAAACTCGAGGTTTTGAATGAGCAGATGATTAAGAAAGATAATTAAATTATAGAGAGAGTTGGATACTTTTCTGATCCGAAAGTAATCTTTCTTCTAAAGATGCCTTTGTTAAATCGGGGACTACATCTTCTTGATAAATTGGAAGGATGTGAAATCGTGGTAATTTGTTTGAACAAATTCTCATCATACATGAAAAGAAAGAACGAGTTTATGGTGATCTTTGGGAAATGTACAAAGAAGGAGATAGATATTTTTGATTGATTCAAGTCAAAGAGAGTTGTAAAAGCGTCAAAGCATTAATACGATTATAATATAAAAGCTGGAAATGGTTTTACCATGCAGGTGCCATCTTCTTACTCATTCTCATTACCTCGCACTTGTATCGCTCCAAATCAGTCCATAGGCGTTAATAAGCGAATCTAGAGCTGCCCCACCCAATTTGGCTAGTGATCAATATTAGTTGGCCCAACCCACCGATGTGATTCAAACATCATTTACCTAGAAGCGGTCATGAACCGAAGGGAAAATATAGTGAAAAAAAAAAGAGGAAACCTTTTCTCTCATTTTTTGTAAAATATGGCCCGATTTTGGAATTTTGTTGGTTTGGAGGGATTTTGGCAAAATTAATTGCCATGCCATTCTATTGAATGAAGATTCTATTTTATGATATATTATTCTTTAGTTTTTCTCGTTTTTTTATTTCTATATATGATACATTTGCATATGTATGGGATTGCGTACATATATATTTTTCTCTAATACATATTTAAAAGATTTAGAATTAATATAAAATTTATAAAGTGCATGGCTAAGCAAAAATAGACTTTTGTTGCATGCTTATTTTTTTTTCTTGACTTTCATTTTACGCAGTTTTGCAAGGCTAGTATGAAATATAGCCTTAGTTTTGAATCTGTTATTTTTTTAGACTTTATTTTGCATTGTACAATGGGTCTAGCGACCTTCAATTTCCTAACCCTGCCGAGCGGCTGTTCAGTTCACAATTTTCCAAGCGGGTATTGTAGTGGTAAAGGTAAGAGGAAATGTTCGTGATTAACTTGGAGTTTGCCCACTTGATAAATTTAGTGTACATCTAACAAACCCAGCCCATACCGTAATTAGTAGGATATGCTGGCATGACCTTTTTTGGCATAGCGCAGGTTGCGCTTTACAAAGCTCATCGTGAGCCCTAACTGCATGCAGCTTTTCTAAAATTTTGAGCCTATTTGATGAGAATTGGCGAGGAGGTTCTTGTTAACGAAACCCTTGAGATTGGTAGAAACTCTGTGGCAGAAGAGATACCTATAACCCAAAATATTGCATACTATCTGCTGCAGCTATGTCACAAGCGTAAGGATCTCTCCCTTAGCAGAAGGTGCATCATGCTTATTCTCCATTCGGGCCTAGACTCAGTTGCTGTTTTGGGTGATCATCTTATTAGGATATTGCTTGTCATGGATGCCTGGTTGAAGCAAACTATGCATCTAGCAAAGTTATGAATCCAAACCGAACATACCTGGGCTGCCATCATGTTTTCGAATGCAAACCTTGGGCAAGGTAAGTTAGTTCTTCAATTTACGACCGTCTATTACTCTAGCGTGAAGAGTAATACACATATTCTCGTTGCCTTTCTTTCAAAGGCATGTTTTCAGGCAAAAATCTTATACATGGAAGGAAACATTCACGAACATATCATTCAAGAAGAGGACTCCAGTTTATGTTTTTGTCGGAAATACGATGAATTGGACATGTATGCCAAATGTGGAATTTCCAGGAGGCATATGAAGTGTTTAAAATTTACCAAGTAAAAGATGGTGGTATCCTGGAATGCAATGATTGTTGGATATATCCAGCATGGAGAATGTCTTTTGGTCTTAAGTAATCATGAGAAGATCACGAGCTGATAATATTCAACCAAAATGAAGTTACACTGTTGTGTCTTTTAAAAGCTTTCACGCCAACATTGGGCATTGGAGGGGCAGGTTCATCCATGAGGAATATAATCAGAATTCAGATTCAGACGAAGATGTTGTAATAGGTAGCACCTTAGTGGACATGTATGCCAAATGTAAAGTCTACAGGAAGCTGATGAAGTGTTTGGTAAATTGGCAATACAAGAGGCGTGGTCTGCGCCAGGGTTCAATGGTAGCAGGATATGCCCAAAATGGCGAGGGCTCTTTTGGCTTTACAATGCTTTGAGAAGATGCAGCAAGAGGGCTTTTGGATGCGAATGATGCATTATTTACCAATATCCTTGTTGCTTGCAGTTATGGAGTTTTGTAGAAGGGGGCATAAATACCATAAATCTATGATAAAAGATGGCATTGCACCAACTAATTTCACTGTTCTTGCATTACTGATCTTCTATGCCGTGCCGGTTTGCTAAGTGAGGCAGAAATGTTTCTTAGAACTACAGTCAGAGGTATTGATAACATTGAAGGCATTATCATGGGTTGGACATCTTTGCTACTGCATGCAGAATGCACAGTGATGTTGAGCTAGGAAAATGTTGTTTAATGAAATTGTAGCTTTGGACCCGTGCTGCGGTGGTGCGCGTATGTCCTCATCAAATGTTTTGCTGATGCACTAATGCAGAAGGAGGCTTTTGGAAGTAGAGGACCTTAGATTGCGATGCTGGTGGCATTGGGATACATACATTAGAATGTGGATGGGAAGCAGCTTGTTGTATTAGAGATGAAATTCAGTGAACATGTAATTGGTTTGTCCAAAGAATGGGAATGGTCAAAGTAAACATGAAGAGCAAATGAACTTTGGTAGGCTCTGTAAGCTTTCCATCATGTTGTAGTGATGTTATTAATTTGACATCCCTCTTATTAGAGGATACTATATGCTGCAAATAAAGGCTGGCCCGAAAACATGTTCCTTAAAATTGCATGTGCTGCATATCAGAGGTGTTCTGCATATGGCATGACCCAAGCATTGGGGAGACACAGCAGATTATTCAGGGTATGATGGTTGTGTTTGATAAGGAAATTAAAGCTGCAGGCAGTGGGCCAGCTCAAGAGGCTGAGGAAAGTGAGAATATTGCAATTTGAATGCAAAAAAAAAGGGCCTTTTGTCATGAATTCTCCATTAGCTTGGCCATTAACTTAACAATTAATACCTGCCTTAGTTAATATATAATTATTAATTCCACTTTTCAGGCTGATTAAAACACCACTACTTTTAGGCTAATTTTGTTTACAAAACTGGCGGGAAAGTGAGGGCTATAATGGTTGGAAAAGGAATGCGCTTTGTGCAAGAATTGTGAAGCATTACAAGTTGTGATTGCAGGTCCACATCTTGAATCTTTTTTTGAGACTACCACTTGCTTTGGGATCTATGGAGCCTGTGGGCCCTTTAAAGTCACTTTATATGACATCCATCGGCCTAGGTATAGATTACTGGGGGAACATGGTGGTCTGGTTTGCTGAAGCTCACAGCAGAGCTTAATGCTCTGTTTACGGCAGATTTTGCACCATTGTTACTTGCGTTCGGTTGAGGCTTCAGGCTTGGTTAAGGGTTCTGGGTTCTGGCTTAGTTCAGTTTTCCAGCTTTGTGTGATCTTGGTTCATGGTTTTGTGCTGCTACAATGAATCTGCAAGAAACTTGAGGCTCTGATGATGCCGTTTATGGCTGGAGGTTTGATTTCTCTGGCTCGCTTACTACCGTGACCAAGGCTTCTGGCCTGTGTCGTTGCTTAGTTACTGTCATGTAAATACTGTGGTGTGAAGATTATCTAATAAATGTTTCAGACAAAATTGAGCCTCTTGATTTTGTTGACGTAATTTTTGTCCTTCACATAGGGGATTGTTCAGCTCCTAAATCTTGGCCCTAATCTTCGATTGCTAATAGAGCAAGGGATGTTGATAATTTAGCCTTTATAGGAAACCAAAAAGTCAGCGTGACAAGTGGACGAAAAGAGATTAGTCGGTGAAGATCAATGGAGGGCCTGCGCCTGGGAGGTGACGCAGAAAGGACATGGCTTTTGGATAACACGGGATTTGGAGTATAAAGAGGAGAAAAGCATCGAACCAAGAAAGTGAGAGTGGCATCAAGCAGGCAGTCTGACAGCAGAGCAGAAGCAGAAGTATTATCCTGACAAGGCTTGGGGTTGGGCTGATTAGAGTGGGCAGCAGATCTGCAGCAGATCAGCAAGCTGAGAGAAGACCGGTTTGCAGTCAAGCTAATTCCTATCAGAGCAGTCAGATATGGCCAGCCGATTGGCATTGACATATCTTAACAGTGCTGGAAGTTTTGAAGGAGATATTGGCTTTCAACTCTGCAAATCCAAGATCATGCAAGTACTGAAGGTGGATAAGCTAGGGGATATAGTTAATCCAGCCAAAACGAAGGTGGCGCCACTAAAGCTGAAAGTGAAAACGGAAGCGTTCGGATCAGAGGAAGTTAAGGAAGGAGTAATCTTGGATGAGGAAAAGGAGGAGATTGCCAAAGCAATAATCATGGCAAAGCAATAATCATGGCAAAGTTGGTAGTGATATTGTGCGTTTGAAATTCAGCACAAGCAGTAGTAAGGTGAAATTTGGAGGTATCTCTGGAGAGGTATGGAGGTGAAAACATCAACACAGATCGATATCCTGAAAATGAAATTGTGTAACCTGCAGTTTAAAAAAGGTGATGATTTGAGAGTTTTAATTCGAAAACTTAGATTGTTGTTGCATGACTTGGAAGGAGCCGGAGCGCATTATAATGAGCAACAAAAGATATTGGCCTTGACTAGAGCTTTTCAAATTTCCTTTTAAAGATCTTGCCATTTAAAGATTTTCACATATTAGTCGAAGGACAACATCCACTTTGGATGAGGCTGTAGATGCTATTAGGACAGAGCTAGAACAGGCGTTTTGGTGAAGAAGATGCATGGAGGTAGAAGAACATCCCATAAGCTTGTATAATGGATAGAGGGGTGGAGAAAGGAGTCTGAGGCCATGGAAGAAGCAGGGGAACGGGAAGAGCAGAGATTCAATACTACTTAATGCGAGGGTTTCGGTCACATTAAGGCAGAGTGCTAATCAAGAGAAGTGGAGTCGAGGACATGGTTCGTTTGGACGTGGAAAAGGACGTGCTGCTGTGGCAGCAGTCGGAGAGACATCTGTAAAGGAAACCCAACAGTTGGGAGTGCTTATAGAGGAGGAGGTAAGTGATTGTAATTCTGCCATTGAAAATAAACATTGCATATCAAAAATTGTTATTGAAAAGGGAACTTAGGATAGAATTAATACCTTGACTGTAGATTCTGAGCTGAAGTCTCCATAGTGAGCCTATCTGAATGTTGAAGTGCATTGAGCCAAGTATGAATTGCAAAGCCATGCAGATGGGCAATGGAGCAATGCAAAAGGTGCAAGGGAAGGGGGATTTACAGATTTTGGTTAAAGGCAAGAATGTTTTAAGTTTGCTAAATACATTATTCGTGCCAGGAATGTTATTTAACTTGATTCCAGTCGCCAATTTAGTAGATAATTGATATGATTTATTTTTCCATAAATATGGCTGCAAATTTATCAAAGAAGGTATTAAATTGCAAATTTATCAAAGAAGGTATTAAATTGTTTGAAGCTCAAAGAAGAGGGATTTGTTTGAGTTAGATGTGAATGATACTATCAATGAAGTATCTCCCCTCGATAGTATAAGACTTTGGCATTTGAGGTTAGCACATGTAAGCTATAATAATATCAGAATTGCCAAAAGACAACCTTTTAGACGAAGTACATTGTGAAGACATCGAGAGTGATGATGTTTGTGATATTTGTGAAGGGTGCATGCTAGGTTCATGCTAGATATTTGTGGCATTCATAAATAAAGGAAGAAGAGCACGTGGGTTGCTTGAGTTAATGCAGGCATGTGGACCCATGCAAGTTGAGAGTCCCATGCAAGTTGAGAGCATGTGTGGACCCATGCAAGTTGAGAGTCCCATGCAAGTTGAGAGTCGTGGAGCTAAGTCTTATTTTGCTACCTTTATTGATGATTATAGTAGGTGCGCTAAGTGTTAATTTTTGAGAACCAAGGATCAAGTGTTTGATGCATTTAGATTGTATGTTGCAGTTTGAGAGGGAAACATCATTGCAGGTCAAATGCTTAAGATCTTACCTTGGTGGAGAATATAGAGCATTGGAGTTTTGCAAGTATTGTCAGATATGAGGGATACGAAGGCAATATATCCGGTAGGAATGCGCATACACGCCACAAGTAATCCAGGTAGCGTAATGCAAGAATCATACTATCATATGGATGCAAAGAAGATCCATACTTAAGCATGCGTGTCCGCCAAACAATTTGTGGGGAGAGGTAGTAGCGCCCGGCTTGTTATATTTAGAATAGATTGCCGATGGTGGTGTGAAGGAGGGGGTACCGTGAGGAGCTTTAGACAGAAGAAGATAGTCTCAGGCGACGATTTAAGGTCCTTGCCTATAACAAGGTGACCTAGCAAATGCACTAATGACCAAGGTTGCACCACAAAAGGAATCTTTCAAAGATTCCCTAAAAACCTAAAATTGCCACTTTTAGGGGTCAATTGAAAACAAATTTCAATTTTGATTTGTGATACCCTTTTTGGTCCAAAATTAGAAAAACTTTTTCTTTTTTGTGAATTGTAGACACCAAAACAAGCCGTAAAAATTGAGTCACCTTTAAGAAAATCTAGGAAATACAAGAAAACTAGCAAAATTAAAGAACCATTAAAATCTTCACAAGAAATGAAAGCAAGATTGGCAAATCTAGCTTTTTATCTATTTGTTATTACTCAAGAAGAACCACAAGGTGCTATGCCAAGATAGGCAACAAAAAACATACAAGACATAACTAACATATGTCTGATAGCATTTACTTTATACAAGACATGAAAAAACATGGATAAACTTGGAAGAAGCTATGCGAGCATGTACAAAACATGTACAACATGTACAAAAACTCTAGCCAAAACTAGGAGGTAACGATGTGCCCACATTTAGATTATACAAGAAGTTTACGGCTTTTGAGAAGAGCAGATTAGGAATGTCGTTATACTCGCCAACTCCTTCGTGACTCGCCACCACCGCCCTCGCTGCCACTCTCCTCATTGTCACTTGAAGTGGTCAAGAGCCAAATCACCGAACACCGCCCTCATCCTAGGAACCTTCGTCCGAACGCCTTCGCAGAAAAGACTTCAAGAAGTTAACCGTTGTCGCACGAGCCTGCTATCAACCTTGAGAGTAAAAAATCATAAGCCAACACTTGAGTTTCGCTCTCAGTCCGTATTGTCCATGTGATTCTTATTCATCGCTTTTCCCAGCCCTTCCGTAACGGGAGATTTGACTTCGGCCGTGTCATCCTAGGAATGGAAAATTTTACCCTAGGGACCAAGTTACACCATTTTTGGCAACAAAAGAAACATCTAACCTCTACATGGCAAAGATTCGCCAGCCCACCTCTTAGGCCAATTGACTACGAACATGTTGAACATGAGCTACCTTTGGCTTCTTGGAGAAAGAGGGTTCTTCATACGAAACTTGGTCTCGAGGGTAATGTCGATCTTTTGAGTCCATTTGGCGAAAGTTAGTTTATAGTTCGAGTGGGAGAGTTCCCCATCCGGCCAAAGGGCCTTGGGAGAGGACCTTTGGGGCTTAACCGCCGGGGAAGGTTTAAGGGTCCATCTTCAAAGCCCAACACCCTCCCTCTATGATCACATTGTGCAAGATCCTGGGTCAATCGACTAGGATATGGCCTCCAAAAACGAAACCATGTGGTTTGCTAGTTATTGAAGGGTTTTTATGGAGGTCGCGATGAAGGTCGGTTGCACTTGGGACGGGTCAAGAAGCCGCAGCTAAAAACATGAAGCAATAGGAATCAAGGAATGGGGTTTGGATCTATTGGCCATTCAATGATCCCAAACATTTTTCATCGCAAAAGGTGCTTTTGGCTTCTATTTGCCATTATGGGAGGAGGATAAATCCAAACCCCATTCCTCAATTCCTATTGCTTCGTGGTTTTCAATTGCAAACTTTCTCGGCCATGTCCCAAGTGCAACCGATTAAAACTCGCCTCCAAAACATAAACCCTTCAATAACCTAGCAATGCACGTGGTTTACGCTTCGAGGCCATATCTTAATCAGATTCACTGTGATCTTGCACAATGTCATCACGTAGAGGGAGGGTGTTGACGCCAGAAGACGGACCCTTCAAACATTTCGGAAGCAGTTCACCCCAAAGGTCCTCCCCCAAAGGCCCCTGGCCACGGACAGGCAACTCTCCCACTCCGAAATTGTAAACTGACTCTGCCAATGGACTCAAAACGTCGAGATTACCCCGGGACCAAGTTTCGTGGGCAGAAGACCACCCTTTCTCCAAGAAGCGCCAAAGTAGCTCATGTCCAATACGTTCCTAGTCAATTGGCGTAAGAGATGGCTGCAGAATATTGTCATGTAGAGGGTTCGTGTTTCGTTTGAAAAGAAATTCTCCCACCAGCCTTTGTCCTCCTCACTGAAGTACTTAAAATCTGACCTTATACTTTCCTCCATGCTGGTCAGTGAGACGAAGGGATTTTTGTCCTTGTTCTTTTCTGTGTAGTCTACGGCACTTTTCAGTGGCTGCTGAATAGCCCTTCTCATTACCTTAGTTTCAGAAACATATTTTAAATATTGTAGGCCTGCCTCAGGCTGCCAAGTTTGGGAGGTGACAAAGTACTTCCCTTGAAGTTGTGCTTTACCGTCCTTGAGAAAAAATTTTACATGATGTTGAAATGTCAAATTATTCAACTTATGGATAGCGGTGACCTCAGATCACCATGATGCCGGAAAACAAACTCACGAAAATCAAAAGTCTCGCTAAGCACTTCGACAACTGGAGTCGGATTGTAAGCTTGCTCAATCACACTGCACAAGGAGTGTAGACAAAATGCTTTTTTCCTTCGCAACCGCACGTAAAAATGGCTGAACATTTGGTCTATCCGATCATGGGGTGTGGCCCACAAGTAAGAAACCAATCTTGACCTTCGAAAAGATACCCACCACCAAAGATTATGCTAATAAGCAAATAAAACTTGGTTTTTATTTTCTCTAGTAGTATTGTCTAACTGTAAGTACAACACTGGAGGCAGCTTCTCCTTTGCCAGCAAAATCTTATTTAGTATTGTCACCGTGAGGTTAGGATCGCTGTGTATATTTGGATAGGTCAAAAATACTCGCGACCGCATAACACCATGAAAGATCATCGCCCCAACCAAATGAAGCCTCAAAAATCGGATTCATCTAAATCCTTTGGAACATTTACAAAATGGGGAAGTGAGGTCTTCTTTTGGTCCATGCCGCCTACTACCATTGTATATATATTCGAAAGTGGCCTCTCCAAAGATTTCTTTCTATGTTTTGCTAGCTTCTTTCTCTCCAAGGCTTGAGCCTCTCTCGGAACTTGCAACTCTTGAGTTATCCGGACCGCAATTAAGACATTAGTCGCACCTTGAAGCAATAGTAAGGCTCCACGTAACCGCAGGCTAAGCTTTTGTAGCCGCGTTATGCGCCGTGAGATAGGCAAAGCTTGTCGGCATCTTTGAAGCAACAAGAAGGATTCTCCTAATCAGAAGCTAAGCTTTTTGTAGCCGCTATGCGCCAAGATAGGCAAAAGCTTGTCGGCATCTTTGAAGCAACAAGAAGGCTCCACAGATTTGTAGCTAAGCTTTTGTAGCCGTGCTATGCGCGCATAGGCAGAGCTACTGGGGGAAGGGGCGATCTACAAGATTGAAGAGACCTGCAGCGAAAGTACTACAAGATTAAAAGACCCGCTATGCGCACATAGACAAACTCAAGACTAAATAGTCGTGCTATGGCCGCATAAGACAATGTCTCTAGTCGTGCTAACGAGAAGGGATTAGACTTAAAGGGACGTACTTTTTTTCTAGAATATCCTTTGCCATTGATCGCTTTTTTCCTTTAATGTGGAGCAGCTAGTACACACCGAAAATCAGGCCTCTTCGAATCCTAACAAGATTAAATTTTGCTTCCACAACCTCAAGAAGTAGGAATAGGATATGAACTTCCGACTTGAACTCGAAAAGATCCTTGTACATGCCAGACTTCCTTCTTAGTAATATTGTCTGGCCGATGATATACGTGACTGCTTGGAAGTCGCCACGCTAGAGTCAAAGAAACCTACCAGCCAAGCTTTTGCTTCTAGGCAAGTACATACCGACAACTTTCTTTGGGTGTGAATAGTCATCAATGCAACGGATTCCCTCGCCTAACCTCTTTTTGCACTCTTGACATGCGACGACTTCCAATGGCATGTATTCTTTTAAAAGCAAGTTGGCAACAATCGTGTTGCTCGAAACATAGTATGAAAAATTGTTCCAACTTCAGGCCTTACAATCGTATGCCAAGTACAACTCTTGATCACCTTTCGACATTGACAACAACCGTTGTCTTATGTTCCTTAAAGACGAAAATGTAAAGGCCTGTAGCATTTTTTTTTACAAAGAATTGGGTCTCCTCAAGCTTTTCATGTAAGATAGCCCCATCAATCGCTACAAGCATAACAGTTCTAAAAGCTTTTACCGTGGGATCCCTCTTAAATCTTTTCGCGACCTGGCAGACGGGTTTTTCACTACGAGGACTTTTATTCGAAAGCAAGGTAATGCGGTAGGTCTTTTCAGAGTGCGTAACCGCACGCCTTCAAACACGGGTCATCAGCCTTTGTCGCCCTCAACGGAAGTGCCAAGTCCGTCGCCAAATAATGTTCTCGACTTTCTCTTCGTAACTTGAAGGTCTTCCTCGTAAGCCCTTTCTCGTTAAAGAAGGGCCAGAAGACGCTAAAGACATCGCTCTCGCTAATCTACAATATATTGCAACGATTCGTAGTTCCCCGGAGAGGTGAAGGAGTATCAAAAATAGAGTGAGTAACGCTGAGTAGGGGAAGAGGAGAAGATACTTGGGGGAGGGTGTTTTGAAAATGGACTAATGTCAGAAACGTGGTTTTGGAGATGGAGTTTGAAAAGAGGTAGACACACGCAGAGGGTGTAAAGGGGAGGGAGATGGTGTGGAGGAGGTAGCATCCCGGAGAGGCGATCGGGCGTTCTTCATCGCCACCCACGGGTATGGGTGTGTTGTAACCACCACGCAGTCAATATTGCCACATTAACAGGAGGACTTGAAGTAAAACATCTTCGCCGCCGCTTCCATTGCTGCACAAGGAAGAGTGACTTGTTTCAGCCATTAAACCCTCTCCCTTCAAACCTGCAAGTCTACATGCCCATGCGCGCATAGAAAAGCAGTTACAAACGTAATATACACTAGTTGCCCATGCGCACATAGACAGGGATAAAATATGTCTATGTGCGCATACTTCAATACGAAAAGTAGATGCCACACAACCAAGAAACATTACAAAATATTAGACATTATCTCCACAAGCCAATGCCTGCAACCAAAACTAGATGTGTATGCAAGAATTCATAGACGAAAAGCAAAATGGCGGCATTTGCACATACAGACGATACTCCAAGGCGCTCGACCTCCGCCTAGAAATTTGCTCTTCCGTTTCGAACTGTAGCATCTCCATAGAGTTCTGCATAGCGTCGCCAAACATGACAGGTGGAAGGTACGTAAACATCTCAGCCAGTAGCAGTTTACAGTACTTGTTAGAAATTTTATACCAAATGTAGCCCGTTTAGGGTCTTTTGGTTAGAGTCGAAGATAGTTGATTTTTAGCTTTTTGGACATCTTGTTTGCCGAATTTCTTCTTGGGCAGTAGCATTTAGTGTTTTTTTCTTTCATAGTCTATGCGCGCATAGGCATTCTGTCTTTTTTCTTATTATTGTTTTTGCGCGCACAGGCATATTGTTTTTTCTCTTCTTGTATTAACAAGGTTTAAAATGAAACGCACTTATTTAAGAAGTGCGTTTGAAAGATTCCTTCTGAAAATTTATAAAATTTTGAAATCCCTCTAAAAAGGGCCTTTTTATTACCTTTAGTCCAAAGATTTATAAAATTGCTCGTGAAAACAGACATTTTAAGAAGACTTAGTATTAAGGAAAAACACACACACAAAAAAAATCCCATTGTAAAGGGGGAAAGAACTACAATGAAATTCAAAGATTTACTATGGGGCAAATTCGTATGAAGAAATTAGATGCTTTTGTACCTTGTCCCTGAAAATTTTTATGTTAGTTGTTTTAGAAGACAGGAAATTTGTTATTTCACAACCATTTTGGCTGAACATCCTAATGGACCTTAAAACACATTGGGAGGCAGTTGAACAAACTTCTTGAATGACAAACCATTGTTTTTGCATCACATAGTATTACAATTACCAATACATCCACCTATATATTTTGTAGTTAAGCTGAAGTTTTAGTTGATGATGCAAGATAAATTTATACCGAGGATACAAAAGTTGAAGTAATGAAGCCATGTGATTACATGCCCTCCTTTTTATTCCTGAGATGTATTTTTGAACGCACATACCAATCTATTAACATGGTGATGCTCGAGAGATAGTCAATCTCCTTAGCAATGTTGAGCATATTCATCACAATTACGCCATCTCAGAAAAGTGGGCACCATACACACATTTCTCCGGCGTTGAAGTATTCGATCCGCCTTTACCCTTTCCTAAATATTTTGTAAATAAATAGGTAAACTTCGAGGGGTTGCTACTCCTCGCCCCCCTCCGATAAACCACGTGGTTTCCTTCTAGTCAAACACACGTGTCACCATAATATTTTGGAGTTCTTTGCCTTTAGTAGCAATTTTTAGTCACTCAAGTGAAGTTCGTGCATGTATGTAGTGAAAAAAAAGTAGAAATAACAACATGATTCGACTACTTTATGCTCTAACATTGCATTACAAGCTCAGAAATTTTAGAACCGTTTTAGAACTTTTTAGACTAAAAAACTAAGAAAAGTGTGTAAAATTATCCCTTATGTGTGTTACTTTAGTAGTTTTCAGTTGCCAAACCCTTTGGCGAGTAAGAAAGACCCCAAAAGATTTTACACGATATATACTTTACCCCTGGACTGCATATATATCATAATATATATAAAATTACTTGGATGTACCCCATCATATACCGTGTCTATATACTCAAACAAATCTAGGCCATTTGTTAGAAAGGCTATGAGGTGGCGAGGTTACAGCCGTTGGATATCCATGGGGTCGTGCATGGGGGCATGCCCCACATCTCATTACCGTTGGATAGGGGAGGGAGGCAGAATACTATGCGTTGATTTTTTCTTGTGAAAATGCAAGGAAGGTGCAACTTTTTAGGGTATCTACAAGTTAGATTTATTTGCAACTACGTGGCAGTGTGCAATAAAAAAAGTGGCTAAAAATACGTAGAAATGCTTAGATTTTTAATTGTCTCTAAATGTGCAATAAAAAAAGTGGCTAAAAATACGTCAAAGAGAAATGCTTAGATTTTTAATTGTCTCTAAATGCCCCGCCATTATTTTCAGATCTTTTTTCCCTTCCTTCCTTCTTCGTCCCTGCCCCGCCATGGCCTTCTTCTTTCCTTCCAGAGCTAGCTATGGCCGCTTCCATAGCTTGATTGTTTTGGAGATTCTATAATTCATTCCTTGATTTTGTGGCCGGTTTTATAATCCAATCTGGCAAAGCTTGGAGTTCAGCCATGCATTCTAGCTACGTAGCCTTGGTATTCAGCTATGCATTCTGGCTATGGCGACCGCTTGGGCTTTGAAATATGGCAATGGGGCACCTCAGGACTTTAAATCAGTACCGGAATGCGGCTTTTGAGTTTTTTTAATTCGGCAATGCGGCTTGCATGATGGTATGAGATTATGGGGCATGATGTTTGCTCTGGCAGTATGAGATTATGGGGTATGAACGGTGGCAGTATTATGGTTCGAGGTCTTGGGATTTTGCAAAGAATCCGCGCCTATAAGCTCAAAGCCCGTCCGTAAGCCAAAAGGATAGGTTTTGCTACAATAGGGAAGTTCTTGACATTTGTTCACGTTGTGAAATCCATTTGTTTAGCTATGTGCATCTGCAGCCAGCGGTATATTTTTTTATGGCTCCAATATGCTGAGCTCAATCAAATAGGTGATGCAGGTAAATGGCAGCTGGATTCAGATAGAGTATTTTCATGCGAATGCAGCACGTTAAAAAAGTCTACTTGATTTAGATTCATTCAAATTTGTACTTACGTATACTGATCGCTGCCTATGATTTCTCTATAAATTTTGTTATTCTCTTCTATGTGCAGATTCTCTTGGAGCAATATGTCTCTGAAGATATCTACGGGCAAACTCTCTGTACAATGCTTGAAGGAGGTCCTAAGTTCTCTGCAAAAGACAACAGCAATTATGGTTGATTCTCTGATCGAAATTTGCTGGTCTGTGCAGGGGTCTCCACTGCTCGGTTGTAGCTATGTTATTCTATTCATTGTCTAGACCATTCTCTGCGACTGTCTTATCATGCATATGGGATTGCATGATATTCAAAAGCTCTAGGTCTAACTCTGCTATAGGTGATATTGGCTATTATTATATCAGAATCAGCTGCGAAAGACCTATCTTACCTGTTTGGCATCTAAAAATCCGGGAATGGCGGTTCAGTTTGCAAAACTATGCCAAAGGTTTTGTTTCTTTATTATGCTACAAATTGATCGGCCATTTTTTGCTAACAGTTAGGTTTTGTTTCTTTTCGAATTTATATGATTTTGGTAAAGCATAGAACGGAAATTTCTCACGCGCCTGGATTCGACTTTGGGATTACTCGGAAGGCAGTTTGCTAGATACTTTTGATGCGGGAAACATGGTCAGTCTGTTGTGTCCACTTTTCCTGCATGTATGTATTGCTATCTGTTTTCTATGTTTTTGTTTTGAAGCTTATTTGGACTAATGGGCAGAATGAGGCAACGGATGGCCTTGTTGGTGGAGTTTTGCATGGTCTAGAGTCCCATGCAGTTTAGGCATGCAGTTTGAGTCTTGTGTCTATTTTGATTAATTTCAGATGGGCTGCAGGTTTTATGAAGTTCTGCTACTTCGATGTGATATTGGAACAAAGAAACTATTTCCCTTGCAGGTTAGGTTAGCATAGTTTGAATGTAATATTTCTTCACACTAAGATGATGTATGGTTCTCCAGACAATTATTTTAGAAGAAAAAATTTGTCCAACTATTCTGCAGTTTGATCAATTATGGGTAGTTGCTGGTGCAGCTGAAACAATGGTCATTGACAATTTTGGGCAGCCTCTTGTGCTTGGCCAGTCCCTTTGTTTTGTGTATTTGGAATTTTGTTGACCAAGCACAATGAGCTTTGGACTGTGGCAGTTGATCATTATCTTCCTCACCATCTTACACTCTAATAACGAATGAATAATTGTTTCATTGTTAATACAACTGAGACAGAGAGAGCAGAGCACTACCATATTTAGCTGTTCTAGAATTCAAGTAGCTACAATGTGGTTTTGAATACCAGCGTTTTAACACTTGCGAAAACTTGATTTGGGCAACCAGCTGTAAATGCACGATCTGACTTTGCACAACTTTGACTTTGACTTTATGAGGCCTGTTGCATTACTTGAAGTAGATGTTCGATGCATTTACACATTGCCTGCCAGTATTTTTTTCTTATACCAGACTTGATTCAAATGTGGTTTATCTATTTGCATGCATTGAAGGTTCTGCAAGGTATACTGTATCTTTGTGTGTTTTTAGGGCCAGTAGCTTTCCTTATAGAGAAGGATTTGTTTTTGAGGTTGTGCCATATTTTTTAGTGCGGGAGCAAAGAATATGGTCTTTCTACAATAGGGCAAGGTCATTTTTACTTCAATAGTATTGTCTTTGTTATCTAGTGTATTGTTGAGGAGTCCTGTATTGGCCGAATCCATGTTGAACATGTCCATGGTGTTGCTTACAGCTGAGATGTCAAGCTATTTGCTATTTGGTGTTCCAAAGTAGGCCGATATTAGGCAGACCCATTCATCCAGGAAAGCTTGTTGGGCACGACCATTGTGAACAGTTAAATGGTTGTGAACAGTTAAATGGTTGTGAACAGTTAAATAGTTGTAACTTTGAGGCTCAACAAACTTGGCAAGCTCTGTTTAATCATTAGTGTATACCCTGTAATTTTTCTAGAAAATGAAATACAGATATTGATGATGAATTGAAATGTGCTGATTGTGTTCTATTTGCAACTGTTTCGTAAATATAGTGTACTCGACTTCAATTGCTATGCTTTATTTTCTTAGAGGTAGTTTGCTTCAGCAGTGCACTATAGCCATTGTATTAAATCATGTCCTAAAAAGCAAGTTGCATTCTTTACGCAATAGGAGAATCCATTAACGATGCAGCGCATTTGGCTATTCACAACTTGCAAATGCCCAGCTGAAGCAAACCAAGTCCTATATAATGCACTTTAGATGATCATCCATTTTCAAACTTCAATTCTGCTAATGTAGTGAGCGTAATTTTTGTGAGAATAGGGCAACATGACACTGGCATGTTATTATACAGAGCAACACCTTTTGCCTCCTTTCTTCATTCCTGGTTTTGCTACCTATAGGAATTGAACAGGCTGCAAAGAGAAACAAATGCCTTAAATGTGTGATATTGTTGGGCAATGACTCGTTGAACGCAGCAATGCATATTAATTTCTTGGGGCCATGGTAAAAAGTCAAGCTTGCAAAACACTAAGCATATTTTGATGATCCAAAGTGGCACCTGGTTTGTTTTTGCGACCAAGTTTTGTGGTCTAATTTAAGTGCATGGCAATCTGGGGAAGCTTATGCTACAAATAGGTATGAAGTGTAAAGATTGAGTGGCGCCTCCAATGTAAAACTTCTTCAGGCCGCGACATTCGAAATGACTAGGAACAAGGTGTATTTGCTTCATTATCACATCCGTTGTATTGTTTGTTATGTCTGTAATATTACGTTATCCCATTAATTGCACGGAGAGATCCTTCAAACAAAATTGTATGTGGTCTATTTGATTCAAATTTACATCGTCTTCCCTGTACAATTCTGTCATAAACTTCATGTTGTTGCAGTGCATGAAATACTATATCTTCTATTTCCCTAAATGCAAGCACTCGTTTTATACGTTGGCAAATGGAGGAATTAGAACTAACATGATACAACAAACATAAGCAATGCTAACCTTCTTTGTTCATGATATCCTGCAAAAATACTTTCACCAAGAAACAATGGCGAGCTTCCAACAAGTTGAGGGATGGCATAATTAGTGTTTTTAACAAAGAACGTAGAAGTGGAATCTGGAAGTGCAACACGTCATTTGTTGTGTCAAGATGGTCATTAGATGAATATCGAGCAATGGGTTTAGCTACACCTTCATAAGTTTGGTCTAGATGCATACTCCTATTTGTGTGATTGAATTCGAATTATATAAATGAAATTGCATGAGAAGATCTTTATTAAATGAAACATTAAATTTAACCTATATAACTCGTAGAATAATGGGAAATTTAGGAGAGTCCTTGTAAAATCTTTAAGAAACTAGTGGAATCGTTATAGAATCTAAGGGTACCTAGAAGAATGTACCAAGAATCTTGGAAAATCAAGAGGAATTTTGGGACAATCTTTGGGGATCTAGAGGAATCGCAAGAGAATCTTAACGAAATCTATGGGGGAATCTTCATTAAATGTTTGAGAAGCTAGGGTTATCTTGATGGAATCTTGGAGAATCTAGAGGAATCTTCATAGAAAATAAAGGAATCTAAGAGATTTCACATAGAGTCTTGGGGAATCTAGAGGAATCTTGAGATAATCCTCAGAATAGATACATTCAACTCGTATAGGCCCTACATAGTACAAAGACTTGTATACATATATATATAAACGTTTTATATATATATGCAATTCGGTATAAATTTATACCGTTTCTCCGTATAGATTTATACCGCAAGAGTTCTCTTTTCTTCGGATATCTCTTATATATATACAATTATATTTGTGTGTAGATGTGTGTAGACAGTTTGATCTCGGCCGTCCATCTCAGATCTGGACGGCCCACGTGAAGCCCCCAAATAACCCACCTTAAATGACCCCTTAATTTTGGGGCTTTTGATCTGGACGGTTGGATTTGGGGTTTTAATCTTGGCCGTTCATAAAAAGGTGATCGAAATTAATACCATTAAAGAGGTGGCACCACAGTAAATGGTCTTTTTGACCTTAGCAGAGTCAATTAATAATGCATTTAATGACCCATTATACGTGCCATTGAGTCTTAATGGGAAAAAAAAAATTAATGGATCGATTTTCTTACGCCCATCCTACCATCGTGTATGACCAAGGTTAGGTGGCGCCATGGCGAGCTCCAAACCGAAGCTTCGAATGGCCGTTTTTTTATTATCTTGGTTTTTTCTTGCCATGCATATGAAGTATTCAGCGTCTATGACTCTGGCGGGGTGTAAGATCGAGCCAGCTGCAGCTTGGTTGCTCTAAATGGGTTCAAAACATTTAGTGCGGTGCTTGCCCCTTTAGCTCCAAATTGATTGTTTTAGGTTTGAACAATTTCATTCGATGCATGGCGGAGGTGCTACCGACGCGGTATGGCGAAGTGTTTGAAACCATTTACGAGCCCGTAAGAGTTAAACAACGGCACAGCCAAGTAAGACCTCGGCCCGGATTCGACCTTCCCGTGTCGCTTTGATCTTCGCGAGTCCCGGCTACCATGGCTCCAATCGAGGGGTTTGTTGGCCCTTAACACCCCAAATCGATCTATACGGACGGTTTAGGCCCCTCTTGGAGCCATTCCGACCTTTGCACGGGTGTAGATAAGAATTAGACCTCATATGCAAGAAAGTATTTGCATGAGCCAAAGTGCACTTGTTGCGGTGCATCCGCA
This sequence comes from Isoetes taiwanensis, assembly GCA_021234155.1. NCBI lineage: Eukaryota > Viridiplantae > Streptophyta > Lycopodiopsida > Isoetales > Isoetaceae > Isoetes > Isoetes taiwanensis. Next base: position 17,222,590 of record JAJEKV010000026.1, read on the forward strand.
ATGATGTGCTTAGCCACCCCTTAGGCATTATCCGGTGTTGATTTGCTTGGAAATGCGGCGGTGCTTTGGGTCATATGAGTAAAAAGGTCGTTCATGTTTCCTCATACATTCGAGAAAATGTTAACCTTCATTGGTCATAAAGAGAATCGAAAGGCAATGTTGAGGATATTGGAGGTGGTATTCGAGAGGGTGGTGAGGCTTTAGCTAAAGGTTTATTCAGAGGTGTAACCGGTATATTGTGAAAACCCTTTGAGGGGGCCAAGTCATCCGGTGTGGAGGGTTTTATCTGAGGGTGTTGGCAAAGGTGTGATTCGTGCACAGTTCAACCGATGAGTGGAATTTTAGATCTCCTTTCGAAGACAACGAAGGGGCTAATGCCACAAGGATGAAAATTATAGCGCTCTCACCCCCGAAGAAAACCTTTTGGGCCATAGGCGCCTGGGGTTATTAGTGGTGATAATATTCTTCGTCCGTATGATGAATATAGAGCTCATGGACAGTATGGTTGGCACCGGTACTTTCAATAGATCTGCAGAGCTGTCTCATTTTAAACAAATTGTAACAGTCCTTTTACAAATGGCTCAATGCAAAGATCTTGTATTTGGGCGATGGATCTCTTCCGAATTAGGTGGAAAATTTGCTTCTATGGATGCATATGAAGATCATTTCCTCCTTCCCAAAGGGCCGGATACTCTTAATAACTCACCTTGGCGTGTTTCTTCTTGGTACAATTAAATTGGTGAATAGACGGTGATTATTTATTTGTTAACACATATATACACATGCGACGCGGCAATCGGAAATCCATTTGGTCGAGAAATGAGCCAAGCTATTTAAGAATCCATGCACAATATCTTTGGGATATATTGTGGAAAGACCGGATAGGGTTGAGCTTCTTCTAAAGGAGTTGCCATTTTGTTTTCAGCGGATAGCTTTTTAATTTGAAAATAGTTTACTACTTGGCGGGGTAATAGCAATGTCTCTAGTGTGGAGATATGGTGGCACAAAAGGGAATAGATGAGACCCGTCGATGAGCATCGAAATTACGTTACACATGGGGTTGTATGGTGATCTCTCAAACACCATACAACCATAGAGCATTACTGACCTTCATCTAGAACCATAGAGCATTACCACGCAACCGAGGACCGGAGGTACTGATCATAATGAAACACCATTAACATTGATATTTGTCTCTTATTTATCGATCTATTCGCCTCGTGCCAAAACCCAAAGTGTGGTCGTTTGCGACCATTCTTGATTGTTTTCATTCCGTTCGGTATGTTCTTCCCTGCCGGCTGCGACATGTAGCTCATAGCTTCATGATTTAAGCCTATTTTTACCACTTTGTGCTTGCGAACCTGGAAGACCCAATTCATTTTGTCTTTTAATTGTTGGAATGTGGAAGAATGAACTAAAAGCAGACTCTTGTGATGGGAATGAAAAAAATTCGTATTTTTAATTTTGTGGAAGCGTGTTCTTCGCAGATCATTGGCGAGGCAAGAGAGTTCCGACAAGCGAGCGGCGAATATGTATGCAACGGCAGTTTGTCGAGATTAGTCTCGAGATTCGATTACCAAAGTTATGCGCATAGGATCCTCCTTCCGGTAATTTTTTAATCCTTACTTATAGCTTTGTAAATTTCATTTTCGTCCTACCTTTGCTTCCAATATAGCCATAAATTTTTGTGCTTTTAGACATTTTAACGTTAGTGACCTTTCAATCTGATCTTAGATCGTCGTCTATTTAATTCTTTGCTTTCAGATGAATCATGACCCAACAATTTTTTTACCATGCTAGTAGGCTCTTGCGGTGTTTGATAAGGATGTAATATCATGATTATGTTTGTGCTCGAGAAATAAGCACGAGAAGGAGGCAGTAATGCTCTTTAGGCAATGCAAGTGACATAAATGGGTGCACACGCTTTGTGTTTTAAGTGTGCGTGCATCCGCCTCGGCTTGACCAGGATAAATGCAAAATGTTGGCACATAGATGGTGCGCCCGAGGAAAGTTATTGCATGCGCGATTGTAACTCTGCATATGTATGCAAATTGTTGGCAACGTAGATGGTGCTTTAAGTGGCAATTGGCGAGGCTACTTGCGCATGTGGGCTGCAGTGTTAGGAACCTCCTTTCTATAATTCGCATCCTAGTCTATATGTCTTTGCTTTTAGACTTTGCATGCCTACATATTGCAGTGAAGAATGTCTTTATGTTGAGGCTCAAATAATACATCCGGGTAAAATGTCTTGCCTATGCACCGTGCTTAGAGAAGCCCGATTTACGCTCCTTGCTTATATTCAATTAAGGGTTAGGTGTGCATGTTTTTATGCGGGTTGGATGCTTTGATATAGTGTGTTTCTTTGCTTTGATATAGTGTGCTTGCCTGCAGGATAGAATGTGCACGACCTGGCCGCCACATGCATCTTCCAGTATCTTGTGGTTATTCATCTTTGCTGGCGGTGAATTTGCCCCAATTTGCCACGAGAATCATATTCACTATATTCTTGGATCAGCAAATTGCTTGAACACTCTATAGCATCGCCATCGCCACCATAATCTATGCATATGTGTTTCTTCTTGAAGAAGTCCTGATATGCTTAGCATATTGCATGACAAAGTCTCTGCTCCCTTAACACCCCAAATCGATCTATCGGACCGGTTTAGGCCCCTCTTGGAGCCATTCGGACCCTCTTTGCTGGGTGTAGATAAGAATTAGACCTCATATGCAAGAAAGTATTTGCATGAGCCAAAGTGCACTTGTTGCAGTTTGCATCCGCAATGATGTGCTTAGCCCCCTTTTAGGGCTGTTATCCGGTGTTGATTTGCTTGGAAATGCGGCGGTGCTTTGGGTCATATGAGTAAAAGGCTGTTCATGTTTCCTCATACATTCGAGAAAATGTTAACCTTCATTGGTCATAGCAGGAATCGAAAGGCAATGTTGAGGATATTGGAGGTGGTATTCGAGAGGGTGGTGAGGCTTTAGCTAAAGGTTTATTGAGAGGTGTAACCGGTATATTGAATAAAAACCCTTTGAGGGGGCCAAGTCATCTGGTGTGGAGGGTTTTATCTGAGGTGTTGGCAAAGGTGTGATTAGTTTGCGAGTTCAACCCGATGAGTGGAATTTTAGATCTCCTTTCGAAGACAACGAAGGGGCTAATGCCACAAGGATGAAAATTACTACGCTGCTCTCACCCCACGAAGAAAACCTTTTGGGCCATAGATTTGCGGGGTTATTAGTGGTGATAATATTCTTCGTCAGGTATGATGAATATAGAGCTCATGGACGGTATGGTTGGCACTTTGGTACTTTCAATAGATCTGCAGAGGCTGTCTCATTTTAAACAAATTGTAATGAGGTCCTTTTACAAATGGCTCAACGCAAAGACTGTATTTGGGCCGATGGATCTCTTAAATTCGTGGAAAATTTGCTTCTCTGGATGCATATGAAGATCATTTCCTCCTTCCCAAAGGCCGGATACTCTTAATAACTCACCTTCGCGTGTTTTTCTTCTTGGTACAATTAAATTGGTGAATAGGCGGTGATTATTTATTTGTTAACACATATATACACATGCGACGCAAGCAATCGTGAAATCCATTTGGTCGAAATGAGCCAAGCTATTTATAATCCATGCACAATATCTTTGGGATATATTGTGGAAAGACACGGATAGGGTTGAGCTTCTTCTAAAGGAGTTGCCATTTTGTTTTCAGTGGATAGCTTTTAATTTGAAAATAGTTTACTACTTGGGGGGGGTAATAGCAATGTCTCTAGTGTGGAGATATGGTGGCACAAAAGGGAATAGATGAGACCCCCCGTCGATGAGCATCGAGAAATTCTGTTACACATGGGGTTGTATGGTGATCTACGAAACACCATACAACCATAGCTGTCTGACCTTCATCTAGAACCATAGAGCATTACCACCTGGCCGAGGACCAGAGGTGCTGCGATCATAATGAAACACCATTAACATTGATATTTGTCTCTTATTTATCGATCTATTCCGCCTACGTGCCAAAACCCAAAAGTGTGGTGGTTTTGCGACCATTCTTGATTGTTTTCATTCCGTTCGGTATGTTCTTCCCTAGCTTTGCGACATGTAGCTCATAGCTTCATGATTTAAAGCCTATTTTACCACTTTGTGCTTATGAATTTGGAAGACCCGAATTCATTTTGTCTTTTAATTGTTGGAATGTGGAAGAATGAACTAAAAGCAGACTCTTGTGATGGGAATGAAAAAATTCGTATTTTTAATTTTGTGGAAGCGTGTTCTTGCGAGATCATTGGCGAGCAAGAGAGTTCGATGTAACAGGCGGCGAATATGTATGCAACGGGTTTGTCGAGATTAGTCTCCGGAGATTCGATTACCAAAGTTATGCATAGGATCCTCCTTCAGGTAATTTTTAATCCTTACTTATAGCTTTGTAAATTTCATTTTCGTCCTACCTTTGCTTCCAATATAGCCATAAATTTTTGTGCTTTAGACATTTTAACGTTAAAGTGACCTTTCAAATCGATCTTAGATCGTCGTCTCATTTAATTCTTTGCTACGGATGAATCATGACCCAACAATTTTTTTTTACCATGCTAGTAGGCTCTTGCGGGTGTTTGATAAGGATGTAATATCATGATTATAAAGGCGTGCTTTCGAGAAATAAAGCGAGAAGGAGGCCGTAATGCTCTTTTAGGCAATGCAAGTGACATAAATGGGTGCACCTGCTTTGTGTTTTAAGTGTGCGTGCATCTGCCTCGGCTTGACCGGGATAAATGCAAAATGTTGGCACATAGATGGTGCGCCGGGGAAAGTTATTGCATGCGCATTGTAACTCGCATATGTATGCAAATTGTTGTACGTAGATGGTGCTTGGTAACGTGGTAATCGAGGCTACTTCGCGCATGTGGCTGCGGTGTTAGGAACCTCCTTTCTATAATTAGCATCCTAGTCTATATGTCTTTGCTTTTTAGACTTTGCATGCCTACATATTGCGATGAAGAATGTCTTTATGTTGAGGCTCAAATAATACATCCGGGTAAAATGTCTTGCCTATGCGTGCTTAGAGAAGCCGATTTCTGCTCCTTGCTTATATTCAATTAAGGGTTAGGTGTGCATGTTTTTATGCGGGTTGGATGCTTTGATATAGTGTGTTTCTTTGCTTTGATATAGTGTGCTTGCCTGCGAGGATAGAATGTGCACAGCCCTGCCGCCACATGCATCTTCTTGTATCTTGTGGTTATTCATCTTCTTGGTAGGAATTTGCCCCAATTTGCCCCCGAGAATCATATTCACTATATTCTTGGATCACAAATTGCTTGAACACTCTATAGCATCGCTATCGCCACCATAATCTATGCATATGTGTTCTGCTTGAAGAAGTCCCGATATGCTTAGCATATTGCATGACAAAGTCTCGCTTTTATCCGGAGGATTTGAGGGCCACACTCCAAATTCGAAATCATATTGAGTGGTTGGTTATTTATTAAATGGAACTTTTCTATTGCATCCAAAGACACTTTGATCAGTACAAGTAACATGCCCGGCCATTTGCAAGGAAGTTGGGAAGCGGCTATTAACAATAGACAAATCAACACATTTTGCTCTTCAAGTTGCGTTTTGTGGCCACGGTAATTGCAGCCACGTAATAGGGCTTTTGCCCTTTGTAAAGATGACATGTTTCTTTTCCTTCATCACAATATCAAGGACTCATGATTTAGATTTTTGCAAATAGCCTTTTCGACTCTCCATATGCCCGAAAACCAACAATAATAGCAATGGTTAATAAAAGGTTGTTACCTTCTTATGGTGCCACATTGTTTAAGGTCAAAATGTTAGACGTGGTAAAGAATGCATAAGGTTTACAAGAATGCATAAAGTTTACGTATATATTAGGGCTTTTCTGAAAATGTATAGGGGAGCGATAAAGGGCCTCACAATGATAAAAGGGCCTGCAATGGCGACAAAGGGCCTTGTAATGATAAAGGGCCCCAATGACGATAGTTGAGAGCACGTCACGCCATTGTTGAGAGCACGCCACGCCATTGTTGCGAGATAAAGAGCTCCTTTTTCATTCCCTTGCAATATAGATGATGTGGAGGGATTTTTGCATCAATGGACTCAAACAAGCATCTCCTCCATTCCCCTACAATATAGAAGACGTGGAGGATTTTTTTTGTATCAATGGATCCAAAAGAGGCATCTCTTGAGTTTTCTTTTCTGTTATTTATTGAAGTCCCGATATGCGATTATTCTTGTTCTGATCCGAGGGCGAGCATTCCAAGAGGGGAGGAATTTCACCATAACTGATATGCGTTTTTTACACTGTGACTGCAAGTTTGACGTTGACTTCTTAGTAAGCAACCAGTCGACTTCATATACTCCCTTATAGTACAAATACTTGTATATATATACACATATATGTGTATAAATTGATTGTCTGAAGGTTATCTGCGGTATAAATTTATACCGAGAGAGCTGTCGCGGTATAAATTTATACCGAGAGAGCTCTCGCGGTATAATGAGGGAGCTCTCACGGTATAAATTTATACCGTGGGAGCTCATGATGAATCGAGAGAGCTCTCATGATTATAAATTTATACCGCTCGAGTCCTCTTGCGGTATAAATTTATACCGCTCGAGTCCATTTGCGGTATAAATTTATACCATGCGAACTCTCTGGCATGTTATATCCGCACAACACTACCTATTGTGGTATAAATTTATACTACCCAGAAATTTATTTTGAAGCCATTATGTCCACGCATTGTCCTCGCGGTATACATAAGTCTATAGCAAGGCGGATGAGCAAATAAGAGCAAGTATATAAGGCGATCTTAAGCGGCGTCTTCGACTCCAACTTGCGCTTCAAAGTGTAAGTTTGTTCAATGAGGCATACTTTCATGTGAAAATGTTTGCTTCAATGAGGCAATGTCAAAATGTGTTGCATTTTTACGGTTTTGTTCATAGTTTTGTCTTGATTTTGAAAAATTTGAATAAAAATACCTTTTTGGCACTTTTAGTGTGCTTCTTGCTGTTTTTCAATGTCTATTTTGTTTAGTTTTTGAAAATATTACTATTTCTCAAACCAAACTAGGGGGGCCAAAAAGGGATGTCAAACAATTTTGAATGGAAGCTAAGTTCGCACCCCCCCTCAAAAATGATGCCTAAAATTTTCAAATTGTCACACTTGTCACAAATATACCATGAAAAGGGACCTTTTTGGGGGGATTTTAGGGAATCTTTCAAAGATTCCTTTTGAAGTGCATTTTGAGCAAATTAGTGCGTTTCATTTTAAACTTTGTTTATTGTCTATGCACGCATAGGCACCAACATTTTTAGCAACCCTTGTCTATGCGTGCATAGGCATTTACCTTTTATCCTGCCATTGTCTATGCGCGCATAGGCATAATGTTTTTCACTTGCGGTTGTCCATGCGCGCATAGGCCTTTCCAATGTTAGATCTGCTTGTGCATTTTCTAGCAGTCTTTTAATATGTTTTTTCTGTCTTGTAGAACCAAGAAAAATCCTGAAGCAGGCTCCTCCCACAAGGCTGCCAAGAAGAGGAAGCCGACAAAGGCTAAGAATCAACCGAAGGGTGATGCACCTACACCATTCATGCTCACTGAGAACGGTTCCTATTTCTGTAAGGACCAGCAGTGGCTACTTGTTAGAGGAACTGGTGAGCCTGTGACGGCCCATTTTTTGTATCTGTACATTAGTGACAGTTTTGGTAAAGAATCCAAAGAGTTGGACAGCTTCAAGAGATGTGGCAGGTTAATAGATCCGAGAGCTCTTGGTATGTATCATATTAAGCGCACCACAACGACTAAGGGGCTCAACATGTTTACTCGGTGGACCCCCATTTCTTAAAGCTCGATCTGTCGTCTCAGAGGACATGCAGGGTTATATTCAGGCCCGAATGAAAGCAAAAATTGTAAGTATTGTCTATGCGCGCATAGCCTAAGAAACTTTAATGTTCTTCTTGCGCTAATGGAATGTTACTTTCCAGGATCTTGTCACCATTTTGAAGGACCTGCTATTGTGCAAGGATCCTATTTTAACTTCTAGTGCCTCTGTTCCTAAATTATTGAAAGATGCAATGCCCTCTGTTCCAAAACTTACCCTTTCTAAAGCAACGGGGAGCGCCACTTTGCATCTGGTCGAAGATGTGGAAGAGGAGGAAGAAGTAGAGGAAATCGAAGAGGAGGATGTAGAGGAGGATGTAGAGGAGGAAGAGGAGGAGCCACCTAAAAAGAAAGGAAAGAGAAATTACTACAAGGCTGGCCTGGTTACAACCACCGAGCCTCCACTCTCAAAAGCTGCCAGGAAGGCCCTTAAGCAAGCTTTGCCGTCAGGACCGGGCACGAAGATAGCAATTAAGGAGAAGGACATGGCATCTAAGAAGCTCGAGGAAATCGAGCTGAGATGTCGTGTACCCGGCATCATGCATCTCGTGGAGGCGTGGTGAAGCTTGCACCTAAGGACGAAAGCAAGGTGTAAGACAATTGCAAGTCAGAAGTAAAATTTCTGATGGCCACTTAAGCGACCGAAAGAAAAAGAATAAGAGAGGGTAGAATGCAAAGAAACGACTCCACATATATGTATAGTTGATCCTGCCCAGTGCAATGATAAGGAGCTGTTTGTTAAGGAAGAGGACGAGAACTACAAATACTATGTTTTAGGGGGCACCCACAGTTTCAAGGCAAGAAGCAGGAAGAAAACAAAGGAGCACTGCTTCTCACAAATCTTTGCCTTTGTTTACGTGGGTGTCACTGACTCAGAGGCAAAGCTGCTTGCAATGAGCCACAACGTGGACAATGAGTATCGGATGAGTATGAGCTTCATAGATAAAATTAAATTCATGCACAAGGAATATGAACTCTTCCGTTCAGAGCACCAAAGGAGAAAAGATATTAAGGATGACCGGGCTACGTACTGGCCTTAAAAGAAACGAAGGCGCTCGAAAGTGTTGCCTAACCTCCACCTCGGATGCGAGCATCTCTTGTAAAATATGATAATTATTTTTAGGTTAGCTTTCCGTCATGGGCGTGTAAGTATTTTTCTCGACCTTAGCCTTTGGCTATCGCGCGCATGGCTCTTAAATATTTTTTTTAACATGCTTGTTGTTTTCTATGTTAGGTGCAGGGGAGCTACAAGAAAAAATTTTTGACATGTTCTCCGAGGGCACTTTAAAAACTAAAGGCAAGTCAACAGTTCAAGAGGAAGAAAAATGATCCCATAAAGCAAAAGGATATGCGTATAATGGCCTGGCGTGAAATGCAAGGCCTAAAAAATGTTGACAAAGTTTGTGAGGTCCTGCAAAAGGTTGTTGATAAACAGTTCACTCTGGAAGAAATTTAAACAGTAAGCCTACATTACACACTCACGTTTTTTCCAATGTTTGTTATTAACCTCTTGGAACGTTTGCAGCCAAAAAGATTGTGCACACTCGTAAACAGCGGGTAATGGTTCACCTCAACCGCGACAACTGGGAGAAGGTGCGGGAATTATACCCCACGTGGTCCTCAGACGAAAAAATAAATCAATATGCCACCAACTTTACCAACTGGGTATGTCATTTCTTTCTCCTCCTTGCTGCTTGAGTTAAGGTATTCGTTTTTGTACGTGTGCTATGCGCGCATAGCATGTGATTGAGGACCTTGTGGTAGTGCTATGCGATAGCACTACAATCCCCTCCTATCTTAAGCACAGGAGTGAGGGAGTTGTCGTTTTGTTTCTTACAAATTGTTTCGGCTTTCAGAAAAAGAAAGACCCCATGCCACGGATTTTTTGAACATGGTCCGGCTAGCTAAGGAGGAGCGGTCAAAGCTGAAAAAGTCTCAAGAAATTTGAAACGAGTTTGGTGCCTTCCGAGTTTGAAAGATTTGATATGTTTGGCCGAATTGTCTTTATCGGTGTATCGTGGGAATTGTGTCAAACTTCGACCACACTTTGAGACCTGGCAACTATTCCTTGTGCATTGCCCGACATACCTTACGGGTTTTAAGTTGCGGCGACCATGGTGATGACTCACCATTTACGTCTGCGGAGTTTGATTCTTTTTTGGGAAGGTTTGTTAAGATAAACTTTGCTTCCGCTCACGGAGGATTGTCGTCTTCCACTCCACTAACCAGGGCGGTATGGTGCAAGCGGCTATGAAGACCCAACTTTGCAAGGCTGGTTCTGAGGGCTGCCATATGGTAAGCGTCTAGTTGTTTTCTCCATGCGGGCATAGCGAATACAAAAGTGTTTAATATTAGGGGAGGTGGTGGTGCTAGACTTGTCAAGCGTGTGGGGCAGATTCACATAGGCTACCATAGCGTGTCGGGCGGAGAAGCCAAATGCACTATAACACTCTCGGCATGGATTTTGCAATGCGTTTCAATGCCCAAATATCTTACAAAAGCTTACGGACCCAGTTCACGGGGGCGCATTGTCAATCCTACCGAAGCCTCAGGGGACTAATTAACACGCTTACGGACATGTTCTCGCAACTTTGGAGATTGGGTCGTTGGCGCATTTTCAGGATCGGCACCACGTTGGCTTGTGCATTCTGAAGGGCATAGCTGCGCGTAGCCATTGGCGTCGGCGGATCGCGGTAGCATACATCAAGTCACGTGTGGGTTCCTTACGACTTGCGGACGAAAAAGGGAACTTGGGATCAAGGATAAGGATGGTGTTCCGCCTTCTCTGTTCGAGCACGTGCCTCCTCTTCAAGGGAACACCGGCGATCAAAGGCGACTATGTTGAATTGATTCCGTCGAAGATCCACTTAAGGTCACCATGAGGTTGAAGGTCCGGCGAAGTCGAGGAAAATCTAGAAGCTACTAAGCCTAAGTCTCCACGAAGGTTACGAATGGATGATGAAGGAAATACACGCAAAGGATGTTCCTTTGGATATTTAAAATTTCGTTCCAAAAGTTAAACATTTTATTACGTGCCCTATTTTAAATGTAATATATTCCATTAATGGTTTGTCATGTCTATTGGCGCATAGGCTTTTCTCTTTCGGTTGCATTTTGTTGGTCTAAAAAGTTTGTCTTTTACTTTGTTTAAAAACAAGAAAACACCTTGTCTTGAAATGTGGATTTCTTTAGGCTCCTTTGCGTTTTTAAATAAATTATAATTTAATAAGGACTGTCTTCTCTATGCGCGCATAGGCTTTTCTCTTTTCAGTTGCATTTTGGTGCTCCAAAAAGTGTGTTTCTTACTTTGTCCAAAACCAAGAAAACCTGCTTGTCTTCGAAATGTGGACTTTTTTTAGGTTCACTGCGTTTTTTGGGCTTGTTTTTTTTTTAAAATGGCTAAAATGCCGAATTTACATGTTTTTGAAAAAGGAATCTGCAATTGCACCACAGGTCATTAGTGCGTTTGCTAGGTCACCTTGTTCTATATGTTGGTACCAGAGGAATTGGGAAAAATGAATAACCGAAGCATGTCCATGTTTTTAGTGGGATATGATGAGTAGACAAATGGATACAGGTTGAACGAACCCGTCACTCGTAAAATATACATCAGTAGGGATATAATATTTAATGAGGGAGTATTGTATAAAGATAGAAAAAGCTTAAACCAGTATGAAATGAACGAGTGGGTGTCGACAGAGTATTTGGAAAGTAGTCAAGAAAATAATGAGGAAGAAACAAGGGATTCAATATCCTCCTATATAATAACAAGATCTTTAAATATTATGCATAATTATAAAGAAGTTTTATATGATGAAAAATGTAGAAAGAAATGTAGCCTTACATGTATCAGAGACCCTGCCTACATGCCAGATTTGGCAAAAGAAAATAACCCCTTTAGCATGTACAACATCAACAATTGGTTTTCAAACTTGAACCCGTTCATCTGTTTGGAACTCTAGTAGCTTCAGTGACGATAAAACCGCTTGGGGTAGCCTTTTGTGAGTAATACAATGCAGCCGCTTGGGTAACCTTTTGTGAGTAATACAGTGCAGCATATGGCAGTGGCATTGCATTATGCAGTCTTTGTCTTGTAAGTGGAACAAGCACCACTCTGCAGCAGAATACAGAGCATAAATTTACGCAACAGAAACAGGAAGGAAGGCTTGTACGTGTGATTGAGATGGAAGCGTTCCAGTGCATATGGCATGAGAAGCGCATTTTGCTCCAATCTTCAAACCTTCCCATGGTTCTGCGGTGTTGAGAAAAATAGAGATTGGATTTTAAATCGCCCAGTCAGAGTTTGTAATCAACCACAACACTTATTACTCTCTACTATTCAAAATCTAGCATCATTAGGACGATCATCGGCACATCCTTTAAAGTGGCGTTTGTGAAGAAGATGCTTGTCCCATATCTAGACCAACAGTTACCTGCCTTCATGCCTGAAATCAAGCAAGCACTCGCCAACAACCCTGAAATTTGCATCAATATTAGTAACTCCAAACGAAAATCAAGAGAACAATATAAAATAGCACCCTACCAAGACTGCAACACCAAGAACCACTTCTGAATTCCTCCAAATCGGTGCGACATAATCACAAACTTGAAAGGAGATGGATCTATGTAGGACCTAGGTCGAACGATCAAAAGCGTCCGATCTAGGGCGATATAGTTGCCCCCTACCTTTGTAAGAGCCGCCGGGTGCCATAACAACAGATATTTGGTATAATATGGCTGACTCCGAGACCACATAATTGAAGGAAGCGAGCTCAATCACGACTGCAGCAAGTTATTCTTGTGCAAGAATGATAGAGAAAGATGATTTTAGGGTTAGAGTAGCTATCTTCACTGGCCAATTTTGAAGTCAAAATCTTAGCCATCAAAATTTTTAGGGCATGGTTCACGACACACCCTATAACATTATCTAAACTATATAATTGCTATAGGCAAGATTCTTAGAGAATATGCTCAAAGGATACCTATCTGTTTTGTGGACACGTAGCCTTATCCGTTTGTAACACTTTTAAAGCCATTTTTTGGCACGTGTCCAAAGGCTTATTTATTTCTTTTGGATAATATAGCTTAGATAGTGTTTTTAACACTTTTAAGGCTTTTTTTTTTTATACATATCCTAAGGCGTATTTAGTATTAATGACTTCTTTCTAAAAATTGACACGTCAACATTTTGTTATCCAACATTCTATTCAAAAACCTTGAGATGTGTGCGAACATTTTGAGTAGGTTAAGGAAGGTGCCAAGAAGTGGCACTATAATTAATGCGGAAATGGTGAGTTGGCACTGTAGCATTCTAGAAATCTCCTCTTTTATGGCTCTGCTTTAAACAACCATATCCCACAATGGTTGAGTCAGATCAAGGAGGCCTCATGCCATTAGATTCCTCTCGTCGAGAACTTTCCAACAACTGGTAATTTGCCATTGTTTCAATGCCATCATATCCAATGTAATCGAAATGGAGAATCTTCATGGAATCTTAGAGAACCTATGTGAAATATTCTTAGAATCTAGGGGAATCTAAAAGAATCTTGAGAGAATCTTTAGGAATCTAGACAAATCTTAAGAGAATCTAAAAGAATCCTTATAGAATCTTAGAGAAGCTTCATAGAATCTTTGCGAATCTAGGGGAACTTTTATATAGTACTGGGGAATCTTCATGGTATTTAAGAAAATCTAGAGGAAAGTTAGAGCATCTAGAAGGATCTTGATGGCACCTTAGAGAATCTAGGGGAATTTTCATAGAATATCGGAAAATGCATCAGAATCTTAAGAAAATGAGAACCATGAAGAATTTCTATGGAACCTAAGGGAATCTTCATAGAATCTAGGGCAAACAGAGTTCTAATTAGTAAATGAGCCAGTAGAGAGAAGTCATTTTCCTGATACGTAAAGTCCACGTACCCCACGTTCTGCTCCCATATTGAATATGGTGCTGACACGTGGCACTTTTTCAAAGCCGGAAATTCTTGTAAAATTGATGGTATTTCATTTTTTTCAGAATGTAAGGTAAAATTTTTTAAAGAATGCAAGGTAAATTTTACAGAATGTAGGGTAAGTTTTTAGGGAATGCAGGGTAAATTTTACAGAAGCAATAGTAACAAATTTCAGAAAACTTGCAGAATGCAAGTAAAAACTCTTGTATTCAAGTCAAAGTTTCAACATCAAAAAGAAGTTTCAAAAACAAGTCAAAGTTTCAACATCAAAAGAAGTTTCTAACTTCCAGTTCCACTGATTTTCTTGACAATTTCAGAGACATCGAGAGAGGTACCACCAGCTACAATGATACAGTTGTTGAACGTGCCACCTGCAATTCGAGTTGATCCAACTTCAACATTAAGATTAAATGCCTTCCTCAATCTCTCATTCTGCCCAGCAATCTCTTCCAATGAAACTGTGTCAAAAAAAGGGTCATCCAGTTCACTAGTAGGTTGAGTCACTAAATCTTTACTAACAGAAGTATTTTGAAGACATTCAATCTTTCCATCAGATTCAATCTTCGTATCTTCCAAACTCTCTGCTATTCCAACCTTAACCAAACCTTCGTTCACAATACCTGATACAAAGAACATGATTAGAGAAAGAACTTGAAGAGAAAACAAATAAAAAATTGAATGTAAATTACATTGCGAGAATCATTTGAAGGAGCTTGAAAACCACGAACTTCAACGAGCGAAATTCTGAATTGCATCATATGCATCCAACTCATCTTTATAAACATCATTAAACATTTGCGAGACCGAATACGGATTAAGCGGTGCCCAACTATTGACATAGCGACCGCCGATTTCAATTCCCTTGCCTTGTCATACCTTCCAAGAAAACAACATAATATTAGAAACTAAATATAAAAAAACTAACTAGAAAATAAATTACATACCTCTTATATGCTTGAAGTCCCTATGTCGGTGGTGATCATCCCAACATCGATTGGGACATTAGCTCTTGCTAATCTAGACACCTGAGAACTCCTACGATTTTCGGAAAACTTACCCTCAACTCCAATAGTAGAAAGCATGTACTTCATCCAAGACCCTAACACCCTTGCAGACACTCTATGCTTCTTGTTGTACCATACCCATAAAAACAAATAGTCAGAAACAAAAAATAAAGATAGAAATACAAAAAAAATTACATGTGATTTCGGAGAATTGATACATTGCATAAAACAGAACCTTGAAGCTTCCTCGCTTGCCTCACAAATTGGAAGATGCCTCAAAAGACACTTAAATGTGAGAACAACATCATCTTCAAAGCATTGAACAGGCAATCGGAATGCTTCTTCTTGATATCTTTCCATTGAAACCTTATAATTCTTACTAGTGCGCTCATTATATTCAAGACATTCCTTACCCTCAACACATAAGACCTGGAAATCAGAAATCACCAACTGAAACAACTCTTCTCTGCCTCTGATTGAAAATCGGGACACACAGTAATACATAAAGCGCCTCTGCAAACCCCTTGGACTAAAGACACTATGGTCAATATCAGATAACAGAGCCAATTCTGTACTGTAACTTATCTCATCGACCTTTCTTCTTTTGCCACAAACACCAGGTGCCTTACGGGATCTTCTCATGCTAGCTACACAAGCTTTCCTTGTATTAGCAAAGATAGGACTCTTCTTGATCTCAAATGGAACCTCTTGAATTCCTGTTACACCAATTCTAACTTCCTGAGCCCTTGTAATTATTGCTCCAAACTTCCTGAACATATCTTGTAACCTGCAAAATAAAGTCAAAAATAGTTGATATAATAAACAAAAACAATAAGCAAAACAGAAATAAAAACTTACGTTTCTGTTGGATACAATTGTCCATTTAATTTGCAGATCTGTAGCATGAATCTCTCCAACATTCTGGCAAACTCCCTTAAATCCATGTCCTCAATCTTCTTATCAAGAGGTAATTTGTTTGCAGCTCTCCATGCATCAAATCGACTTCTGGCCCATTCCACCTTAACCATCTTCTTACCAACAGAATTTACTTCATTCACAAGATCATAATCAAGCTCAAGAAATGGCACAGATTTTTTACTAGAATTAGAATCTTTTTCACTGGGAATGTTCTCCTTATTACTGTCACCATCAGGAAGAAACAAGCCTGGCATCTTTTCCACATCCTTCTCATACTCTCTCATTTCATCCTCCCCGAATTCTTTCCACATATCAATCTCAGAATCCTCTTCATTATCTTCGTCTTCCAGATCAAGACTAATATCTGCCTGACTAATATTCAGCACAAAAGACGGTGCTCCACAATCACTTGTACATGAATCAACCATACCAGGCTGATACACAGTTAAAACTTCAAAGAAAACATGAGAACAGAAAACGAAGAACAACAAAACCCCATGATATGCTGCCATTACAACCTTAGGATGTGCAGAGTCGTCAAGAACCTGAAAAACAGTAGAAATGTTAGTAAAAATAGAAAAATAGAGTAAACAACAACAAAACTAAGGATTTACCTTCTGCATGTTTGTTATTCTCGACAAAAACTACATAAAAGACAATCTACACCCAAAGGAACTCGCTGACAGTCGACTTCTGGCCCATTCCACCTTAACCATCTTCTTACCAACAAAGTCGTATTTAATTAAAGTGGGACAAATCTTGAATTTTGGGACTCGGACTGAAAATGGGACTCATATTGACATCAAAATTTCACATCATATAACAAGGACTGGTTCATAATATTTTCTTACAGAATTTCCAAATTGCAAGTTGAGAAAGTTGAGTGAGGTGAGATGGAAAGGGGGAGGGGAAGGGGAAGACGGGAGTGAAAAGGGGAGAAGAGGGGGCAAAGGGAGAAGAGGGGCAAAGGGGAAGGGGCAAGGGAAGAAGGGCAAGGGGCAAGGGAGAAGAGGGGCAAGGAAGGGGCAAGGGAGAAGAAGGCAAGGGCAAGGGGCAAGGGGGCAAGGGAGAAGAGGGGGCAAGGGGAAAGGGGAGAGTGGGGAAGGGGAGGGAAAGCCAAAATAATAAAAGGAACGTATCCATTGAGATTGAAAATACATATTATCAAAATATAATTAATAATTAATTTAATTAATTTAATTAAATAAATAACTAATAAAAAATATAAACCATTCTCCTCTTCTCGAATAGTGAGTGAGAATTGGAAAACATAAAATCAACCATTCTCCTCTTCTCGACTAGTGAGTCGAGAATTGGAATAACCTCTAATCCTCGTGTGAACCGCCCATTAGGTGTGAGATTAAATGTGTGCAAGGTACCTAAAGGGGCATAGATGGTCACAACCAAACTCATTTGTAGGATAGAAAGGACGTGATCACCCCATCGCAACACCCCAGAACAATTATTTTATCGAAGATGGGAGAGGGGCGGCCATGGCTATGCCGATGTCGATGTCGTAGCACTTGAGCCCCCTTCCCTACGGTATCGCCTATTTTCAATTCGAAGCTTGACCAAGAATCTTTGTTGCTTTCAAGCATCGCCCATCAAAACATGCCATTCTCTCGTGGCCACAAATGTAAGATGGAATAGGATATCAAGAAGGCGACTCCACAAGCGATAAATAATCCTTTGGATGACAAAGTGGAGGAAAGCATAAAGGCACGACGGGGAGACTTGTCTGCGAAGATCTTTGCATCGGCGAATCCACAAACGCTGAGTTCGCTTCAAATCCACAAAAGCGAAGGTCGGAAGCAAAAGCTTCAATCCACAAATGCAAGTTACGCTTCAAATCTTAAGTGCGTGTTGATCGGATAAGCGAAACCAAGGTTAGATTGAAGATTAGAAATCAAGGTGAGTTTGAAACCAAAGGTCGGGTTGGGGGCGTTGATTGAGGCTCCTCGAGGAAAGCCATGGGCGAGCTTCTTGGAAGTTATGGCCATAGCCGTGCTGCGGGAGATGCTTCTGTAGTGGAAAAGATTTCTCAAAGGCGAAACTCTGAAAGGTAAATCTGCTTGTCAAAATCTGCGGTTGAAGGATTAAACATCAAATTAGGAGCCAAGATTGGTGCATTTAGAAGGAGTAGTAAAGCTAATTAGATCAATCGGACACGCCAAGGCTTGTAAAAGGCTGTGGAAGCTCACTTTCGAAATCTTGTCGGATTTGAAATCTTGCTTTCGAAATCTTGCTTTCGAAATACTCTGGGAGTTACGTATTGCCCTCTGCGCCACGAAAACCTAGAAGCTCAAAGCTGGCATTTCAGGCCGGAGCTTGAGCATCAAAACCATCAAAAGAGGCATAAGGTCGTCTTGCGCCGGCAGCAGGCTGTAAATTAGTTAAAAGAAGCCGTGTAGCCACAATGCTCAAGAATCCGGCTTGGAAATCGAGCAGATCTGTGCATTCCGATTGCCTTTATACGCCCATTTGATCCGAGAGCTCGGCTATGGCGGCAATAAACTATGGCGTTGGGAGCTATGGCGTTGGGAGGTTCTTTCAAATGGTACAAAAGGAACTTCGTCTCAAAGGTATGTACCAAAGTTTAAAAATTCAACCATGGGGGAAAAAAAGGCGGGGTATTAGAAAAAAAGGGGTAAAATAATACATTGAGTGTAATATAAATGATTTTAAAATTCAAGCATGGGCGGGAAAAAAAGGCGTGGTATTAGAAAAAAAAGGGTAAAATAAGACGTGTCCCCAATTTCCTCTTTTCATGTGTGTGCTACTATGTTTACACGTTAAACATTATGTTGCTATGGTGCACGTTTTCTAGGCATATATTCTTATTCTAAGGTAAAAATTTAATTTTGCGTGTGATCATGATATAATTTACACCTTGTTTAACCCATTTTGAAGGTTCAAGACACAAAATGGAAACAAGTACATATTAATATATATGTCTAATGCTTATTAATAGATTTAATGCATAGGTCTAATAGGCTCTCGTAGGTTATAATGTGCATTATAGGTGCATATGTTGCTATTTACATGTGCATTAGGCATTACTCTTTACATAGCTAAATATGAGCCCAATGGTCCCCTCTTCATATAGCTATATGGTATGGTCCATTAGAAAGGGGAGGGTCCATTGGATATGTGTCCATTAAATAATACATGGGAGGGTCTATTTTTTTATGGAAAATGCATTGAGGAAATTTATAGGAAGGGTATTTTTTCATAGAAAATACATAGGATATTTGAAGGATTCATTTTCGACCTTCTTGGACTCTCGAGCTTTGAAATTGCCCTTTTTTACTCACGAGTTGCCTTTTCCAGACTTTGCAGTGAGAAAGGCCCTCAAACTTGCATTTTTCGCTTTGGCTGCCTTTCTCGACTTCGAGGCCGAGAAAAGCGACTCAAAGCAGCGGCAGGTTTTATGGGTCGGAAGGCCTTTCGACGCCGAAAGGCGGCCTCAAAAGCGGGTTTTTATGGGTGAAAGGCCTTTCTCGGCGTCGAGAAAGGCCTCGACTATAAACGCCGTTTTTTTGAGCTGCCTTTCGACTCGGCGAGTCGAAAGGCCTTTCTCTTTAAACGTTTTTTCGCTTCTGCTTTCCTTTTTCGAGTCGAAAGGCTTTCGACCCCTATAACTTGCATTTTTTCGCTTTGAGTTGCTTTTTCGACTCGCGAGTGAAAAGCCTTCTCGACCCTAAAAACTGCGTTTTCCCTCGGTTTGCCTTTTCATGCACGTATTTTTCAAAAATGGGCCTAAGAACGTGTTTTATTTTATTTTTTTTGCATGTAGCATCACTTGACTAATTTGATTTTGTCTCTTGGGGTCCTTATCTCGACCAAATAGTACATGCTTGGGAGCAATGAAAAGATCAGTTCATTAAAGAAAGGTGCCGAAGAGGGGTGGTGACATCAGTTGGACATTCAAGCACGTGGCCCATAAAGGAACTCCTCATACAAATTTCTATCGTCGTAAGTTGCTCGTGACTGGGAGAGAGCTTCACAGCGCCCTTTGCACTAGGTGGTTCATGTGTGAAGAGGGTGTAATGATTGTGCCCCATCTGACCACTATGGTCTCTTTACCCAATTGTAATATATATTGTAATGAGCCCATTTATAAATATAAGGTATCTCAAGACTAGTATTTTTGGGTGATTAAGTAGATGATTTGCATAATTTTTGTTGGAATTTGTGATCTATCGTCTACCCACCTAAGAAAATAGAGCCAAAATGTTCAACTAAGAATCTTTTTCAATTAGAACTTGATAGGTCTAATGCATGTTTGCGTTGCATTGTTCTTGTTCTCGACACGCTATCCAAGAAAACTGGAAGAAAAGCTTGGATACACACTAATAGACAAAAATTCCAATTATGGTCAGTTTTCGGGTCGAGGTGCTTCTTTTTGTGTAAATTAACAGGGTTCCGAAAAAAAATGGGAATGGAATGAGTCCCACTTTAATTAAATACGACTTAACAGAATTTACTTCATTCACAAGATCATAATCAAGCTCAAGAAATGGCACAGATTTTTTACTAGAATTAGAATCTTTTTCACTGGGAATGTTCTCCTTATTACTGTCACCATCAGGAAGAAACAAGCCTGGCATCTTTTCCACATCCTTCTCATACTCTCTCATTTCATCCTCCCCGAATTCTTTCCACATATCAATCTCAGAATCCTCTTCATTATCTTCGTCTTCCAGATCAAGACTAATATCTGCCTGACTAATATTCAGCACAAAAGACGGTGCTCCACAATCACTTGTACATGAATCAACCATACCAGGCTGATACACAGTTAAAACTTCAAAGAAAACATGAGAACAGAAAACGAAGAACAACAAAACCCCATGATATGCTGCCATTACAACCTTAGGATGTGCAGAGTCGTCAAGAACCTGAAAAACAGTAGAAATGTTAGTAAAAATAGAAAAATAGAGTAAACAACAACAAAACTAAGGATTTACCTTCTGCATGTTTGTTATTCTCGACAAAAACTACATAAAAGACAATCTACACCCAAAGGAACTCGCTGACAGTCGTCCAGACCTACATATCTCGAAAAATATGCTAAATCTGCGGTCGAAATCAAGCATGCAAGCCATATTCTTGCATCTCTTACCTCTGAACCGAAGAAAACAACAGTTACACAAGCAGCGCCAGCAAGAAAGCAACAAACTACCAAGATCCCAAACTCTGCAAGATTCTATGCTCCACTCAGCAAGATCCTATGCTGCAGCTCCCTAACACAAGAAAAACCGTAAATCAACGTTGTTCTTCGCCAGCGCCATCATTAATCCGGCAGATGTTTAGGCCGCCAGAATCGACTAAAAGGTATGCCGCACCTCCCTAACGAAGCAAACACTCAAAAATCACGCATCTACTGCGCCAGCGCCATGGCTGATCTGGCAGAGCCTCCGGCGGAGCAAGGCGCAGAGAAAAAGGGTCGCACAAATGAGCTGTCATTCCCTTTTATACTGTGGCTGACGTGGCAGCCAGGTGGCAGAACGTGGGGTACGTGGACTCTACGTTAAGGTAAAGCCCTTTTACTGGGCTTTCTGCGTTGTCAACGCCGCCTCCGCGCTGAGGCGCGTCGGCAGCATTTCCAACGCAGAAAGCCAAGTAAAAAGGCTTTCTCTTATATGAAAATTGATAGAGAGAAATTGAGAAATGTTAAATTTCTTGTAATAATAATAGAAAGATGTGTCGTGGATCCAAAGATCCATCAACATTGCACGGCCAAGATTTTTTCTCTTCTTATCAGATTATTTTCGGAAGTTTGAATGGTGCAGAGCTCGGGACGTCTTGCCCCTCCTGAAGCGCCTTGCCATAGCCTGAGCTCGCATGATGGATCTGGGCCTCTAAACATTCAGGAGCATTTGGGCTCACTTGGGCTCACATGAGCTCTCCCACTGTGGAAGAAGCTAAGATAGCCGGATTTGATGGTTGAAACTTTCGACATCCAGTGCCTTGCCAATATGTTTTATTGCTGCAAAAGTCTATGGCACATGATCCGAATGAAGGCACAGAAAGGAAAGGTAATCTTTGCATGGTTTATTACCAGATGATCTTCGCTTTTGTTTGGGATCGAAGGGCTCTGCATTGCTCCAATTTGTTCCTTGGTCCGGTTTGAAATGTTGAAGACTGATTTTATCTCAGGCAGACATTATATATAATCAACATTTTGCAGACTCATTTTTGCGGTTCAGAGCATAACACTATTTTCACGCTATGCAGCCAAAGGTATTTTGGTTTTTGTCTGCATGCAACTTGCTTCATTTTCTTTCTCATTCTGTTCTTCATAAATTCAACGATTTTGCACACTCTAGAAGAAGTTGTGCTTACGGTTTTTGCAGCTCCTTAGCAGCTGGATGAAAGTTGGAACACGTAAGAACTTGATCTGCCTTAAGTATTGTCTCCATTTTGCCTCTTTTTACTTTTCATGGAAGGTAAGCTTAAATTTCTTGCTTCGAAATTCTTTTATGGATCATAACTTTAATTCTTATAGACTATGCAGCCAACTATATGAATGGAACCGTTTTGCTTCATTGGATTTGTCTGAAACTTTTTATGTTTTCCAGGGGTAAAATTGATATGTAAAAAGCAGTGTTTATGAACAGAGCTACAATAAAGAAGCTTATATTCCTCTCAGGGAATATGTTAGGCATTATATCATGTTTTTATTTGTGTTATCTTTTCTATAATCTTGCTTGCATAATCTGATGCTTTTGTTTCCTTTTTGCAGTTAATCTTTTTGCCCTAATTTCAAGGAGCATGTATAGAATTAAGAACCAGCCTTTGAGGTATTACTACCATTTTATTGGAGCTTCACAGTTTTGAGGTGTATGTTGCCTAGATTGTCAATGTTTTACCTTCATTTTCTGCATTCCAAATACTATCGATTTGAAGATTCGGCATACTAGGTTTCTTGCAGTTTAATATCATATGCTGGACAGGCTGGAAAGGGCTTCATATTTCTTTACTCATTTCATTTTTCTGGTGCCAAAGGTAAGGGCCACTTCATCAAATAGCTTTCCTGATGCCCTAGAAACAGGGCTTTCTGTGGCAGCAGGATTTTGACCCAAAGCTATTTATTTACTAGCCAAGTCTTGTGGTCGTAAGAACTGTGGCATACCATTGTATCTTACAGATGTTGATGTTGATGGAGATTTGTCATTTCTGAACTAGTTCACGTTCTTAGGCCCTAAATAGGGATAGCATTATCCAAGGCATAAGCTATTTCGCAAGTACTTGATCTTTCTCCTGCCTACTACACATTTATTTTACAGATAAAAACATATTGCGTATTCTTTGCATATCACTTATTCTTTGCAGAAAGAAGGGATCCAACGGGGGAACCAACGTATCTGGACATTCTCTATGATGTACAACTAGAAAACGTTGAAGCTGGTGCTTCCATGGCCTCTCTACGCTTATTTGTAAATGACTAGATAAGATGTGGGCAATTATGTTGTTGGCAACGATTTTTGGGTTGCCCCTAGGGGGGCAAGCCCTCGTTTGTGTGGGTTTATGGCATATTTCAGGTATATGCGGTATATGCTTTAAATATGCCATGGATTTGCTAAAACTTACTATACGGTGTAAATGTTAGGTCGCATTTGTTGGTGCATAGCAGGTTTGGAAACCGGCTAACCGTTTGTCTCATTCGTTAAAGCGCCCTTCTCTTTGGAGCCTCGGGTTTCACGAGGTATCTCTATGGCGAGCACGTGGTTAAGGCTTGTGTGGGCGGGGATTGATTATTTGGACATTCTGGGGAGCCCGAGTTTATGGAAAGAATGGAAGGCTGCGTATCATTCAAGGCTTTCGAAAATGGTTCCCTGGTTATGATAGTATAGCTTGAGGCAAATAGTGTAAGCGGGCATGAATTTGCCATAGTCCCGCAGTTGACCTTAAAATTTGCAAAGCGAGCCCTAAGAGCCCGAAATTGGTGCAGAGGTTTTGAGTCTCGGCACCGCAAATTTCCCTGTTTTTTAAATTTTTTGAGGCCCGAGCTATCGGTTTCTTCTTTTGCATACGAAAAGGGCCTCGTTCCACTGCATTTTTCGGCTTTGCGGTGTACGATGCATTTTTTGGGATCGCGGTGGCTTTGCATCATTATCTTCTAAGAGTTTTGGGCAAAAGAATTAGTGGGTGATCTTGCTAAACTTCCATTTTGCAACCGCAGAAATATTGGGTCGGCTATAATAACTAATTTTTGTGCGGGATGCTCTTGATCATTCCACGGGCCACAAATTTGATACCATATCGGGATAATAGCGCGGGATATGCACAATGTGGACTTCGATAAGCGGGTTATCGCGGCTCATCAAAGCGGATACAAGTGCAAGGTATTGTGCAAAAGGGGTTGGTGCTTAGAATTGTTGATTCTGTTCCAACTTATCTAACATAACTATAGGCAAGATATTTCATGCTTATCTTCTTTACAAGAAATTTGAGCTAGATATTACCGATTCGACCATTATGTGTATGTATGCTAGACATGGTTGCTTAGAGGTTTGGTTGTGATTTTTTCAACGAGAATGAAACAAAGGAATGTGATCTCATGGACTTCCTTGATTTATTGCCATCTTTGGGTAGGATATGCAAAAGAATCTATTTGGCGTTACGGGAAATGAAAATGAAAGTTATGCAACCGGATGAGATTGCATTTTTGGCCATTTTATTTCGGTGTTCTCTTCTTCACGGGGAAAGGTGATCCATGTACGTGTCATCGGTATGGGTTTTCAGTTATATTGGCAATGCTTTGGTAAATAGTATGCAAGATGCTTGAGCACGGGCGATATGAAAAAGCAGATCTCTGGACTAGTTTAATTCTTTGCATATGCACAAGATGGGCGGAGACTAATGAAGTTTCTTACCTTTTGGAAAAAATGCGGGGAGGAAGATCTTAAAGCGGCCACTTTTGTCTCTATTCTCACTACATGTGCCACCAAGACAAATATGGTGCTGGGAAAGTCAATTCATAACTATATTATTGACCATGGTTTTACGCAAAATGTAATTTTGAAGAATTTACTAATAAATATGTGCACAAAAAGTGGCAATGTTGATGATGCATCTCGGGTTTTCAACAATATGCATCAAAAAGAGCGTCATCTCATGGATGACCATGTTAGCGGAGGATATGCAAGTCATGGGTATGCTTCTACTCTTTATTTCTTTGGACAAATGCGAAGGTGGCATCAGACCCAATGAGGTCTCATTTCTTTATGTTTTAGCGCATGTAGCCATACAGTGCGCTTACGAGCGTGTTCACTAGTTTTCCCTTCTCACAAAAAGACTATGTCATGAATAGAGCACTATGTCCGCATGGTCGATCTTCTTGGAAGGTGCGGGCTGGTAGATGAGGCAAAAGATTTTATAAATAAGATGCCAATTGAACGATGATGTTGTGTGGATGTTCTATCTTAATGCTTGCAAAATCAGTAGTGATGCAGTTGATTGAAAACGTGTGCCATTCCTCCAATTTGCATGAATTGGTTATCTGTTCCACTATAGCATTTGGAAAAGGTTATATTCATGGCTTTAAACCACCCTCAAAGCGGCACGAAGAACATTAATGATTGGGTTGCCCATAGGGCAAACTCTCGATTGAGAAGGGAAGGCGCATATGATTAGAAGTTCTTGTTTTCATGGGTGTGAGTGGTGCATTCTATGTCATGCCCCAAGATTTTTGTCATTGGCATGGGGTGTGCAACCGATTTCCCCTTTGGCACTTGGGCACCTCATTGAAGCTATGAACGATGCGAGAAAAGGCCCTTCTATTCTAGCCCCTCGTTGCGGCCGTCCCGATCTCATTTTTTTTCAGCCTAGCACATTGCTCGGCGGAAAGCCTGAGTTTGGATTGGATAGGTGATGGAACTATTTGGCTCTTGGTGTCGAAGCGCAAAAACTCGACATCATCTATGCAAACCTCGATCTGCAAAGATAAGGACTATCGGTAGGAGGCAGGCTCGGATCCTAGCAATGGCTAATGCATTTTCAAGGTATGGGCAACATCCCATTTTTGTTCGGAGATTTGGGCCTTGCTTTTTTGCTCGCTATTCTTGTCATGAAATGGATCATTTGAAATGGTCTTATCCTAAACTTACCAACTCTAAAAAGGAAGAACTGGTAGAGGTTAAGCAAGATCTAAATAAGGGGAGCCACACAAAGGGGGAGAGGAGCTCTGCGCAAAGTGGAGTAAATTTACCTCAAGCGAGTGTAAAGTTGGGCAATTTTGGAATAATTTGTACAATTCTAGCTAACCAATCTCTAAGGATCCTAGAGGCAAATGTGCGATCACATTTGCTAAACCTCAATCTTTATACTCCTTTTGTGTTTGGACATCTTTCCAATTTATCTAATGATATACTTGCAAATTTTCAATTTTGTCAAGTTTGTGTTTCATGTTGTAGAGATCCTGGGCATTAGTATAGAAAGGGACATTAGTGTTGGTACATGCCCATTGTTTATGGTAATAATATTTGAGATGTTTGAGTCCAAGGGATGGCAAGCAACTTTTGACACTGCCGTTTATCTGATTTTATTTGCATCTTAAACATAGGGTCTTACCCATCTCTTGGCTATTTAATTGACACTTCTCAAAAATAGCAAAGAAAGTATTATCCTACATGTCATCTCTCAAGGATATGTGGATTCCAATGAAGCTACTTACGTTTCTTATATCACAATGGTTTTATTACTTAAATGTATAGACTTGGATTTATATTAGAATCGAGATAATGATTGCTTCTAAATGTATCTCTAATTTCATAATGAAGGTAGCAATAGGAAATATGACTAATCTATAAAAGATGTTAGGTACTTTTTTGCCTAATGCTGAGTCGAGGGATGTCAAAATGATATAAAGAGACATGATGTTCTAAATTTACAATAGACTCACCTTTTTTGACAATATGCTACACTAGGAAGATATTTACTATTATCGTTCGTTGCAATATATTGATATTGATGTGTTTTAATGAAATTATTGATTGCCCACTTCTTGAGTTTATTGTGCTAGGGTGTCCATTGCAAAAGAGATTCGTGGTTTCTAGAACATGATCAAGCCATGGTCCTTCTAATGTTAAGAAATGGTGTTATATTGTATCATAATGCAAGAAGAGAGAGCAAGTGCTTTAGGAAGTCTAAATACAACTGTAGGCATCTAATCCAAATGTTAGAACAACCATTTTAAATGCTTTCTTAGGCGAACCATTGGTCAAAGCATTGATCTTTGCTAAGTATAATTACTTGGTAAGTTGAATACGGAACAATATATTGCTAACAGTTATGATGCCATATTGATTGAACAAAAATTGAATATGCCATGCAATAGATTGCTCTAGCCTGAACTTATCCACTATATATGATAAGTACAACACAAATAATGGGATTATATAAACATTATACGAAATCCCATAGATATCATTCTAGAATGCCCTAGATATCACTCTCTAGGAGCTAGTAGGTGCTTACGCTTCTGTCCTTGTCTTTCCTTCACAATCATAGCATTTCATGATATTGTATAGTGTAGTTCTTATTTTGTTACATTCATCTAACATATCAAGCTCCTTGGATTGCAGTTGCTAATTCGTTCGTCAAATGCAACTATATTTTGCGATGGAAGTTAACATTGAGCACTTCTTAAGCGTAGATTATATTCCACTTGGTTTTATGCGATTTGCGGTTGGTGTTACGGTACGCAAGTTTTGTTTGTATCATGGTATCTCTGATGCAATCGGTACTTATAGCTATAGGTATAGCGGTTTATAAATGCGGTGGCGGTTTCAGCCATAGTTGCGATCCGCGGATCTACTATAGTTGCTATCTAGAGCCAAACCCTTGCTCATGTGGGTTTTCAGCATATCCTAAGCATATGTTGGATATTCTGATATGCTGTGTGGTCCTTGGTACTGTGGTTGTCAAACTGTACAGTGGTGAGAATTCTCTGTCATATTTTAGACCTATAGTAGCAGTTTATTTTTGTATGTCTTTTTCTCTTCTAGAGTGATCACAACCGGTTTAGATTTTGGATTCTGTTTTTTTTTTTTTTTTTTTTTTTTTTTTTTTAAGATTTCCATTAGGGTTTTTTTTAGATTAAAAAAGGGCCTTCAAAACATGCCAACTAAGCCAAATGAAGATAAATTAACTACCAATCAGAAATCAGAGCCTGACGGGTCCAGTCAGCAAAACTGTTATAACTAACTCACTGGATCACATTTTCTAGCATAACTATTGATAGAAAAATCCAAATGAGCTCTTGTTTAGTGCAATAGATAGATCTCGTTGAGATCTTTCCAACCTTAGGTGCTTTGCACATATTTTAACCACTTATGATTGTCAAAACGCCAAAAAATATAGTTTTTACCATTTTTTACTATCCTACGGGGCTAAAAGATATGCAAACCACCCAAGGTTGAAAAGATCTCAATGAGATCTATCTATTGCACCAAACAAGAGCTCATTTGGACTTTTCTATCAACACTTATGTTAGAAACTGTGATCCAGTGAGTTAGTTATAACTGTTTTGCTGACTGGATTACCAGTTCTGTTTTCTGATTGGTAGTTCATATAGCTTAGTCAGAAGTTCTTAGAAGGCCCTTTTATGATCTCAAAAAATTCCTAATGTATGCCTAAGCTAAGCAAAATGCATTGGACCTCTATCATTACCAGCATAAAGTACTGACAGCTGCTTAAATGTGTGCCAATATTGGCTACTGTTCTTATTCTTAGCTTAAACATTTTGGAACGTCCAATCTTATCATTCCTCGCCATATCTCATTTTAAAAAGTTTGGCATTTCCTAGTCTCATTATATACATGGTTCTTGAAATAAACAAGATTATTTGGAAGTATAATGTGTTTAACAAGTGTTGCCTTATGCAGGCTGCACCGATTTCTCAGGGGCTCCCTTCCTTGACTTAATTCCCAAAAAGCCCTTCGTATTTTTAAAATTCCCAAAATGCCCTTAAATTTTAAATATTTACTCAAATAGCCATTATATTTTATAGTTTGAAATTAGGTGTGTTCTTTATTTCACAGGTTGCTAAATTCTTCAAACTACATTTTGGAAGATAAAAGGTAGTTCGTTGGCTCTGAGGATTTCGGTTCTAAATGTTTGGGGTTATGGTTTTGAATTGATTGTCAAAATATAACTTTGAACTATGATTTAAGCCACTTTCCGTCTCAGGCCATGGAGGGGGCAACCCTCGCACGTGACACCTTGTTCAATTATAACATATTCAAATTTGTTTCCGAAAGAAACAAGGTCTTTGCGACGGAGGGTTGCCCTCCGTGACCGAAGTGAAATGGCTTAAATCACACTTCAAAGTCATGTTTTCGAGCATATACTGACATATACTTGGAATATGCCAGAAACCCACATGGATGAGGGTTTTCCCCTTAGGGGCAACCCAAGAAACTGGACTCAAACATATCAGTGGAATGCTATTTCCATGCCCAATTCATAATTCATAAGGCAAGGCATTCAAATACGCTAATAACTCACAAATTGAATGTTGCAAATAGGAAAAAGAAACACAATCCATTGGTTCCATTCAAACCTTGAACATATCGAAAAACAAGAAGCAAGAATGATGATTTCGTTGGTGTTTTAGTTTTCTTTATCGGGGCTCAACACATGCACGCACTGTAGCCCGGTTCTCCAAGATTCAAGGAATTTGATTTTTTATTGCTATTTTTGTTTTCTAAATTTGAAATTGCGTCCAAGATTTCCAACCACCTTTATTGATTTTAGTACTAAATTGGGGGGGACATCGAAAATGAGACATCCCAATGTGCAGACATTTGTTTGGTTCTAAAACTAAGGCGAATCTTGGCCTACATGTGTGCATGCAAGACAAAGATAATACACTTGCATAATATGAAGAACTTTGCACAACCATGAAGTACGTTATGTGTTTCTAATAAGGATGCTTATTTTGCTCGATCTTCGAGAACTCTAAAAACACTATCTAATGTCTCTAGCAAATATGCAAAGCAATATAAATGAAAATATATAGATGTTTAGGAAGCTTACAAAACATTAATAGTTCTTAATATTCAAACAATTTGTCTTTCTAAACTCATATCTTTTTGTTAAACAATTAAAGCACTTGGATGAAACATTGTTTTCAATAGTGCAGGCTGCAAATTATTCACTGATGCATCTTGCTACATAATTAGTTCTATCCGAATTACCTTACTTCTATCCTAATGAAGCATTGTGCAAATAAAGAGAGTTGCATCCTGACGTGGAAATCATGATGTGATAGCGCAAAACAATCAATCAATCATGTATGGACATCGATCCTAGCCTATAAATAATTTCTATACCAATATTTACTAGAGCTATAGCCAACTCTCAGCCCCTGTCACTTTGTTTCAAGATCAACATTTCCTTTACTTCAATGCTTGATGCACCTGACGCCAAACAGAAGAACCTCTCATAAAATATCCCTTTACATCAATGCTTGATGCACTTGATGCCAAACGGAAGAACGTCTTCAAAAATATCCTTTCGTATTGGCAGTTGGGCTTTTACTAATCCAGGTATATTTGCACTATTTGCACTGCAACTAGAGTTATGGCACTTATTAATCAGATTATAACAAAGCATACGTATCAAGTTGAAGTACTCCCTCAGCATCAAACCATAATTTATGACATATCATATAATCGCATCGATCCGAGACATCGGATCGCCATTCTAGAATGGGACGAGCATGCATGTCATGCATGCATGCGGGCGGCGCATGCCCATTTTGGGTTGGGAGTTCGCTATTTCAGGCGCGTTTCTGCATCCACGTCTCATCGGCGCTTCCTCTTCTCTCAGCAGTACCTTATTCTCTTTGAACTGTTTCCAGGCAGGGGAGGGGCTTCTTCCTGCCTGGTTTAGCCAATTTGGCGTATCTTTCTTGCTATCCTTTACTGGCCTTTGGCCTCGTCCTGTGACCTCGTCCTTGATCCTAGTTTGTAAGGAAGTTCTCTGGTAGTCGGGCGCTTTGTTGGTTTCTTGCGAGTCCCATTCTAGAATCGCATCGATCCGAGACATCGGATCGCCATTCTAGAATGGGACGAGCATGCATGTCATGCATGCATGCGGGCGGCGCATGCCCATTTTGGGTTGGGAGTTCGCTATTTCAGGCGCGTTTACGCATCCACGTCTCATCTAAGCTTCCCTCTTCTCTGCCAGCATTACCTTATTCTCTTTGAACCCACCCTCCCCCCCTTCTTTGTTTATTGTACAAGTTCTATTTATCATGTTTTTCCACCCATTTGGGTGATGCTTTTTTCCACCCATTTGGGTGATGCTATTCTACGGTATGTTTCTCGTTTGTTGTGTTGGTGATGTGCGGTACAGGGTTGGCGGCGGCATCCGCTTCGACTTCTCCATGCGGGGGTTTTGGGGGCGATTCTATGCCTTACGTTTGTCTAAGCCCCTTGCGAAGGCTTATCACTAGGGTTTTTCCTCGAAACCCCGAAGGGCTGGGTTTTTAATCCGGTGATAAGCTTTCGGCAGGTACATCAGCCACTCATCTATTAGCATTGTATTTGTTTTGGGGTCCAAATGCTATAATTGGATTTTCCCTTTATTTTTCGTGGGTAGTTCGCATGTGTGCGGCTACCCACTGTCCACCATTGTAGAAACTCTGCTGAGACGAATGAGAAGCCTATCTATGCGCTTTGTTGGTTTCTTGCGAGTCCCATTCTAGAATAGGCCAAATAGGTTGAACTAAATCCAATCAGGCCTATAAAATTGCAATGATTGCCTGTACTAAATCCATTGACCTCTGCTTCAGTTTCAAGGCCAAGATAACAAAAATACATGCAAGATACTTTCATGGCTTCACTTCACTACGAAGAAATATGTTTCACATCATGCCCTTCTCTTTCTTTGCCATCTGCTGTCATAGTGCAGCTCCAACAGCTGATGGCTATGTAGATAAAAATTCTGCACTTGAACATCTGATTCCACTGGATCAAATCATTTCCAAATAAAAGCGTGAATTTTGCTGCAAACACTAAGATAAAACATGAATAACTCTAATCCATTTATTGAATATAAGCTTCAACACAGTCTATGTCATACCCCAGATGCATATATATTGACCGATGCATTTGGTTTTAATACGCAAACATCATAGCCATTTCCAGAATACTGGCATGGAAAATAACCCCAAACGCTCCTCATATACATCTAAACTGAGAACATATACAAGTGTTCATTAATACATTTCCTGGATTTTTCTGGAGTGAAGATGCAAGATGGGTCGAATTTACATATTTCTAGCAGGCCCTTGTTGCAAAACCATCAAACAAGGCAGAGTTTTTATATGGCTTCTGTGAGCAAGAAAAACAATCTTGCAAAACTGCCCATTAGCAGCTAATTCTTCAAAATCACCACCATAAACAGCTAATTGTAAATAATGAAGGTCAAATTTCATATCTGATGAAGCTCTCTAGACATATTTCTAACAAGTACACTGAAGCTTAAATGAGAAGCAATCCATTCTTAACTATAACTAGATCGATGCCACTAGAACTCCATTTCCAATTGCAGGATTTGAATTAAATTGATAAACCCAAGCTGATACCAGAGGAAACCCCGGTTACAAACAAATAGGAGAAATGAACTAGACCGAGGTTTCATAGGCAAAGGGCAAACCAGGACATGCTGTCTTGATATAAGCGAGAATGTGATAGACTTTCGATGAAGCTCTTTCTCTTTGACATGTCAGCTATAGCTCTATGGGTCATTTGATGCAAAATTAATGCTAATTCAATGCTAAGTCTCTACAGCTTGAAGTGGCCTTTCAAGCAGTGATCTAGATGCATAAGTTATTCCATTTTATTAACATGCAAGAAGGCCAGATGAGACTTTCATGGTTGGCATATATTTCCTTCAAAGCCCTTGGCTGATCAACAATTCTGCAGCAGCTTGTGGAGTATTTATGATCAGAAATTGCGGCACAGTTCATCCATGTACTCTCTCACGAAGAAGCATTCTTTGATAATAGCACAAATCCTACACAAGTAGAAATAAATCTGTCTATGTTGTACAGGTGAAGTGCCAAAGACTTTGTCTAAAGAATAAAGGGAGGAGACTTGAAGGATGTTTGATGAGGCCTCAAGAGAAGCATCAAGATATTCCTGTTGCAATGGAATCTAGCACTATTGAGGAACAGACACATCATGTAGGAGATAAATACTTACCATACTTGTCCCTTCTACTGCAACCCACCTAGACTACGTAAGCCCACCCTTCTTGCATTCGTATACTTAAAAGTATTGTCCTGGACTGCCATGTGATTTGGTCGGAATGAGAGACCCCTGTTTGATTGGAGCAACATGCAATCTGCACAAAAAAGGAGAGATTTAACCTGTATATGTGGTGCTCCATTTCTCTCCATATTTCCCTCATTTACGTAACAATCTATTCTTGCAGTTGTTCACCATGGCATCTCTAAGATATACATTACCAGATTTTCCAAGCTTTTGCAAACATGTGTCTTCAATATTCTATCTACTATTCATTGAACGACCAAACATGGGCTTCATTATGCCTTTTCGATTTCATACAATGGCAGAACTTGTGTAGACCTACCAGATTTTCCAATCTTTTGCAAAGATGTGTCTTCACGTATTCTATCTACTATCCATTGAACAGCCAAACATGGGTTTCGTATGCCTTTTCGATTTCATACAATGGCAGAACTTGTGTAGACCCTTCGAAGAATGTCTCACATGATTGTACTGTACTGCTCAATGACAAAATTGAAGTGTTGAGAAAGAGCACGAGAGTGCCAGAGAAACATATCTTGCTGGTGTTGACATATATATCCCCTGAAATAGGCAACGAACTCCTGGAGCCACCGTTAGAAGAATGAATAACTAAACATGGCAGGAAACTAATTCAGATTCTGAAGACAGGACTTATAAACCAGGAAACATGAAGAGTATTTGCTTGGTCCTATTGTAAACTGGGCAAAATATCTATGGCGGATCAGGATCCAAACTTCCGGTTAGCCGGTATGCATGCAGCGGCCACCGGCAAATGAGGGATGACCTAACATTTCTGACTTCAATGAGGGTTTTTTATAGTTTTGGCATATTCTAGGTATATGCTAGCATATACCATGAATATACCAAAAACCCACATAAACAAGGGATTGCCCCCCTAGGGGCAACCCAAAAATAAGATACATTCTTAATACAGGGGAAAAAAAAGTCTATCATAAAAACAAGGTCTGTCGCAAGACGGAGGGGTTGCCCCCGGTGTTTGTTTGTGAGGGTGTGTTTGTGTTGTGTGTGTGTGTGTGTGTGTGTGTGTGTGTGTGTGTTTTTTGTTGTTTTTATCTTCTAAAGCATCCACAATAGTCCCATAGGCCGATTGGCCTCAGTGGACGATAAAAAATCATTCTCATTCTCTAAGACTTAGATATGGCCTTTAGGAATCATAGCCACATATGAGCATTGATGCAGAGGGTGCGGTGCAGTTTCTTTATTTTAAGTTTGGACTGATGGATGGCCAAGACTAAGAATGCTAATCTAGAATTTCATTGATGTGGTGTAAGAATGGTATCAATATGATGTGAGAGTGTTTGAGTCATATAACTTATTGTCTAGATATGTTGTTGGATGTTGTTGTTTCTACTTATGATCTTATTAATATTGTGATTAAAAACATTTTATACCAACCTTTCTAAGGTATTTGGTCCAGTGGTTGAGAAGTCATGAGTTTGATTTCTACAATGTCCCAATATTTCTTTGATAAGAATTATTGATAAAAGTTGTGAATATATTAATTGGATATCAAACTCCACATTGGATATCAAAGTTGTGAATATATTAATTGGATATCATCATAAAGTGAATGGGTGTAGGATCTACATAACAATAGTATTCCATTCTCTAATGAAACAAGATGATGACGCATCTTTGTTTTCAACAAGACGATGATGCATTAAGGGATTGCCCCTCGAAAACACATAGTTTGTTATCAATCTAACCTCGTCAGATTCCTTAAAATAACATGGTTTTTTCTTGCTAGGGTTAGCCAGGGCGGCAGTAGCACCTTCGAGCTGCTAGCTCCTCCTCCAGAACGCATCTTCTGGAACAAATCTCTGGGTTACCTATTCTTTCGGTGGATACTGTGGATTTATGGCATTCGGCAGCCACTGCCTTGCCGATTTGCTTTCCTGCGGGCAGAGGCTATGGCACATGATCTGAATCAAAGGCACATGAAGGAATGGTAGTATTTGCATGGTGTTTTACCAGAGGATCTTTGCTTTTGTTTGGGATCAGAAGGCTTGGCATCTGTCGAAGAAGCTAAGATAGCTGGATTTGATGGCATTTGGCAGTCACTGCCTTGCCGATTTGCTTTCCTGCGGGCAGAGGCTATGGCACATGATCTGAATCAAGGCAGAATGGTAGTATTTGCATGGTGTTTTACCAGAGGATCTTTGCTTTTGTTTGGGATCAGAAGGCTTCGCATTGCTCCAAATGGTGGCTTGGACATGTTCGAAATGTTGAAGGCTGATCGTATCTCAGGCTGATATTATACAATATCGGCTTTTTGCGGAGTCATTTCTGCAGTTCAGAGCATAACACAGTTTGTCACAGTATCCAGGCAAAGGTATTTTGGTTTTTGTTTGTATGCAAGGGTCTGCACATTCTAGAAGAAGTTATGCTTATAGTTTTTGCAGGTCCTTAGCAGCTGTATGAAAGTTGGAACGTATAGCAACTTGAACTGCCTCAAGTATTGTCTCCAGAAAGTATTTCGACTCTTTTAACTTTTCAGGGAAGGTAAATATAAGTTTCATTCCTTACTTTAATTCTTATAGATTATCCCGCCAACTAGATATAAACTAAGACCTTTTGCTTCATTGGATTTGTCTCAAACTTTTTATGCTTTCCAATTCTAAGATTGATATGTAAAAAGCAGTGTTTGAAGAGCAATATGACTCCTAAAGTTTCTAGCAGCAAACCAGCGAGAGCTAATTGTGTCCTCGGACTTCCATAGCCGAGGTGTCCTAGACTTCATAGCCAAGGTATCTAAGTAAGCCTTTTCAATGCTGCAACACATTTAATTGCGAAGGTTGGGGATGACAATGCATGTGAGCAAGAGCATTGTCACAGTAAGTGTCTGAATATAACATATTCTCAGCAAGATCAATTTATTAGGCCTACGCAGACATTTTAATTGCTTGACCAATTTCGATTCTTCTATTTTCTATATTCCCTGAGCCTTTATTAGACTTCCAGGTGCATTTTTATATTCTGTTTAAGTTGGCCTATTAGCTTGAACCAAAAGCCACTGCTATTTTTCCTTTGGGCAGTAACGTTTGATGGATTACGTGCCTTCAATGCTGTATGTTTTCCTTTCGCAAATGCTCTCTGCAATACTGTCATAGGTTACAAAGTTTAGTTTGTGCAGGCTTGCAACACTGGATTAGTCAGCAAACAAGAATACGATAAGGCAGCATTTCCAAGGTAAAATTGTTACCTCTTATGGTTGGTGTTATTAGGGTAAAAATTTAACTAATGCTTTTGCTTTGTATAACTTTCAGATTGATGGGTCTTCCCACTGCACACTGTCAAAACTTTTCATAGCAAATCAGAAAAGTGAGGTAATTTCTTTTCTAAACTGATTGATAACCGCATAATGTGGGGAATGCACAAGGCTAACATTATTGTATTTCTTTTGCAGCTTGATTCTATGATGCAGATAGTTCCAAGCCAAATAGCATGGAGAGTCACGAGAGAACTAAATGGAACTAACGTCTATGATGTGGTGAGATATGAAGAGTACTTTGCAACCTGGAAATTGGTCAACTTCATGGAAATTCAGCCGAGCCTCCTCTGAGCTCTAGGTATCTGACTAAAAAACAGAGTAACGGAGGATTACCGATGCGGAGACCTAATACAGGCTTGGAAACTCAATCATATGATAGCAGTCCCCACCGATTAGGAATATCAGGACTATTTCTGCAATGCCTCCTGTTCAATATGTTGGAAAATATGTATCTGTTCTAGCAGAGCCGCTAGCCTCTACTTGCAAGTTTTTGCAATTGTAGATCTATTGGGGATGTGACTAGACCATCTGCATGTTATGGACTAGCTGTAAATCTCATGCATAATTTATCTCATTCTGCTGTCAAGGAACCTGTTGCCCCAGTAAGAATTATACCACAAGCTCTGCGTTCAACAGGTACTATAGTTTAATGATTAGTTTAAATATAGAAGCTTTTGATAATTTATTAGCATTTTGCATTTGTCCTTACCTTTGCTAAATACACTGCAGCTGATAATTGTAACCATAAAATGCTTTCACTTTTAAGCCCAAGCATAGGGAAGTCCATTGACAATTTTAGAATGGTTGCTTGGAGGTTGCATGTGAAATATTTGGATGTTTGCATATTGGAACATATTTGGTTGCATAGATTCTTTATGTATTTATAAAATGTGTAAACATACAAGATGCTTGCCATTCGTTCAATTTGATACTTGCCTATCATGCCCGCATGGACGAGGTAGAGAAGCAAACTTTTAGTTCATATGCACACAATATCAGACTTAACAACTTTGTATTATCTGGGTTACTGCACACAGTAAATAAATAGTGACATTGCCACATCGAACAAAGCTGCTTTACACGAGAACATCAAACTTAACAATTTTGTATTATTTGGGCTACTGCACACAGTATCGAACAAAGTGGTCTGCTTTGCCTAACCTAGAAAAACACCATGTTTCTTTAATTCGGGGGACTTAGAACAACATCATGTTTGTTTAATTCAATGTTATAGATAATGATAATGGTTAGGAGGACTTAGAATAACACCATGTTTGTGTAATTCACTCTTATTAGATAACGAACAAAGCGGTATGCTTTGCCTAACGGTTTGGAGGGCTCAGAACAGCACCATGTTTGTTTAATTCAATATTATAGATAACATTCGAGCATTTGGATATAACATTCAATTATTATTACAAAACATGCGTCCAAGTCACTATCGTTAATAGGTTTTCAACTTTGCCTAGGTAAAGAAGGGATTGGACCATAATAAAATGTAAGGCAACTTGGTTCTAACGAACACTGACTTGGTTCTATCATGAATAGTCCAACTTTGCCTAGGTAAACAAGGCAAGAAAAGTTTGGACCATGATATCCGAGTGTAAGGCAACTCGGTTCTATCATTATCAGGATAATAATTTTGCCTAGGTAAGCAAGGCTAGAAAAAATTAGACCATAATATCCAAATGAAGGCTAGAAAAGTCTGGACCATAATATTGGCAAGGTTACACTATGCTAAAGTGATACCATAATAGTAGCAGGACTAGGATATTGACATTATCAATGTTGAACTTCATAACATTCCAACAATACTCACATATTATATTTTGATATTAGTGTTTCACCCTAACATTTTGAGCATGTAGCTATGATCTTTATCTATACTGAGGATGATGAATTTAGTTCATCATTTACAATGTTCGACCTTATGCCCAACTCCACAAAGAGTAAGAGACTTTGACTATAGCATCACCTCAAAACCTACTCAAATGAACACTCTACTCCCATTAGGTTTTCTATGAAGAAGCACCGTGTTGTTCTATGCAAAGCTCTCAGAGATACCGATGCGACACTATCTGATATGAATGAGCTGCTCTAAGTTTCTTTTACACATTGTTAAGTCTTTTGATACCACACTATCTAACATGAATGAGCTGCTAAGTTTATTTTACACATTGTTAAGTCTTTGGATGTTTGTGTTATAATAAAAGGTTACAAAAGTTGGATTATTATTGCATGCTTTTCTCATGGCAGTCAAAACATCTGCAGACTTCCAACTTATGCCCAGCAACGCTGGGCACAATTACTAGTATGAAGATATTGCATACGATCAATATGAAGAGGATGAAACTATTGACGAACCCGAGAACGAAGTCTTTCGTGACGAGCTGATGCTCGATATGTTGCACGCTCTTCAAGAATTACCTGATATTGATTTAGATGATGTCGAGGATGGTGGTGGAGAGGATATGGTAGAAGATGTGGGATACCCTTCGAGGATTGGTCGTACTGGCGATGACCCTATTGTTATCGAAGCAGAAACGCAGTTATTTCCTGCGTC
The DNA here is from genome assembly GCA_021234155.1 of Isoetes taiwanensis. Taxonomy (NCBI): domain Eukaryota; kingdom Viridiplantae; phylum Streptophyta; class Lycopodiopsida; order Isoetales; family Isoetaceae; genus Isoetes; species Isoetes taiwanensis. Next base: position 17,261,514 of record JAJEKV010000026.1, read on the forward strand.
TCGAACCTCTCGTTTGTCGGCGTGCCTGCTAATTCTCAATCTCCAAACCAAGTTCAAGTGGAGCAATGCAAGTGTCTCTGCTCTATTGAGGTGACATACTTATCAAGTCTTTCTATCTTACCACCATCTCCATCTTTTATCTTACCACTCTTAGATGCGCAGGTTATTGCACGAGAAGATCCTTCCAGAGAAGAACAATATGCCTACCGACAGATCTCAAGTTAAGAAAATGATTCAAGCGACCGGCCTTGGTCATACATGCATGTCCAAATGATTGTATGATCTTCTATCCCCTTGCCGAGAATGAGAAGTCCACTCATTGTCTCGTATGTAATGAACCGAGATACAGGAATGACCTAAAGGGAAAAATGGTACCTCAGAAGGTTATTCGACACTTTCCAATAATCCCAAGGTATATGCATCACCACTTCTTACAAATAGTTGTAAATTCACTTATTTTCGGTACTTATATGTTGCCTATAATTTATTCTATAGGTTAAAGTTGATGTTCCGTTGCAAGACATTGGCTAGCCTAATGGACTTCACGGCTACACATGCATCTAGTGATGATGTGATGCGAGTCCCGAGCGACAGTGCAGCTTGGAAGCATGTCGATGCGACATGGCCTGACTTTGGAAAAGAACCACGTAACGTGCGTTTGGGCCCGGCCAGCGATGGCATAAACCCATATGGTACACAATCATTTGCATGGTCTACATGGCCGGTGATGATAGTGAACTACAACATACCCCCATGGTTGTTGATGAAGAGTGGGCACATTATGATGACTTTATTGATGCACGGGAAGAAAAAAACCAAGTAATTTAGATGTGTACCTAAGAATAATTGTGGATGAGTTCTTGCCTTTGTGGAACACGGGTATTCAGTCTACGATGCACATAAAAATGGCGTTTTAATCTTAGAGGTATACTATTGTGGACTATGCATGACTTTCCTGGGCTTGCCGAGTGTTCTGGGTTTAAGACATCGGGGCACTTCCCTTGCATGATATGTGGGGAAAAGTTGCAGCACCGTCACTCTAAGCATCTGAAGAAAGTAGTATACGAGGGTTTTAGGAAGTATTTGCGCTCGCACCCCTTAAAAGCGGCGTGCACAATCGGGTGGCCTTTGTAGACTATCTGAGAACCACCAAGCGAGAATTACCATACGAGAATGGGGTGGCGTTGGGATAAGAAGGAAGAGGGGGAAAATCCGCAAGGGGAAATCCGTATGGGGGCACTGCGGTGAGGAGGAGGTCGTAGCCGACCTAGGCAGGTGAGGATGAGGAATTATCTGATGGTGGCGAGGAAGCGCGAGGAGGAGGAAGTCTTCTTGCCAATATGAAAAGGAAGTCTGTTTTTATAGACTACCATATTGGACCGACCTATTGATTCAACACCTTTTAGACCCGATGCATATCTTCAAGAACGTGGGAAACTCTTTATGGAAGCATGTATTTGGTCAAAAAGACACAACAAATGCCAGGATGGACCTTAAGGTAAGTAATACAAAGAAAGAGGCATGGATCCGAGGTGAAGGGCAACCACTTCCTCCGGCAAAATGGGTTATTGCTAGGGCTGACCATCGAGCTATTTATGATGATTTAAGGGCCCTTAGAACACCAACTGGTTATATGCAATCATTGCGAACCGCATTCACAAGTACTGGGGAGCTGACTGGTTTAAAGTCCCATGACTGGCATAAGTTCTTGCATGTAAGCAATTGAAGTCCACATATATGCGCTACTATAAAATGTAACCCATAACTTATATTTGGTGTTTGGATCATGCAGTTCTTCATGCCCCTGACCTTTAGGGGAGTTTTAGACAAGGGACCATTGGAGGCAATAAGTGCCCTATCAAAGGTCATAAGGTTGTTACCCATGTTGATTTAGTGGTCCCCCGTCTATTTTATTTGTGGCTAAGTTTTTTGTTTTGGACCTCATAGGTGGATGTGTAAAAAAACTATACCGAAAGACGAAATTGAAGAGATGAAAGTGAAAATGGCAGAGGCATGTTGCTTGTTGGAGAAGGAGTTTCCTACGAGCTTTCTTGACAGTCAAACCCATCTTTTGGTACATCTTATTGAGGAAGTGGAGCTCGCAGGAACTGTACATGCCAGATGGATGTTTTTCTTGGAAAGGTTTATGAAGATATTGAAGGATATGGTGCGTCAAAGAGCACGTTTTGAAGGTAGTATGGCAGAGGGATGGCTTGCGAAAGAGTCACTTTTCTATATGACAGAATATATTTCCGCCGTACATCCAGATGCACCTCGCTTATGGAGTGATGAAGGGGACGAGAAGATTGTGGGGGTAGTGGCAGAAGGCAATGGTATGCAGAAGTCATTTCCGCCTGATATGATCATTAAGGTTAATCAATTTCTTCTTTACAATTCGGCACCAATGGCAAAATGGATTGCTCGTTATGAGAACGCAAAGGAAGAAATGGAAGAGAAGAGGCATGAATGGAGCGACATAATAGGCGAGCCCCGTACCACGATGGATATGAACCCTTGCTTGGGACAAGATGGAAAGAGAATGGGTACTCTGAGGGCTTTGACCGATGCATATTACAAGGGGAGTATATTACGGACTACGGAATGGGCATACGCACAAGGTGTCATAAAAAAGGTAGTTGCAACAAATTATGTTGATGTCGAAATCGAGTATTTTCTTTTGATGTTATTGTATCTATTGACATTAATGGTGCTTTTGACAGTATATATCTTACTCCTCGATATGGTGGCATGGGACCCACTATCGTGTGAGTTCTCTTGACATACGGGAAGACTTGTGGCTAGCGGGAGTCATGGCATCATTCACGATGGAGTTTCAATCAAGTGTTGCCGATCGTAATCGTCAGGAAGCCACCTGTGATTGGGTCGGGAGGTTGGCAATTTTAAAACCTTCATATTCGATGTCGATTGGTTTGACCTTCAATTAAGGGGGCCGGGCCTCTGATAAAAAAGTATGATAGAACAAGTGGCTTTTTTTTTGTCAACTCTAGCAAGATGTACCACGGTAGTGAGGCGCTTGTCCTTCGGACAAGCGTGAGGAAAGGTACACACATACACATATCCACTTCAAAATTTAGACCATCAATATCAATCTCCGTCCGGCTTCTTTGACCAGATTTTTTTTTCTTTTACCGTCGACAAGACCCAACATGGTGGTTTATCATACAAACTACAGAGGGGCCCAATATTCCAAGGTGTTGTGCTAGAGGAGTCAATAACGTCGAAGAGCCCTCTGGCGAGATCAAGGCATTCAAACTCAGGAAAACGAGCATCAAGAGGTTGGACCACCAGCTCTCATGCGGCATCTTACGAGCAATTCCACGAAATCTGAGATGTACCGGGCATTTTAATACAAATGTTGGCAATGCTAACAATGGCGACTCCTAGTTAGCACCTAGAGGAGGCGATCATTAAATTATATATGTCAAATATTATGCACATCCTCGGTGCAATCCTTCCGATAGGCTATGTCTATTGGTCTTAGGTGTGCAATAAAAACCCATTCAATTCAATTCTTTTTTTTCTCCCCCCCCCCCCTTTTGGTATACATTATATCGGAGGAGGAATAAAGAGCGGGTGGAACATGGGCTCAAAGAAGCCACATAGGCTCAAGCATTGCCTCTAGACTAGAACATGCCACCTAGGCTCCAATAGAAGCAAATATATGCCACATAAAGTAGAGAAAAAAAATACAACACATGGCGTCACAATGACATGTTGCCACAATGACATGGAGGCCGACAAGCGGTTTGCACAAGCACTCAAATCTTTGGTAAGGATTTGGATTTCAACTCGTCCAAAAGAGTCTTCAATGGTATCTTAGTTACTTCCGATTTTCTCTAACCTTAAACCGATTGCCACCACCAAGTTAACCTGATCATTGCTTAATTTGATGCTATCCACTAGCTTTCATTTGTGGATCTTGCTCTACCTTTCAAGCAGATAATAATAATGGTATTTTGTAAGTCCAAATACATAGAGTGAAGCATGAGGAGCCTACAGGGCGTTGAGCGTGTAGGCGTTGCATTTCCCTTAGGGTCGAACATGCCACCTAGGTTCAAACAAGCCTCTTAGGCTCAAGCATTGTCTAGGCTCAAACATGCCCGATTATCAAACATGTACACAACAAAAATAAAAATAGTTTAAGCAGCGTCGCTATAACAAAATACGCCGCATGCGGCGTATCTGACGCGTTAAAACTCATTTCTTAGTTGGGTGAACATGAGTGGTCTTCGGCGAGGGAAAATTGGTCCCCGAGGGCAATGTCGGCGTCCCGAGTCCATTTTCAGAGATGAATCGCGGTTCGGGGGCCGAGATCGCCCGTCGATCCCGGGGCCTTGGGGAGAGGAAATTCGGAGCAAGCAGCTTCTAGGGGGATTTTAGGGTCTCCTCTCGGCGTCAACACCCCCACTCCCGTCAAGTCCGCGGCGCCAAGTTTCGGCGAATCGACAAGGAGAGAGCCTCAAAAGCGTAAACCACAGTGGGTTGCGGGTTCTAGAAGGGTTTGCGTTTTGGGGGCGAGACTTGGTCTGTTGCACTGGGACACGGCGAGAAGCCGCTGCAGAGAATACGGACAAGGGAAGCCCGGCGGGCGGAGTTTGGGCATGTCCTCCCGATGTGGCAAGTAGAAGTCGGGGCTTTTCTGATGGCAAGACATTCATAAATTCGCAATTAATGCATTGTGCGAAAATAAATTCTGATTTTTTGCCGGCTGGATTCCTAATCCATCTCGGCCTACGACCCAATTTTGAAATTTTGGAGAAGGTCTAGGTCAAAGGGTTAGCTAAGGTCAAAGGAATGGAGTTTGTGGGATCGTTGTACTTGGGGTTGACCTTGGCTCATTTGGGCGTTATACTTGGTCTAAGATTGCATTGAGAATATAAGCATCATAACTATTAGAATGAAGATAAATGATTGAGAAAAGCATCATAACTACTAGAATGAAGGTAAATGATTCTGAGAAAAGCAAAAGACTAGATGCGGGGGGGGGATTTGGTTGCTTGTGATGATGGTTGTGTTTTGAGTATCAAGGCATATGGATAGAGAGAATGCCCTTGTTCAACTTTTGCTCCCTAAAGCTATTTGACATGGATGGCATAATTAACTTGTAATGAACTGAATTCGGGGCAAGCAACTTCCGGGGGGATTTTAGGGTCCCAGCTCTGGCGTCAACACCCCCACTCCATGTCAAGACACGACGCAAGGTCCCGACCAAATCTGACAAGGAGAGGGCCTCCGAAACGTAAACCCTGTGAGTTGTCAGGTTCTAGAAGGGTTTGCGTTTTGGGGGCCGAGTTTTGGTCTTCTGGCCACGGAACTTGGTCCCTAGGGCACGCGTCGGCGTTCGAGTCCATTGCCGAGCCAAATCGTGATTCAGGAGAGGGAGGTCGCCCAGTCCCAAGGCCTTAGGGAGAGAAATTCCGGGGCAAGCGGCTTAGGGGGATTTTAGAGTCCGTGCTGCGGCGTCAACACCTCCACTCCCGTCAAGTCCACGGCCTTAAGGTCGGCCAAATCGACAAGGAGAGGGCCTCAAAGCGTAAACCCCGTGAGTTGTCGGGTTCTAGAAGGGTTTTGCGTTTTGGGGGCGAGTTTTGGTCTTCGGCCGCGGAACTTGGTCCCGAGGGGCAATGTCGGCGTTCTGAGTCCATTGGCGAGCCAAATCGCGATTCAGGAGAGGGGAGGTGGCCCGGGATCCCAGGGCCCTTGGGAGAGGAAGTCCCGGGGCAAGCAGCCCGGGATTTTAGGGTCCGTGCTCGGCTCAACACCCCACTCCACGTCATGTCCGCGGCGCAAGGTCCCGCCGAATCGGGGGGGAGAGGGCCTCCAAAACGTAAACCACGTGGGTTGCGGGTTCTAGAAGGGTTTGCGTTTTTGGGGGCGAGACTTGATCTGTTGCACTTGGGACTGGCGGAGAAGCCGCAGCCCAGAATACGGAGCAAGGGGAACCGGCGGGCGGAGTTTGGGTCCTGTCCTCCTCCCAATGTGGCAAGTAGAAGTCGGGGTGCTTTTGCAATGGCAAGACATTCATAAATTCGCAATTAATGCATTGTACCAAAATAAATTCTGATTTTTTGCCGGCTGGATTCCTAATCGATCTCCGGCATGACCCAATTTTCGAAATTTTAGGAGAAGGTCTAGGTCAAAGGGTTAGCATTAGAGGCCGGGGCGACCCGTTCTGGTGGCAACCGAAGTGCTGGCACCCTTCCCCAAGTCAAGCGAGGCCATGACCTTGCGGGGGATCCCTCACGGGAGGGGAGAGTGGGACCCCAAGAGGCGGGATCCAAAAAAAGTTCAGCTGACCCTTTCCCGGCGGCTCCCGTTTTGCTGCGCTAATGACCACCCTCCCGGGCCGGTTCCCCTATCCGGCCGTTGGATCCTCCGTTCGGGGGCCCCTCTTGGGAAGGCCCAAAAGATTCAGATCGGTCCGGGAGAACTTGTCAAAGCGGGCGGCCCCGAGGTCGGCCTTGTAGAAACCGCGGTGTCTTGTCGTTCGGGCACCGGGGAGGCTCCGGAATGGCAAATCGACCCTGCCAAATCGTCGGAATGGCGAAATTACCCTAGGGAGCAAGTTACAAGGTCGGTTTTGCAAAAGAAAGAAACACTCACGCCCTCCACGACAGTATCCCGCATCCACATCCTAGGCCAATTGACTCTGAGTGTGATGGAAGTGAGCAGGTCGGGTGGTCTTCTGGCCACGGAACTTGGTCCCCCGGGGCAATGTCGACGTTATGGGTCCATTGGCGAGCCAAATCGCGATTCGGAGAGGGAGGTCGCCCGTCCGCCCCCGGGGCCTTGGGGAGGGAATTCCGGGGCAAGCGACTTCCGGGGGATTTTAGGGTCCGTGCTCTGGCGTCAACACCCCCACTCCACGTCAAGTCGGCGCCAAGGTCCCGAATCGACAAGGAGAGGGCCTCCAAAAACGTAAACCCCGTGGGTTGCCGGGTTCTAGAAGGGTTTGCGTTTTGGGGGCGAGACTTGGTACATTGCACTGGGACCTGGCGAGAAGCCGCGGCCGAGAATGCGGAGCAGCAAGAGGGGGCGGGCGGAGTTTGGGCCTGTCCTCCTCCGATGTGGCAAGTAGAAGTCGGGGGGCTTTGCGATGGCAAGACATTCATAAATTCGCAATTAATGCATTGTCGAAAATAAATTCTGATTTTTTGTCATTTGGATTCCTAATCCATCTCCAAGACACACCCAATTTTCAAAATTTTAGGAGAAGGTCTAGGTCAAAGGGTTAGCATTAGAACGGTCGGGGCAGCCCCGCGGGGGCAACCGAAGTGGCACCCTTCCCCAAGTCAAATGAGGCCAGGACCTTGCGGGGATCCCTCACAAGAGGGGAGAGTGGGAGGACCCAAGAGGCGGGATCCAAAAAGTTCGAGGCAGCCCTTCTGGCGGCGCTCCCGGGGGCTGCGCTAATGACCACCCTCCCGGGCCGGTTCCCCTATCCGGCCGTTGGATCCTCCGTTCGGGGCCCCTCTTCGGGAAGGCCCAAAAGATTCCAGATCGGCCCGAGAACTTGTTAAACGGGCCCCCGAGGTCGGCCTTGTAGAAACCGGGTGATGTCTTGTCGTTGGGCACCGGGAGGCTCGAATGGCACCCATCTCCCTGCCAAATTGTGGAATGGCTAAATTACCCTAGGGAGCAAGTTACAAGGTCGGTTTTGCAAAAGAAAGAAACACTCACGCCCTCCACGGCAAGATCCCCATCCACATCCTAGGCCAATTGACTCACGAGTGTGATGGAAGTGAGCTACTTTGCTTCTTGGAGGTCGGGTGGTCTTCGCCACGGAACTTGGTCCCTGTGGCAATGTCGACGTTTCGAGTCCATTAAGAGCCAAATCGCGATTCCTGAGAGGGGAGGTCGCCTAAGCCTGGCCCCGGGGGCCTTGGGGAGAGGAAATCGGGGCAAGCGGCGGGGGGGGATTTTAGGTCCGTGGTTTCCGCTCAACACCCCACTCCATCGTCATGTCACGGCGCAAGGTCCCCGCCTCGACCGACAAGGAGAGGGCCTCCAAAACGTAAACCCCGTGGGTTGCAGGGTTCTAGAAGGGTTTGCGTTTTGGGGGCGAGACTTGGTCATTGCACTTGGGACTTGGCCGAGAAGCCGCAGCCAGAGAATACGGAACAAGGGGAACCGGCGGAGCGGAGTTTGGGTCTGTCCTCCTCCCGATGTGGCAAGTAGAAGTCGGGGGGCTTTTGCAAAGTGGCAAGACATTCATAAATTCGCAATTAATGCATTGTACCAAAATAAATTCTGATTTTTGTCACTGGATTCCTAATCGATCTCCATCACCTGACCCAATTTTGAAATTTTAGGAGAAGGTCTAGGTCAAAGGGTTAGCATTAGAGCGGTCGGGGGCAGCCCGTTCTGGCAACCAGAGCTGGCACCCTTCCCCAAGTCAAGCGAGGCCGGGGACCTTGCAGGGATCCCTCACAAGAGGGGAGAGTCCAGGACCCAAGAGGCGGGATCCAAAAAGTTCGAGGCAGCCCCTTCTGCGCAGCTCGGGGGCTGCACGCTAATGACCACCCTCCGGAGCTCGGTTCCCCTATCCGGACCGTTGGATCCTCCATTCGGGGGCCCCTCTTGGGAAGGCCCAAAAAGATTCCAGATGGGTCAGGGAGAACTTGTCAAACCGTGGGCGCCCCGGGGGCGGCCTTGTAGAAACCCAGCGATGTCTTGTCGTTCGGGCACCTAGGGAGGCTCGGAATGGCAAATCGACCCTTCCAAATCGTCCGGAATGGCGAAATTACCCTAGGGAGCAAGTTACAAGGTTGGTTTTGCAAAAGAAAGAAACACTCACGCCCTCCACGACAGTATCCCGCATCCACATCCTAAGCCAATTGACTACGAGTGTGATGGAAGTGAGCTACTTTGGCGCTTCTTGGAGGTCGGGTGGTCTTCTGGCCACGGAACTTGGTCCCCAGGGCAATGTCGACGTTCTGGGTCCACACTACCACCCCAATTCTGGGTCCACACCTAAAAACAACAGTAACAAAAAGACCACATGTCGTTGTTCCAAAAAATCTACATGTGGTTATGTGGAGGTGTGGTTTATTAAGGAGGCGGTGTAGTTTTTTTTATGGAGCTATAGTTTTTTTTTTTTGAAGGTGTGGTCTTTTTTTGAGGTGTCGTTTTTTTAAAAGAAGTGTTGCTTATTTTTTTAAGGGGGTGTTGTTTTTAAGAAGGTGTTGTTTTTTGAGGTGTAGTTTATAACTAGGTGTAGTTTTTAAGTAGTCGTTTTTTATGGAAGTATAGTTTTTTGAAGTGTGGTTTATAAGGAGGTATAGTTTTTAAGTGGTTGTTTTTTAAGGAAGTATGATTTTCTGAAGTGGTATGCTTTTTTTAATCGAGGTGTTGTTTTTTGAGATGTCGTTTATAAGTGGGTGTAGTTTTTAAATAGCTGTTTTTTAAAGAAGTATGGTTTTTTGAAGTGTGGTTTATAAGCGGGTGTAGTTTTTAAGTGGCTGTTTTTTTAATGAAGTATGGTTTTCTTAAGTGGTGTAGTTTATAACTAGGTGTAGTGTTTAAGAAGCTATTTTTAAGGAAATATGATTTTTTTTGGTGTGGTTTATATAACTAGGTATAGTTTTTACGTAGCTATTTTTAAAGTAAGTATGGTTTTTTGAGGTGTGGTTTTTAAGTAGGTGTAGTTTTTAAGTGGCTGTTTTTTTACAGAAGTGTGGTTTTCTAAAGTGGCGTAGTTTTTACGCAGCTATTTCTTAAGGAAGCATGGCACGTCAGATATATCATCAGATTTTGCGTCAGACTATTCGTCAAATATTGCATCAGACTAATCGTCAGATGGTGCTTTTCTAGGCGCTATTACAATTTTAGTTATAACATTTGATTGAACAGTATATTTTAGATGAAATTTGATGTTTCACAAAGCTCCTCGATCTGTCTAATGATGTATTATTTAATTAAGCTTGATTTAGTTCCGGGAAGGGGGGGAGGAGGGAAATTAATTTCCATCCCTAGCTAGTATTGTCTTTTATTGACCGTCAGATGGGGGCACCTTCAGAATATCTTTGGTGGCAAGATCAAAGCACCAATATTGAGTCGACATGGGGTCAAATTGACCCCATTAAATAGGAAGCCCGCCACAACACCATGGCTTCATCAAGTATACAACACGGGGAGCATGTACATACTCTGATGGTAAGCGGGCATAACTCAAACACAACATCCCCAAAGCGGATGCCCGATTGATTTCTTCAACGGGCCTCAAATAGAACAAAGCTGACGACACAAAATAAGAGTTGGCTTTATCGGATTCAAGCGTCAAGCGCTTTTTTGAATGCCACAATTTCTCTTTCTCGTTAAAGGCGGATGGGGTTAAATTTGGTGTTTAAATGGGTTATGGGAAATACTCCAATTGTTATACATACTCTAATATGCTAATGGAAGGAAGCGCTAAAAGCGGGATCAAACTCAAAAGGTCCATGTTTTGATGAAGGCAAGCTCTCATATAGATTACGCATTTTCCTTGCAAAGTTAGCATCTTCTTTCTTGAAGCCAATCGAACACAAAAAGCATCAAGCATGCAGGTTTGCCAAACTTCCTTTGGGAAGAAGCGGTAAAAGATTGTTGTGCTAGTGCAAAATGCTTTGCCAACCAAAAGTCACGGAAGGTGTGTGCCCGAATTCTTATGGTCGGGAAGTATGCCTAACTTTGAAAATTATAAAGCATCTGGTGCATGGGATATACTCATGTTCCCAAGGAAAATAGATTAAAATTAGATGACAGATGCATCATAACCTATTTGGTAGAATATGATGAGCATTCGAAAAGGTTCTGAGAATGTACAATCCGAAAAGAAGGAACATCATAGTGGCGAGAGATGTGACTTTTGTAGAAGAAAAATTATCAAGAGCCAAGGTCTATAAGCAAAGTGGAGATTAAGTAAAAAATAGTAGAGCCCTGCAATACAAATGTAAATGATATGGCAGATTTGGATGACAAGGTGGATAAGAATGCACAAAGCTTGGAAACAAATCTTAAAGATGCATGCAATGATGAGGAAATTGACAATGTTGAAGACAATAACAATAATGCAGAAAATCATGAAATGGTGGAGCATGAAATGGAAAAAAAGAAAAGATAGATAGGTAGATAGATAATATTTTTAACGTCACGCCACTGGGCATCAGACTTTATGGCAGAAAAGAAAATGGCAGGAGTTCTAGGTTGCAGTTACATGAGAAGGATCCTGAAGCACTCATAATTATGCAGACATGTGTTCCTGAAACCTTTGATGAAGCTGTGAACATCATAGAGGCAAATAGATGGAGGGATGCCATGAATGAAGAGATTAATTCCTTTAACAGGACATCTACCTATGAATTAGTTGACTTGCCTAAGGGATGTAGGAAACAAATCTTCTTTTTGAGATGGCATTGCGAACCGTGCCAGGGAACGCCGCATGTTACGCGGCATGCGGCGTTCCCTTTCATCTTGCGGTCCCCCTTGCGGGACGCTGGCCGACTGTATTGATTGCGAAATTTGAATCCGCAGATCTCCATCCCATGCAAATCGTTTTCTTCTCACTCCCTTCTTCTACGATTTATGGCGCCCGTGTATTTTACTTTTCCTTTTCCATGAGTCCATCCGGTAGATCGTAAGATATTCAAAGGGATTCCGGCAATGAAACTTCTGGAATTTGGAGATGAATCCTTGCAGAATATGACAATGGATTTGGGTTCAGGTATTCAGTTATCGAGTGTTTCTTGCTTTGCTACAGGTAACAACAGAGCTTAAGCATTAATCCTATTTATATTGCAGGTTACACACAGGTTTTTTGCTGGGCAACTGGGCAAGATCTCTTCTGGTGATTTTACTGATTACATAAGGTAAAATAGCATTCATAAGTTATCCAATCAAAATGACCATGACAGTGTATGCCTGCAAACAAAATCCCTGCAATAGCTCAGTCATGGTCTCTTCGCTTAGAATTCCCTTTTGATTTCTGTCCGCTTTGAGTTCTCTTCGCTCAGAGTTCCCTTTTCGATTATGAAACAAAAAGATGAGCCAGTTCCCTTCAGTGATTCTAATTACAGAAAAATATTTTATGTAGTTCTCTGCATGTTATTTCCAATTCAAACAATCATGTAACCACTTTGGTTCTATACATATTAGTTTTCCAGTCTTTAGGATGCAAATTTCCCTTTCACTTTGCTCACTCACGCTTTCAAGGTTGTGATATAAATTCCCAATCAACACAAACTACTACATGTCTACCATCATTATTATCTAGAAAACATATTACCCAACATAAGAATGCTGAAACAATAGAAATATGGTTTGAAATAAAGCCATCTTTAATGGTCGAGGCATTGGCACATGCCTCAACATAAATCAAATGTCCATATCGCACACACCCTACGTAAATTGCATCTACAGATTGAAATAAATGGAAATATGGTTTGAAATGAAGCCATCTTTAATGGTTGAGGCATTGACGCATGCCTCAACATAAGTCAAAAGTCCATATCACACACACTATATGTAAATCCCATCTACAGATTAAGGTTGTTACTGTCTTGAACACATGCAATTTTTGACCCCTACATTATTCATCATTGACTGTCTAGCATGGACGCATGGCTTATGAATTTTAAATACCCACACACACCCATTCCATTGGATTTCTGAGTTGCAATGAATTTAATATTTCAATTGACCAATACTGCAATTGCACAGAGCATTTATTTATATGTTATAAAGGTTGACAATTCATAGGATAATAAAGTGTCTATCATTTAAAGGCCTTGAGAATTTCTAAAGTTTTGCATGATAAAAATACTAATGTAATCAAGTTCCAACCATTTTACTTGGTCACCATGATTCCCAATGCCTAAAGGGTGACAAAAAATTATGACGTCTCCATTGTTGCATTTGGTATGTGTGCTCTCGAGTCATGTTATAATTGGGAACAAAAATACCACTCTTATGTGCATGGGATAACAAATGTGGAAATTGAGAAGCTCAGTGCAAAGGTCGAAGAAATATCTTGCACCAACACAGTTGTCAATTTGGAGCACTTCATCCAATTATTTTGGCTTCAAGATGCCTAGAAAATGCAATCTAATGTTTGGGGTGTGCTATAGAAGTTTTTTTTTTTTTGTAATCTTGATTCACTTGATTTTGATAGCAAGAATCCTGCTTCAATCTGCTTGGATACTCCTGTTTCAAATTTGCACAAAAAGGTTCTTACATTAGGAAAAAAATTCGCAAAAGAAGTTAGGTTTTGAAGCTACACAAGTTGTATTCAGGAAGCTTCACACCATTTTGTTTTTGGTTAATTCGTTATTATCTATTTTTGGTAAGTTGTTGTTATTAGGAATGCCTTTTATTTTCATCTCATAGGCTATAGCCAAGTTTTCTGATCCATCATCATAAGAATATGATTTTTTTTAATTGTTTTGTTTCCAAATAGATGCATTCACGACAGAGGCTTATCCCAGGAGGTACGATATTGTGTCAACATGGCTTAGGAATCTTTGGAAGTTAACCAGTTTAATGCAAGCATCTCTTAAGCTATGCAACATGCATCCATATTCAAATATGTTTTAGGGCAAACAAGTGTTCATACGTTGAGCATTGTTGTCGTGGTCTTTATATAGACTCAAGGTACATGAAATTGTTCTTAAATTTATGTTTTTTATTGTTGTGGGTGCATTATGCAAGTTGGTTGCAATCTCTTTGTTATTAGCATGCCTTGAAAAATTAGTTTGCATTGGCTTCATGCTGCTCACAACTGGCATGCAGTATACAATAGAGTGGCAGTATATGGTAGAGTGGTCTCAAGCTGATAATATAAACCCAAAAACAGTATGCTGTAGGATAGGTGCAAGTAGATGCAAGTAAAACCTTTCTGAGTGATCTCGATAAATGCTTTAAGCTTCTTTGTATGTTTGAGCTACCCCTAGATTGTTCTTGCAGGTGTGGAGTTAATCCATGTATTGTTCTTGCATGTCTAGGCCCAATTCAAGGCCATACCTTGAAGGTAAGAATATTTAAGAGAATTCTGAATTTGTGCAGAAACAAAATTCAAAATGTGATGTATACAGCCTCTTTAACAGAATTGATATCTTTGCTATGGATTTGCTTTGTTTTTTTTTTTTTACTAGAAAAGACATACAATTTTAGGTTACAATTGTGCGTGCAATCTACTGAACAATGTTTTATTATCATCTAAACCCACTTTGCATGTCGAACATCTATACATATAGGTTTTCTCTCTTCTCTGTTAAGGGGCTAGGGCTCCATATGTTTATTAAGGAACTTTTTGCTCTAAAATATCATCTGGAAATTTAATTTGGTGATCAAATGGGCATTAAAAAAGTTGAAAAGAACTTAAGATATCAATATATCGAATGTTTAAATAAGAATTTGAGTGAGACATGAATATTTAAACGTCAAACTTGTGTGAATAAAAAAACTCAGTCTAATTGATAATTTTGCATTTAAAATGTTATTTCAACATATTGTTTTGCCCTAAGTTATGCTTTTATTAAGAAGAAGAGGCTTGTCCAATGAGATGAGACCGAGTTGGTTATGAACTCGGTCCAATGAACCAAAGGCAGAGAAATCTTCGGCAGATCGGTGAGGCTTAACCGCCGGAATCGATGCTGATAAAGATGTACATATTAAACACACAGGAGATTACCTAGTCGTGATCAATAAGAAACACAGGTTTGTTGCTTTGTATAAGTGAAGGAATATCATTGATTTGAGAAGTCAGAGTATTTCGATCATTGTAATATTGCTAAAGTAATATTTCATTTGTTCAATGGTATAAGATTGAATACTAATATCAATGACATTGTTTATGCATTAGTATAATTGATAATGTTGAGTAAATCCAAAGAGTGAAGTTGCATGGTGAATTTGAAGGATAAAATCTTTCCTATGGAAATTGTATGACATGTTCTATATGAATGATGTTTAAGCAATTGTCTCAAGGAATATGAATTAATCTGTCAACAGAGTTGCATGATATATAGTGGCAAATTATCTAGATAAATGCATGTTTTATTCGTTTTAGATCTTGTATGAAATATAATACGAGTCTGAAAGAATCATTGGGGATGCCCTGTGGAAAAATGGGGCATTATGGAATGCGGGCATGAGGTGACACGACGCTGGCCAATACATACAACGCTCGGTTTAGAGTGAAAAAACTGTGGAGCTTTGTCATGTGTATCGCATCCAGCGACTGAGATGAGAGGCCGAGATTGTGATCCAAGTCTTATGATCTTATTGGCCCTAATTTAATGGCCAGGATTAACAGCCCAGATTTGATCTCGGATTGTGTTTTTTTGGGCCGCTTCTATCTCCCTCCTCTCCCGCTTCATGTCTATCTCTGTCAACCTCAAATAGAGAGTAGCATCTTTCTCAGTTGAGTGGGCCACTAAATTGAACCTTGGTTGGGGTCTTTAAATTTGTCCTTGGTAATGACCTATAGGCTTTAGCCAAAATTGAAGATAAATTGACTTTAAATAGATAAGAAAATAATGTTGCAACAACAAAGCATTGCCATTATTTTTGTGCAAATAGGTAAAAAATACGGTGAGGAAAAAGTATAGCATCAACGGCTGGGATGAATGGGAAATAAATGGTCGAGATTGTGATCCGGTGCTTTGACGTTATTGGCCACAGCGGAGATTCAGGAGGCAAAACCCTCTTTTGTTTCATTTTGCCGCCTCCTGTTGCGCGCCTTTTAAACCGTGGTCCTTGCAAGTTCTATCAATCCGACCGTTGCTGACCGTTGGATCAAGGTAAGGTTATTTTCCATAATCATCAGAATATTCGCTTTTAAAGAATATTCCAGTGATTATCCTGATAATCTCGCGAATATTCTTTTCAACAATAGATACTGTCGCAGATTCTGGCATAGCTCTGTTTCAAGTCTGTTCCGGCATGGCATGGCTCTGTTCCGGCATATCTGTTCTGGCATAGCTATTGCTTCATAAGTGCCATGTTTTGAACCATATTTTTCCAGAATAGAATGGGCCTTTTGCTCTGCAGGACCTGTGAAAAAAATCGGCAAAATACCCCTTAGAAAGGGCTGTTCAATCAGTCAGGGACCAAAGCCAAAGCCATGCCCAAAAAAACTATGGTTACGGCTATGGAATCGGAGTAGAATAAGCTCGAAGTCGTTTTCAGAGGTCGGATGTGGTTGGAAAAAGGATGCAAGGCAGATTACGCTGCAGAAATGCAAAAGCCCAGCAAAGGGAGCTCCAGTTGTTTGATTTTGTAGATCTGGAGCACTTTTCCTTTGCGACCGCTTCATACCTTCCAAAATTATCTTCTTCATTTCGTTTCAGGGAAAACTCGGACCACAGGCTTGAACCCAAACATGATGCTAAGGAGTCTAAACCCACCTGGGAGTAACGCTGTTGCAACTCCATAGCTCCAGAGATGGTGATCCATTCAGTGCAGCATTTTGGAAGTAAAAAAAGAAGCCAAATACAAAGGAATTGGCAGAAACCACAAACTGGTAACAGCGACAGAACAAGCTTTCTTAAGAACTTGCTCGGACCTCGGTTTAAGGGAGGTCAACCCTCCCCTCTCGGGGATTATGGCAACAACCCTCTCGGCCTCCCGGCCTCGAGGGTTATTTGCCATAATCCCCTTGAGGGGAGGGTTAACCTCCTCTTCTCTCCTTCGATTTCTTTTTTCTCTCTTCCTATTCTTGATCTTCCTGATGTGGGGATAGCGCAGTGGCTATGGCCTAGTTTTTTCTAGAACAGAGCAAAGGCGGTCATGGAGAGCCCGGATTTACAGCTAAATGGACGGAGTAACAGGGAATGCCGGATTTACAGCAAAAGGTACAGTTCTGATTGAAGTACATCCGCTTTCCATTCGGAATCATGGAGCATGGATTTTTCCAAATGCCTCTACATTACCCTAAATATAGTCGACCACAGTATGAGGCCATGCCGGAATGGCAGCTTGATCGGTTGATTGAGGAATATGGCTTTGCAGGAAAAGAGGGATTTCGCAATCGGTTCTTTTATTTGGAATATCTAGGCTTCTTTGCGCCTTCTTTGCCTAGAATATGGTTGTTTGATGGAGATTTCGGCAAAATATATACTCTGCTTTTCCATATCAGGGGCACTCCAGGCTTTCCATTCGGGTAGCATATAACCGGATTCACAAATTTCGTCTTGAGCGTCGCATCTCCATCCAGTTTTTCGGAGGCGAGGAGATATCCTTTCAGGTTTACATCTCTGCGGTTTGATTCCGCCATAGCAAAGCTTACGGTTTTGATCTTTGCAAAAAAGAAAACGGTTCGAGAGGTAAAATTCATGGCCCAAGTCATTTGAAATCCTTTCCAGGTTTACATCTTTGCATCTGTATCTCCATAGCAAAGCTTATGGTTTATTCGGGGTTTGATTTTGAAATATTATTCAACTTAGTGGGTGCCCTCGGGAGCAGCTTATTCTTAGCCATAGGCGTTTTGCGAGCAATCCCTCGCGAGCTTTCATCCATTTCCAAAACCCGAGATATAAGATCGCCCAAATCCAAGTTTAGCATGCACGCTTAAGATCGTCCATGTTTTTGAAAATACGCATTTAGGATTTGCAGAGGCTAGGTCGAGGAAGCATTGGTGAAACGCATGATGCTCTACATTTACACGGGTCTACATTTGCGTGATTTGAGGTTACGCTTTCGGTTTATCTGTTAGCCATAATCGATCCTTGAGAAAATTTTGCTTAAAGCGACTATTACCCCAATGAGATTTTTTTCTTTCTTTGCATTGTTTGTGGATTTTCCATGTTGAATAATGGCCTCAATATTTTCGACCATGGAAGCCTATGTACACCATTGAAATGTTATTTATCATTTCCATTCGAAATGATGTGAGCCACCAATCTGAAAGAATTTGTGGAATATTTTGTGGATCAGTGGTGAGGAATAAAAATTAAACAAGACGCCAGAATTTAATACTTTGAAAAAGATGTTAAAAACCTTGTAAAACCACGCCATTTAGAATTGCGTCCTTTATTATGTTTCTAAAACCACCGCATATATTGTTTTGAAAAAATAACACCTAAAGATCTTTACTTTTATAAAGAACTACATGTATATTGTTTAGGAAAAACGACACCTAAAGATCTTTACTTTTATAAAGACTTACATGTGATTTGTATGTAAAGCTATATATCAAAATTTCTTCTTATCAGAAAAACATTGCTGGAAAACAATAGCTATTTTAAACCACATATCATTTTTCGTGAAAATCAATACTTGGAAACAATATAGCTAAGAAAAAAACCCAGAAAACTACGTGTAGTTTCTAGCAAAATCGGACAAAATTCTCTACGTGGTTTTTTAGTGTTGTTTTTCTGCAAAACAACAGTTAAAAGCAACATGTGGACCTTTTAAGTTTATTGAGAACGACATATCTACTTTTTAGGAAAACAACACTTGAAAACTATAGCTACTTTTAAAAAACAACATGTAGAAACACATGTTAATTTCTACGCGTAGATAATTTTGACAAAATTCTACGTGTAGATTTTTTTCGAAAAAAACTACATGTATAAAAATTTTACTAAAAACTACACGTCATTTCTAGCAAATCCGGACAAAAAACAACACGTAGTTTTTTGGTGTTGTTTTTTCGCAAAAAAGACACTGAAAAACAACATGTGGACCCAGTTTTGGGGTGGTAGTGCCATTGGCAGAGCCAAATCGCGATTCCGGAGAGGGGAGGTCGCCCGTCCGTCCCCGGGGCCTTGGGGAGAGGAAATTCGGGGCAAGCAGCTTCCGGGGGGATTTTAGGGTCCGTGCTCTGGCGTCAACACCCCCACTCCACGTCAAGTCACGGCGCAAGGTCCCGGCCGAATCTGACAAGGAGAGTGCCTCCAAAACGTAAACCATGTGGGTTGTCAGGTTCTAGAAGGGTTTGCGTTTTGGGGGCCGAGACTTGGTCTGTTGCACTAGAGACGGAGCAAGGGGAACTGACGGAGCAGAGTTTGGGCCTGTCCTCCTCCCGATGTGGCAAATAGAAGTCGGGGGGCGCTTTTGCAGTGGCAAGACATTCATAAATTCACAATTAATGCATTGTACGAAAATAAATTCTGATTTTTTGCTGACGTGACATCTCACAATAAAATCCTAAAGTACTAGGGCCTGGACTATGAAGTCGGTGTAGGCTGTGAAGAATCCGAGGAGGTCGGGTGGTCTTCTGGCCACGGAACTTGGTCCCTAGGGCAATGTCGACGTTCTGAGTCCATTGGCTTGTGATGATGGTTGTGTTTCAGTATCAAGGCATATGGATAGAGAGAATGCCCCTGTTCAACGGACTGCTCCCTAAAGCTATTTGACATGGATGGCATAACTAACTTGTAATGAACTGGTTTTGTTTCTCAGAAACAATTGTACCTTGATGAAAGATTGCTTCATAGTTTCCAAGTGGAAATTTTTTTAATGTATCCGCACCGCCTTGTTGCCCCCCTGGTCAAAGACTCGCCTTTTTTCGATGCACACTCTTTTAGTTATGCATTTTATTGCATTTATGGTTCATAAATTCGTAGTTAATGCATGGCATGGAATTAAATTATGGTTTTTGGTCAGCTGGCTTCCATGGTCATCACCCGGCATACGAGGAAAATTTCCAAAATTTTTTGGATAAGGTCCGGACCAAGCGTTGGGGTTAGAACGGTCGGGCAGCCCGTTGTTGGGCAAGCATGACCGGCACCCTTCCCAAGTCAAAAACAAGGCGAGGACTTTGAATGGCCACCTCGGTGGGGAGAGTCCCGTCCCAGAGGCGGACTCCAAAAGCGTTCTCGAGGCGACTGTCCTGGCGCACCCCCGGGGATCAGTATGCTAATGAACACCCTCCCGAGGCTCAGTTCTCCTATATATCCGACCGTTGAATCCTCCGTTAAAGGATCCAGCTCCGAGCAGGACCAAAAAAATCCAAGATCGATCCGGGAGAACCTGTCAAACCGCGAAGCGTCCTGGGGCGACCGTCCCCAGGAACGGCGATTCGACTTCGCTCATACAATTTTCGCTGGTAGTAATAGAATCCGGAATGTGATTGACTGCATGCATGCCTCAGGACTGTTCAAATAAGCCTAGGGACAAACTTTAATGAGCATCACATTAAAAAAAGATGCAAAAAAAATAACGTCGCTATAACAAAATACGTCGCGGGGACGTCGCATGCGACGTAAAACCGTATTTATACGGATTTGAAATAACGTCGCATGCGTCGTATGCGACGCTCTGTAATTTTTTGAACCCGCGGGCGGCCGGCTTTTCCGGAACTTCTTTTTGCCCTACTTTCTTCGAGCTTTTTGGGCGATCTGCGGCGCTACTACCCTGATCGACCTGCAAGCAACTATTCTAAGGTTAGTATATCATATTTTTTAGATTGAATAGGTTTTTTGGATTGAATGGTGCATGCCCAACCTTCCTCTTTTTTTGGTTTCCTTTCCTTCCTCTTCTTCTTTGTTCTTGATTTTTTTTCTTCCCATTCTTCCATGCCTCATTCATTCTTCCTCCTTCTTTCTTCCTCATGCTTCATTTCTTCCTCATTCTTCCTCATGCTTCATTTCTTCCTCCTTCTTCCATGCTTCATTCTTTCCTCATTCTTTCTTCCCATATTTCTTCTTTCCTCATTTCTTTCTCATCTTTCTCATTCTTTCTTCCTCATTCTTTCTCATTTCTTTCTTCCTCATGCTTTCTCATTCTTTATTCCTCACTCTTTCTCATTCTTCCTCATTCTTTCTCATTTCTTGCTTTCTCATTTCTTTCTCATGCTTTCTCATTTCTTTCTCATTTCCTCATTCCTCATTCTTTCCCCTCCCTTCCCTCATTTCTTTCTTCTCTTCCCTTCCTTATTCTTCATTTTTTTCATTTCTTATTCTTCATTCTTTTTAATTTCATTTCTTCATTCTTCATTTGTTTCTTATTCTTCACATTTCTTCCTCACTTTCCATTCGATCCTTTTCTTTCCCTTCCCTTATTTCTTCCTTCCATTCTATTCCCTTCCCTTCTCTTATTTCCTCTTATTTTTCTTCATTCTTTCTTGTTTCTTCTCTTATTTCTTCTCTATTCTATCCTTATTTCTTCCCTTCTATTCTCTTATTTCTTTCTCTTGTTTTATTTCTATCTCTTGTTTTCTATCCCCCCCCTTTTTTTTTTCCTTTCTTTCTTCTTGATCTTTTTCTTCTTTGTTCTTATTCTTCTAATGCTTTGTTACTTACATTTTCTTGACTTTCTATTACGATTTGGACCCGGCGGGGATCTTGTACACGCGGCGTCCTTCTTTTGATAAGTAGTTGATCGTGACTTGCATTTTATTTTTATAGTTTTAAGTAGGTTAAAACAATTGATGGAGTGGCTTGTTCAAGGGCACGGGTCGGCTCCACCTAGAGTGGGGAGGACCATGTACGGGGTTGAAGTCCACTTTCACTACAATCATAAATGTTTCCTAGGTTAATGAGTGGCTTGTTCAAGGGCACGGTCGGCTCCACCTAGAATGGAGAGGACCACGTAACCGGGTTCAAGTCCACTTACAGTTACACTTTTTATTTTTTAGGTTTAAAATAAAATTGTAGTGGCTTGTTCAAGGGCACGGTCGGCTCCACCTTGCGTGGAGAGGACTAGGTGTCCGGGTCCAAGTCCACTTTTCTTCTCATTCTTAGGTAGATGTGGCTACGGCAAGGACATGGTCGGCTCCACCGCGAGTGGGGAGGACCAGGTGTTCGGGCCTTAGTTCACGTTTATTGTCAATTTTAGCTAGAGGTAGCTAGGGCAAGGACATGGTCGGCTCCACCATGAGTGGAGGGGACCAGATGTTCGGGCCCTAGTCCCACATTTCTTATTTTTTTTTTAGGTAGAGGTGGCTAGGGAAAGGGCATGGTCGGCTCCACCATGAGTGGGGAGGACCACGTGTTCGGGTCCTAATCATACTCTAGCCTAATCCAGCCGATCTAATCTAGTCTATCTAGCTTATTCCATCAGTCCAAAGCCTCCTCTATTATCTAGCCAAATCTAGCTTTTGATCCGAGTAAGGGTCTATTCGCACCCATGGTCAAGTTTAGTTAATTATTTTTATCGTTAAGTTGATTCCCTTCACACCAGTGCTAGTTAAAAAAAATAGGTTAGGCTAACTTAATGTAATACTAATTCGCACTAAAAGCTTTGGTAAAAAAATAACTTAACTAATTAACTAAAGTATTTCGAACATGTCTAGTTAAGTTAGCCAAAGGCATAAAAAATTATAAGCACAATTAACTCAACTTAAAGTGACCTCTATAGTGCTAATTTCTAATTGCGTTATTTTTTAGTTAATTTTGCTAACTAATCCGAACAAGGTCTTGAAGATAAGTTTAGGTAGTGTTTTTGGTTAAAAAAGTTAACTAAATTTCGGGACTATCTGCTAACTAATAAACTAGTAATACGAATGTAAATTGACCGTGGGTCTGAATACCCTAATCTAACCTATTTAGTTTTTCTTGTTTCTTCTTCTTCTTTTTTTCTTGCTTTTGGGGGATCGGATAAGGTATTAGTCGCCATAGTGCGTGTTATAAGTAATGATTATATGGTCTGCATACATGTTTGATATTGTCAGACTATGTTGCATTTACTTTGTGCATGCTTGGCTTTTGTATTCATTATTTTGTTTTGTTTGTAGGCATAAAAATGGCCTCAGTAAGGACAGAGATGCTTAGTGAAATTAGGCGCATCCTCATCAATCAAATATGCACACTGACCCAGGCCGGAACGACATATGGAAACCGGATGATCAATTAACCGTTTTGTAGCATCAGTTGAGAAAGAATGTCGGTCTGAATTATGTGGGAGGTGGCCAGAGCATGAGTCTGAGTTGGAAGATATGATGAGAAAGAACTTAAAGTCTTGGGTTTGCAATCCTGAGCCAGAATTGAGGATGCTACTTAAGTATAAAGTGCCACTTATGAGCCCCTATGCTGAGGCATACGTGGGACGATGGGCTAATTCGTGGCGAAGTGCAAAAGGTCCGACGCGAAAGATCACAAGATGGCGATGCTAGTCTCAATTCTCGAGCAGTGAAGGAGTTAGATAGTCTTATCCATGGTGGGAGCTCTATTGGTGCAGGGGCTAGATTATCATTACATGCTCATGATAAATGTGCTGCATTTATTTGACATTCCCGTGGATGCTTTGTTGGAGTTGTAAAGTGCATTGGTAGTAAACAAGACTGCCAGATATACCAAATCCAGATCTTGGGAACCCTGTACTTTAATCAAGATGATTATTATACTGGCATTGTGTGGAGAGGCCAAGATAGAGCTGCATCATGGTTGTTGGCTGACAAGTATATCCGTTTCAAGAGCCCAAGTCCAGCATTGGCCACACCCCTTGGACTTGCCCCTGAGGTCTTTTGTGGAGATGAGCCACAGGGACCAATGGTAGTCTTGCCATTCATGAATGGAGGAACCTTTGCAGAATTACTTGACCATCTTCCGAGCCAATTCTCTTCTTATAGGAGATGGTCAAATGCAATGCATAGTGCTCCAAGAAGGGAAGTGTGGAGTGGAAAGCCAAAATGAGACTCGTGTATAAGCACGTCCTTAAATAGCTCTCGCTCTTTGCGAAGGAGTCTATGCCATCCACGCTCCAAAGTTGACACACACAAAGCTCAATTGCAAAAGGGTCAAACTCCATTTTGATGACTCCCTTACAAATGTGTGGGTGGCTATTGGTGATTGGGACACGGCCCTCCGTTTTTTTTGCAAGGAGCGAATGCCCAAATTGAAGAGCCGTTATACACTACAAGATGGAAGCAGTCGATATCCTTGGTGGGAGAAGAGAGTTTTACATCATCATCAGATGACCAAGCATCATGGGGGCATGAGATATCGACATTATATATTCCTTGGGCTACATTTACGAGATGCTCCTTTGATTTTGTCCAGTGCAATGCGGCTTTATGGGGTTGTGTGTTGAGATAAACCCAACCGACCGATACTCTAGCACATTGGACATCATCCAACATATGAAGGTCCAAATGATGATGGATAGAGAGCCGGTGCACGTGGATCGCCCATCTATTGCTCGCGTCGTCGATGTGTTCAAAACAGCAGGGCTTTCTTCTGATATAGTTGTGAGAGAGAGACGACATATGAAGTGTGGTGATCCACTTGAGATGGCTAAGCTACTGTTAAATGCTTGCAAGAAGTGATTAATATAATTTTGTCTTCCTATTTGAGGCTTGTTGCAACCAATAAATGTTTTTTATTCAAAATTACTAATGAAAAAAGTAATTTATTAATCAAAAAAATTATTATTAATGGTAAATAAATTATTAATCATAACTTGTAGATAAAGTGTCGCTACAGACGTCAAACCCTAGGTTTTGTGTGCTACATCATCAAACCCTAGATTGTAAATGCCATGTGGCACAATCTAGGGTTTGATGATGTGGCACACGCAAGCTAGGGTTTGATGACATGGCACTTACTATGATGTGGCAATAGGAAGTCGCCACGCGGCGATGACACAACCTAGGGTTTGATGATGTGCCACACGCAACGTAGGGTTTCATGATGTGGCACTAAAAATGCCACGTGGGATAATTTAGGGTTCGGTGTATGACATGATACATGGCCTGATAATATGGCAACCTAGAGTTTGATATGCACCCCATACATATATAAGAGATACTTTTCTAATATAAATAAGAAGATAAGAATATAAATTTAGGTATTTATTCAAAGACACTTGTTCAAAGCTTTTCTCTCGCTAATTCTCGTTATGTTCAAATTAATATATATAGTCATGGCGGAGGCTCAATTCTTACTTGATCTTCCTCATTGTGGCCCTCTTTTCTGCTGATGCAATATTCATGGCGTTATCGTCTCCCCTCCGCCCGGCCAAGGCGGTCAAGACTGCAGTAAGTCCGGGGCTCATTGGTGGCACATTTCGAACCATGAAAATACTATTTTTCATCTGTATGGTTTGTAAGTATCATTCTATTATTGCAACCAATATCATTCATGGTTATCAAATGTTTCTCTCACAATTTCTTTTGATCTAGGTGTGCTCTTTTTCGGCGATGAATAGAGGTAATCGCAATCGCATCGGAGAATAGCGAAGATCTAACGTAAGTATTTATATAGTTTTATTATACCCTTTACCCTCTAATTAGGTATGTGAGTTTATGCATGGAGTTTTAATTTGTTGTGTAGATGAAAGGGACGAGTTTAGAGAAAATAGGAGGAGGACTTCACGAGATAGGGGCAATCGTGCTGATGTTCGAAGAAGCCAACCTCCACCTGTCACTACCAACAGGTTTGGGTATTAAGATAGCTTTTATAAAAATAATAAATAAATGAATTGTTTTTTGCATGATATTTGTGTTTCGCTTCCTCCTCCGCAGCCCCCCCTTCTTCGCAGAAACATGTCTCCCCACCGAGAGACCAAATTAAAGCATATTTTGCCTCTTTGACACCAACGCCAGTTAGGCAAGGCCTCCCGCCCTATTCCCCAACGCATATAGTGTTGATTATCGGCCTCCACGTTCTCGCGAGAATATCGAGATCGCTAGACGTAGTATGGACTCCCGTTCTAGGCAAGAGACGGGAACAGATTTTTCTAATGCAAGGAACTTGGAGGCAGATTTCAACAGGTAAATATATATCCACTACGTACCAAACATTTCTTTGGTTGCAGCATGTTAAAGATGCTCATTCTCTCATTACTTCCCAGGTCAAGAAGTAGTGGAGCAAATGCACTCACTACGTTCAAGATCGCGACGATCATCACAGGGTTCGGGATCCGAAGAACATCGTCAATCGCCTGACTTGGAGAGGGAAGGATCCCGACGACGTCCACATGTCACTGAAGAAGAGCGTCCATTTCGCTTTGTTTTAGACACGTAAGTCTGCGGGTGATTTGGCCCCGAATATACCCGACTATCATATTAATAATAATTTTTTGATGTAAGTTATGTGAACATATTATTTAAGATATCAACCTTAAATATTAGTACTTTGTCATCTAAATTTGTTGTTTTGTTCATTCTCTTCACTTAGAATACATTGTAAAGTGCTCAAAAGGTTCTTAATCGGGACGGGATATGTATATTGACGGTAGACATAAACACGCTTTTATATACCCACCATTTATGCCGGGACGCTCTTCCTAAGAAGGATGATGAGGGAAGTGTCTTTATACTACAACGGAGGGACGCTGGATCACAAATAATATCTCTCGTTTATGGCCTCCCCGCGGTATGGGGGAGTGGCCTGGCTTTATGACCAACGCGAAATAGAGAGCGCCAAAAATAAAATGAAACAAGTTTCCGTAGATAGAAAAAGCAAAAGGCGCTTAACCGAAGAAGCTCACTTCGATGATGGGAAGCTTCTAAAAAAAGGAGGTACATGACCTAGTCATAGTCTTGTTTTTATTATTTTGATATTGGCGTTGATCTATCGATTTATGTCAAAGGCAAAGAGTGGTCAAGGAACTGGCGGACTTTAAAAAAAAGAAGGAGGCATTGGTCAAAAGTCCCTAAACCACTTAATCTCCACAAGGAAGATATCAAGGTATCAAGCCTCAGAATGCTTTGGGATGCAAAGAAGAAAAGCCATATCCCTTTCCCTTTCCCTTTGCTCTATCCCGTGATTTCATTTTTCTTATTTTCTACTTTTTTTCTTTTTCCTTTCTTTTTCTCGCCTTTCTCACATGTTTCCTTGTTTTCCCATCCCTTTCCTTCCCCCTTCCCTCGCTCCCGATAATTTTTTCCCTTCCCTTTTTCTCTTTTCTCCACCTTTTCCCTCTTCTCTCTTTTTCTTTGCCCTTTTCCTTCCCCCTTTCCCTTTTTTTATGCCTTCTTTTCCCCACCCTTTTTTCCATGTCTTCCTTTTTTCTCAACCTTTTACTCTTTCTCGCCCTTTTCCATGCCTATTTTCCCTTCTCTTTTCCTCCTTTTCCCACTCTTTTTTTTCCTCCCTTTTTGTGCCTTTTTCCCTTCCATTTTTCTTTTCTCCCTCCCATTTTCCATGCCCTTTTTTACCTTCCCTTTTTCCATCTCCTCACCCTTTCCCTCTTTTCCCTTTTCCATGTTCCCTTTTTCTCTTCCCCTTTTCCATTTTCCCTCATTTCCTTTTTCCCCGTGGCCTCTCTCTTCCCCTTTTCCATTCTTTTTTTTTTTTTCTATTTCCCTCTTTTCCCATGCCCTTTTTCCCTAACTTTTTTCTTCTTTCTATTTTTCCTGCGGTTTCCTTTTTTCCCTCCTCCTTTTCCCACCCTTTTCCCTCTTCCCTGCAGGTAATTTTCCCTTCTTTCAAACCCTTCCTTTTCCTTTCTCTTTTCCTTTCCTCATGTCCTTTTTTCCCTTTCCCTCCCCTCCATCACCCCCCCTCGGCTTCCCCTTTCCCATTTCCATTTCTTTTCTTGATGCTTTGTCGATCCTTTTCCCAGGTGACACTTTTTCCTTTTCCTTTCCTTTTCCTTTTCCCCTTTTTCCATGCCTTTTGTAATACATTTGTTTTATTCTCTTATTTTCTATACCCATTTTCCTCTTTTTCCCCACCCTTTCTCTCTTGCCCTTTTTCTTTTTTTCCCCTTTTTCTTTTTTTTCGCTTTTTCCTTTTTAATTCCCTTTTCCCATGCCTTTTTCCTTTCACCAACTGCTTCTTTTTTCTCCTTTTATTTTCCCTTTTTTTCCTTTTTTCTCTTTTCCTTTTAATCCTTTTCCCTTTTCCCCATGCCTTTTGCCCTTCACATTCTCTCTTCCACTTCCCTTTTCTTTTCCTTTTTTCCCTTTTCCTTTCCCTTTTTTCTTTTTTCCCTTTTCCTTTTACCCTTTTCCCTTTCCCCCCATGCCTTTTTTGCCCTTCACATTCTCTCTTTCCACTTCCCCTTTTCCTTTTGCCCTTTTCTTCTCCCTTTTTTTTTTCCCCCTTTTTTTCTTTTTTTACCTTTTCCTTTTTTTCCTTTTTCCTTTTCCCCATGCCTTTTACCCTTTTCCCCTTTTCCCCATGCCTTTTTTCCTTTCACCACCCTTTTATCCTTTTCCCTTTTCCTTTTACCCTTTTCTTTTTCCCCCATGCCTTTTGCCCTTCACATCTCTCTTTCCACTTCCCTTTTCCTTTTTTTCCTTTTTCTTTTCCCTTTTCCTATTTTCCTTTTCCTTTCCCCTTTTTTTCCTTTTTCCCTTTTCCTTTTACCCTTTTACCTTTTCCCCATGCCTTTTTAACCTTCACATTCTCTCTTTCCACTTCCCTTTTCTTTTTTTCCCTTTTTCTTTTTTCCCTTTTCCTTTTTGCCTTTTTCCTTTTCCCCATGCCTTTTTTCTTTTCCCCCCCCTTTCTCTTTTCCTTTTTTTTCCCTTTTTTCCCTTTTCCTTTACCCTTTTTCCCCATGCCTTTTGCCCTTCACATTCTCAGCTCTTTCCACTTCCCTTTTCCTTTTCCCCCTTTTCATTTACTCTTTCCCCTTAAGAGATCGAACGCGATGACCAATCACAAAGTGTTGTTAAGTCGCGTAATAAATCTAGGCCTTCGAATGCATCCGTGATGATCTCACCATTAAATTTAGGGGCTCGATGCACTACGACACTACGGTATAACATTTTATAATATAAGAAGATAAGAACTTTTAAATGTCACTAGCTAATACTCGTTATATTGTCATAGGAACATCTATACGGGTTTCCCCTAACAAGCAAAGACGCATACAAGTAGCCACTTTAACGTGGAGCCGTTTATCCAGATCAGGCTATATCGACTGAGGAACCGGCCCCACTTCGAGGAATGCGGGGCGCTTTTAGAAAATTATTATAATTCTATGAACTACATTAACGCCATATTCTTTTGGTTTTTATAGGAAGCAGTGGCGGATATGAATGAAGGTCTAGAGCATGACATGGGGCGCGGGGTCGACGAGGGATCTGCAAACATTGCTGGAGAGCCATCCAATCGCAACCGCGCGGGCTGAGGGTTCGGCGCCATCAAACTACGTGCTGGATGACTACTTAATCGGACCGATGAGATTAGCTCTAGGCTAAAAGGGTGGATACTCCTCTTATCGAAGTCTTTTTTGTGATTATTTAAAAATATAAATACAATTCACTTTTTGTGATTATTTAAAAATATAAATATAAAAAATAATTTTGTGACTATTTAAAAAATATAAATATAAAAACACTTTTTGTGATTATTTAAAAATATTTTTATATTTATATTTTTTATATAAATATATTTTTTATTTATTTTTTATTTTTTTCCCTACACGCCAGATGCGACGTATCCACGCGGTTTTTTTTGCCACGCGGGCTTTTTCTACACGCCGGATTTTTCGATTTTCCCGCGGTATATTCCACGCGTTTATTCCATCGCGGTGACGCCGCGATGGTAACGATACACGCGGCTTTTACGCGATGTATATTCCGTGGTGTATATTCCACGCGGTATATTCCACGCGGTTCCCGTTCTGACGTGACGACGCCGCATGCACGATACACGCGGGTTTTTATGGGCACGACGTGGATTTTGTTGATGTTTCACGCGGTATATTCCACGCGGTATATTCCACGCGGTATATTTCACGCGGTCACGCCGCATGCGACGATCGCGGTCACGCCCCGCACGACGCCATACGGCGACGCCGCCGACGCGTCGAGATGCGACGCGACGCCGCATGCGACGCGGTTTGCGGGCTGACGCCGCGTGACGACGCCTGCGCGATGCCGCCAACGTCGCGATAGACGCCGCACGCACGCCGCTAAATGACCTTTTTCTTGTTAAAGCGGTGGAGTGCAACCGTGATAATGCAGTAGGGGACGCCACAAGTGGTATCAGAGCAATGTTCTTGGAGACCAAGAGCAAAGCACCGCCATGCTCCCAAGAGAGTACTAACTTGATAGGATCCTCAAACCTCGAAAAATGGGAAATTTTTTCTCATTTTTGTAGTATATGCTAAGCTAGTAAAGTTAAGTGAATTAGAACATAAAAAGACTAAAATTAGTGAGCCAAAACCTTCAAAAAGTAGGATGGTCTCACACGTCAAGGCCAGAGCAATAATGAAAAGTTCATTTTGAGTCGGGCTAACGCGGTGAGACATTGAGCCAAAAACACCTTGAAAAGTGATGAATTTTTTAAAAGTAACATGGTAATTCAATTTCAAGCTAAAAACTAGCTAGATTAGTATGTTACATTCCTAAAAAACATGCTTAGAAAGTATAAAATTTAGCATCAAAATTCACCATGTCTCACAATGCCGCGCCAGAGCAAAATGAAACATTCATTATTGATCCAAGCAACGTATGAGACCATGAGGTTAGAAAAGTCTAAATTAAGCCATGTAATAGGTTAATAAGTGTCTTGGCTCACCCAAAAGAGTAATTTGAAATTTGACCTAAAATTGCCCATCTATAAATAGACCTAGGACCCCCATTTCTAACGTTCTTCCTTAGAAAAATTGCTCCCCTTGTTAAGGCGATTTTTGGGCGCCCGACGTCGGATTGACGAGCTGTCAAACATGGCCCGGACGAAACAAACTGCTAGAGTTCCTCCAGGTGATACAACTCCCAGCTTCCTACTCCAAGAAATGCTTCAGGAGCGCCTTTTTCACCAAGGAGGCCATCCTTCATCGGGTGAAGGGACATCGTCCGAGGAGCATCCCGACAACACCACCAACCAAGGAGGGGATGAGACAGAAGTGGAGGAGGACGCACACTCAGATGCGCGGACAGAAGTCCTCGACAATGAGGAGCCAAACGCCATGCAAAGAGGTTTTTGAAGAAATGGAGGAGGAAAGGAAGAAGAAGGAGGAACAAGATCGGGCGCCGAGGAGCATGAAGAACGAGAGAGCCGACCCTGACCCAAATTGAAGAAGAAGAATTAGCGGCGTGGATAAAGAAGCACGGTTTAAAGAACGCCGAGAGAGGAAGAGAGAAGAGAAGAAAAGGAAGAGGGACTAAGAGGAAGCCAAAGCAAAGCAGAGGAGCTGAGAGTGAAGAAGGGAAAGTTCGTGGAGGGAGGCCAAAGAAAAACTCAAGAAGGCCCCACGCCCAAGGTCGCCATCCGTTAAGCTGCTCAGATTCAGCCCCCCACCCTCCCCTGGGATGACTCGGGAGGATGAGGACTTTAATCCCTTCAACAAAGAGGCGGGATCTTCGGCTGACCCCGCCAATGTGCAGCTCCCCGACCGAAAGCAGCCCGAAAGCAGCGGTAGGTCCCCACCATACCCGACGTGGGACAAAAACAAAGCGCCGCAGCCAGCCCGAGAGGCGTATGTGATAGACCCCGTCAAGGTCTATCAGAAGAAACTAAGGGAGCACAATGCCTTCATGGCGAAGTGGGAGGCGTACAACACATACTACCAGCAAAACAGAGTAAGAACTATCGAAGGTGGACATCCGACGAAGAACCAGACTCTAAAGCCGCCACCACAGAAGCCCAAACCTCCTAGACCACCAGGCAAAAAGAGAACCGGCAGAAAGGAGAGCGAGAGGAAAGCCGTGAGAGAGATCAGGCATTTTCAGCGTAGCTTCGGGTTCTTGATCCCCCGTGCACCGTTCGCCCAACTAGTCCGAGAGGTAATTCAAGAATACAACACGGAGATGAGGGTGACGGATGAGATGTTGCTGGCACTGCAAGAGGCAACAGAACAAAAACTAGTGCAGCATTTTGAAGATTCGACAGCCTGCACAGTCCATGCAAAGAGAGTGACACTAATGAAGCAGAGGACATGCATCTCGCTAGCTACATCAAGGGAGAGCGACCGTAAAATTTTGGAAATAATAGAAAAATTTTGTTAATATGAAGAGTTTTTGACAAGGTAACATGTGCAATCTTGCTTAATTGAGTTAAGTTACTGAGTTCTAGCTTTTGTTTTAGTTAAAACTGACATTTTGAACAAAATTGAGAGGATGTCTCACACGTCGCGCCAGGAGCGAAAATGAAAAGTTCATTTTTGGTCTGGGCGCAACGTGTGAGACCATGCCCCAAAACTGCCCAAAACAGCTCCAAATCGACCAAATAAGGGGTCAATTCTGCCTAACTCGATGAGTCCAGTAGAATTAGACCCTTACATCACCCAAATTGGACAAGTTTAACCCATTTAGAGTCAATGTCTCACACGTCGCGCCAGGAGCAAAAATGAAACTTTCATTATTGGTCTTGGCGCAACGTGTGAGACCTCTCAGCAAATTCTCCACCATCCTCCAGTTTGTTGCAATAGGTTCATGCTAATCTTAGCATGCTCAAACCCCAAAAGTATTCAAATCCTCATTTGGACCTCCTAATAGGTCAGAATTGCCCAACCCCAATAAAATTCTAAGTCATCCAAAAATTAGGGTTTTTCCCTTGTCTATAAATAGGCCCCCATTTCCCACTTGACACCCTACAAGTCTACTCTTGACCCTTTAGGCGATCTCCCAGTTCCCATAGGCGCTCCTTCTGTTTGCTAGTCACACTTTCCCCAGAGCAATGGCAACTGCTGACTTCAGGCGATGGTACAGCGCCAGTGCCCATGCAGCTGAGACCAACGTCAACAACATCTTCCAGCTTTTCCAGAAAGAGATTGATGTCCAAGCAACCTTGCATACAACGCCAGCATATAGGCGAGTTTTAGCTGAGTTCCAAGCTAGGGTAGGTCAGTCCCTAGTACAGTTCCCCCCTTGCACGGTCTATTTTGTTCCCCGCCCATCCCTACAAGCAGCCTTGGGTGATGTCCAGAACATTGCCAAGTATTTGATCAACAAGGCACAGAGGTTGCCAGACTACATGGTCCCCGACAGCTTGGATGTGACCAAGTACTTTTCCTACACCGCCACGCTTGGCCATATTCCTTTCCCACCGCGGTCGAAAACCCAATAGCATCCTTAGCAAAGCTGCAATGTGATGCTTTTGCGCATTCGCCAGGAGCAAGAAGGAAGAACAGAAGAAGAGGAATCGGAAGATGAAGAATATGTGGAGCTCGACCCAGCAGAAGAACAGCGGTTAGCGGAAGAGGAGTTAACCAACTTCGAGCGAAGCCGCCAGACCCTCAGAGTCGCTCCCCCACTTGGGCTAGGCATCACAAGCCTAGCCCCCATCATCATTGACGGTGAGGAGTACCTGCTCCTCACCGATATCCGATATCTCCCCAATGCGTGTAGAGGGAGTTCCGCTTGACGAAGTTGCCGCACCAACCAGGGCAAAGAACCGCATTTGGACGACTTCATCGCCCGTGGAGTCTCGTGACTTCCCGCTTCAGTGAGAGAAGCCGACACCCACTCTGTGGGAGTCGACTTCGACATCCAGCCTACAAAGAACATAAGGCAAATAATGGAAGCTTGAGAACTGCCATCTGAGGAGGAGTTCTACATATGCCATCCAAGAACGGATGGGGATCCGTGTCAAGACCACGAGCATCTTGATGCCGAGTTCTTCGACACCATCTCGCACAAGAGGAGCAGGAATCGACGTCAGGCGAGTTTCATCGACAATTAGATACTACCAAGAAATCACTGAGGTAGAGGTCGATGAATACGCTGGAAGGCATAGAGCGGGAGGCCAAGCAGGTAGAGAGTCATCAGCAACACACAATGACAGGTCATTGAGGTACTACCTGCTTGTCCTTGAAGGACACCTGCTTCCTTTCCTGCCACATCTTTGCTGCTATAGATACAAAACAGGCAGAGAATCAGTATAGAGTAATTTCCACAATAGGGAACGCCAAAACCAAGTCCTTCATAGTCCTAATAGACTCGGGAAGTAGCCACAACTTCGCTTCCCCAAGGATGGTCGACATATTGAAGTTTAAACCCTTAAAGTCCATGCCAAGGCCCGTAATCTTGGCGAGCGGAGCAATAAGACAAACGGCAGGGAAGAGGATCAATTTCGACATTGACTTGCCAGAAATTAATATCTCGATGGGGAGCGTAAGTAATGGACATCGGCAAGTACGATTGATAATAGGAATGGAGTACCTTGGACCAAGAGGGGCCATCATTGACCCGTGGAAAGTGGAAGGTGACCCTCACAACGCCCGACGACAAAGTTATTGAGATCACGTGTAAAGAAGTTGCTCCCATCATGCAAGTTGTATGTCTATTAAGAAGCTACTCAAGTCAATCAAGAGCGAAAGCAGTAGTATAAATCTTCAAACTTGAGATTGAAGAACCCCGAAGCCTGGAGGAAAGCAAGGAAGACAAAGTGCTCGAAGTTGCCCAAGCAAATAGCCAACTTGATCACGGAGTTCCACGATCTCTTCCCGATGAGATCGAAAGCAACTTCCTCCTTATAGGGACTCGAAAAGTAGATAGCACTCTAACCAGAACCAAGCCAACGAAAGCAAGGCTCCGTGATAGAATGACAACGCAGAACTCGACGGAGCTAAAGAAGCAATTGCAAGAATTGCTCGACCTAGGCTTCATTAGACCTAGCTGCCTCACCATTTGGGGCACCCATCCTCTTTGTCAAGAAGAAGGATGGCAGCTTTGAGGATGTGCATAGATTACAGACAATTGAACAAGCACACCATCAAGAACAAGTACGCACTCCCCAGATCGGACGACTTGATGGATCAACTCCAAGGGGCAAAAGTCTTCTCCAAGATTGACCTAAGGTCAGGTTATCATCAGATCAGGATAAAGGAAGAAGACGTCCACAAAACGGCCTTCAGGACCAGGTATGGGCATTACGAGTTCACAGTAATGCCATTTGGGCTATCAAATGCCCCAGCAACGTTCATGAGACTCATGAACGACATCTTCAGGGAATTCTTGGACACCTTCGTGATAGTGTTCTTTGACGACATTCTGGTGTATAGCAAATCCATTGAAGAACATGCACAACACGTAAGAAGGGTGCTCGAGAAGTTGAGAAGGCACCAGTTGTACGCCAAGTTGTCGAAGTGCCACTTCGCAACAGAGAAGGTGGAATACCTGGGTCATGTGATTTCAGCAGAAGGAATCTCGACGGATCCTGCCAAGATTGAAGCGGTGATTCAATGGCCGGCGCCAAAGAACGTCTATGAGGTCAGAATCCTTGGCCTAGCAGGGTACTATAGGAAGTTCGTGAAGAACTTCGCAAAGATAGCAGCCCCACTAACAGACTTGACGAAGGCGGAAAAGGTAAAGAATTGGGCAAACCATTGGCTCAAGAAAGCACAAGCAGGCTTTGAATTGTTGAAGGAAGCCTCAACAACCGCCCCCGTCTTGACCCTGCCAGACCCAGAGAAGGACAAGTTAGTGGCGACAGACGCAAGTAAGATAGCCACAGGTGCAGTGCTCATGCAAGAAGAGCGGGTAATAGCGTATGACTCTAGGAAGATGAACGACGCCGAAACGCGTTACCCGACGCACGATCAGGAATTGCTTGCAGTTGTCAGGGCGTTAAGAATTTGGAGGCACTACCTCTTAGGAAGGAATTTCCAGTTGGACACGGATCATCAGAGCCTCCAATATGTATTCATGCAAGCACACCTTAACCTGAGGCAGCGAAGGTGGATGGAGTTCCTCGAAGAGTATGACTTTGACATAGTCTACAAGCCGGGGAAGCTTAATGTGGTAGCAGATGCACTTTCAAGGCATCCGCTGACAACTAGAGTGCATTGCAATGCAATTTCGACACTCTCCAGTGATTTCGGGAAGAAGATTAAAGAAACATTGCCAACGGATGTGGACTTCAAGGAAGTATGGGCAAGCTTGTGCAAGGAAGGCAGAACAGACAAGGAGAGGGAAACCTTCAAAAATTTTAAGAAGGAAGGTAACCTTCTGTACCATAAGAACAAGTTGTGCGTGCCGGAATCATCAGGAGTAAGGAAGCTGATCCTCCATGACACCCACAACAGCCCAATAGCTGGCCACGCAGGATTCATGAAGACATACTTCAAAGTGCGTAGCAGCTATTATTGGCCAGGAATGAAGAAGCAGGTAGCTCTCCACATCAAGGAATGTCAGCTATGTCAGCAAACGAAGGCAGAACAGCTTCGAATTCTAGGTGCATTGGAACCATTAGCGGTGCCAAACGCTAAGTGGGTCAGCATGGACTTCATAACGGGGCTTCCAAGGACAGTAAGAGGGAAGGATGCCTTGATGGTCATGGTCGACAAGTTGTCGAAGATGGCCCATTTTGTGCCTTGCAGGACCACGGACACAGCTATGGATACGGCAAAGCTCTTCACCAAAGAAATCTTCAGGCTCCATGGCATGCCAAGGGAAATTATCTCCACCAAGAATCGGTTCATCGTTGCCTTTGGCAGTGACCTCTTTGCAACGATTCAGACGGCTATCCATGAGCACGGCCTATCATCCCCGTGACGGATGGGCAAACGGAGCGCATCAACAAGTAATATTGGAGGATATGCTACTTAAACTATGTCCGAACAAGCAAGGTATGTGGTAGGAATTTATTCACTTGGTGGAATTTGCATACAATAGCACCAAGCAGAATCATCCAAAATGTCGCCATTCATGATCAACTACGGCTACCAATGCCTAACTCCGCATTAATTTGGCACAACCCCGTGTCAAAAGTGGAAGTTTCGCAAAGAAATGTTGGGCGACATGCAGCAGCTCGTGGAAGAAGTTCGAGGGTATCTTCGCAAAGAAGGAGTCGACAAAAGAGCATCGCCAACAAACATCTGGACAGTCGTGAGAGTTCCAAGTTGGAGATGATGTATGGCTCAAGATCAAGGTAAAGCAGCGAAGTCTCGCGATCGAAATTGTAAGAAGCTTGCTCCAAGGTGGGCTGGACCCTTCGTAATAATCCAAAGAGTAGGTAACCAATCCTACAAGCTAGACTTGCCAAGACACTTAAAGATCCACAAAGTCTTCCACGGAGTTTGTCAAGAAGCACACCCCAATCCGCATGAAGTCTCGACACTCCAACGATGTTGGAAATGACGTAAGAGCAGATAGAAATAGTTCCGTAACTAATTCTTGATAAAGCCGCTCAAGAAAACAAGGAGATCGGAGTTTCTCCAATACTTGGTCAAGTGGAAACACTTGCCGGTGGAAGACGCAGAAAAGAGATCCGACAAAGCAAGCATCTACGCTTATGGAGCAATGGGACTACAAGGTCATCTCCCAAGAAATCGGGCTCGTGCATGTCGATTTGTGTAGATTTATAGCTTGCATAGTTAAGTGACCTCCACGATGCAACCTATGAGGTATGGGTTGCATGCTTGTTACCGATGATGAGATGACTATGGTGATCTCTAGGACATGGTGTAATGTCAATGTAGGCATGACCGCGGTTCCGCTTTGGAAAGTCTACTTGGTCCCACGGAAGTAGATTTAACCTCGAGAGATAAGAGGTCATTCAGGAATGCATTGATAGGGGAAGCACCTCTAGCCAATGCCTACGGGGAGGACACTATCCTTCATGCTCCATATACGCGAAGGACCCTATCCTCCACGCTGGGCAACTAAAGGTGTAGGCATGAGCCATATAGGCATTATAGGGCTTATGTCTCCACGGCCACGATGGAAGAAGCATCCTCTTCCCTACGGAGATTAGCCATGCATTCATGTAGATAGTTGGGGTGGTTCCCTTATAACCAAATTTATAAATAATTAAAAAATGGTACTAACGTAGTGTTGACTCGGCAGCCAATAGAGCCCAAGGGCTAGGAGGTCGAAGATTTAAGACTTGCAACACAAATTTTGTTGTAATGTGTTGCAAGGAATGAAGAGTACCTGAGAATAATTGTATATATATTGATAAACTAAAACATTATGATAAGTAAAACTAATGGGTAATTGTTGTAATGACATACGGATTGATAAGTATTTGATTGAATAATAGTATAATAATGTTCTAAAAAATATTACCTTTGAGGTAATCCTAATAAATGTGTAACTATGATAATTAGTATATCGTGATGCATCAAGTTGATTGCAGGTTAAGAAGATCCCAAGGTGGAGATCCACCCATGTCGCTGGACAAAGATCAATTTGTTGTGGGGAGAATGTGACGTTCCAAAGACGATATACCGGCCTCAAGACGATATCAGATCAAGACACACACGCCAGCATTAACCCATTCCAATTGACGGTAACGCCGACGCAGTAACCAAGCAAGGGCTCTAGGGGGCAATCTTGTAAGGGGTGCATTACACTTAGCAATGTGCACACCTTAAAATCTTTAACCCATTAAGTGCGCATCAAGAGTCATGGAAACCCTAAACCTAATCGAGAGCCTATGTAAGGTAACCAAACCCTAATTTTTCCCTTTCCGGGCCCACTTAACCTTCCGAAGCTCCAGCCAGGCTACCGAGGAGTCAAATCCAACTTACAAGATCTGCCCAGATGCCCTAGCTCATCGATTTCTTCCGAATCGCATCCCCGCTGCAACAACGACATGGACGATTCGATCAAGAGGAGGAACCAGTGGATCAGGTATTTAGTCGATTTAATAGTCTAAATCAGATTCCAGCCATCGAACCAATAGGTTTAGCCTATTAAATTGACCTTAGTAGCCAAGCTGCATCCCAAGATTGGCTCTAACTAAAGAACCTAACTCTATGATATAGATTAGTTCTTATTCTTTAGTTCTATGATGATGTGATGGATGGATGAATTTCGTGGACTCATTGTATTGGGAAGGGGGTAGAGACTTAAAGCTTAGTTAGTTGATGCTTTTAGCTAGTCCCTCTTAGTGCATTACTAGATTTCGCCTGTGGTACAAGAACCACACCGGTTGTGGGTGAAGGGGCCGACCGGCTCGTAAGGAGGTTCGTGGTCCCGACTCTTGACCGATCCCTCCGTGTGTAAAGTCTACCGGGATCAATGTAGACTAGGTCTAATGGCTTGCCACCGAAAGTGTGGGTAAGGCATGGGCTCGACACCCGTGGAGTGGTGTTCACTTTCCGGTGGGTTAAGTCGAATAAGGGCAAAGGGCCCTCTAGTCACCTTGAGTCAAGATGGAGACCCCTCGTGGGAGTGATCCCTACCCGCCCCATCTGAATCGGGAGATGCCGTGAATAGCCCCTTTGGCTATGCATCCCGGGCGGGCCAGTCCCAACACTCTTCAACCTACTCCAAAGTGCAACAAGAGGGGCGGATGGAGTGGACAACCCTATGCCATGTTCTCATGCCGCCCAAATCCATTGTCATGATTCCGCTCGCGAATGAACTGAGACCTGCCGGGCTACCATTCCCTCGAGTCCGAGCCTTGGGTAGGAACCCACTTGTATTGTGCTGATCTTTGTCTATGCAGATGTTGATGTGCCATCCTTCAAGGTGGATATGTGATGATTATGTGTACTGACATGTATGTTTACGCTTCCGCAGCTAGGTAGGCCCTGGGGTAAAATGACCCCTTCACTCTTCCCACTGGGACCCAGTATGGTTACAGTGATATGTGGAGGGCCCTGTATCAACATGGAGCTGGTATGGGGGATGAACTCCTCGCTTGTATACCTGAGTGAGTGCACCGACGCATAATGACAGTAGCCATTGATGTAGAACGATTGTTGCAACTCCCCTATACACTGGCCATTTCTTTTGCAGGCGGGATGCCCTAACCTTGCAAAGTTCCTTCTTACGGTTACAGAATTGAAGACTCCTTTGTTTGTCGCCACCATATACGGATTGTTACCCAACCCTTGACAGTAACCTTTGTGAATTATGGCAGGGACTAAAATTGGAAAGTATTGTCAAATCCAAATAACAAGCTAATTGCGTTCTTCTACCATGCAAACCGATGTAAAATATACTAGGTTGTAATTGCATCGCTTTTGTGACTTGGCACTATTGTCAAGGGTGTAACTCATAATATGGACCATCATAGGGAGCATGCACTAAGACTTATTTAAATTTCTCAGAATATATGACTTGCTCACATCATCCAATCTCGATAAAACTATAGAAGCAGCCCAGTTTAGCTTGACTTAAAATGTTTAGCTTTTTTTTTTTTTTAAAGCTTGCACTATTCTCGCACACTCTTCAACTTTTTGCAGCTTTGCTCATAGACATCCTAGGCGGTGTTCCCCGATGATCCCAAATGGAATACAATTTTGCTAGACTATCGCTTCCCGCAGAATTATAAATTATGTGCTCGCTTCAATCACATTCCAACCCAAATCTTTTCTTATGCATCGGTCCCCCGGCAGCTTTGATGATTGTTCGCCTTCATAATTTTGTGTATTCTCATCATCGTGCCTTTAAGATCTTTTATGTGGTTGAGATCATTGCATAAATGAGGCTAGATTTTTTTTCTTTTATTGCCTAATGATGATCCGAGGGAAGTAATTGAATATCCAACCTCGTATTGAGCTATTTGTAGTCAGTTAATAGTACATTTTATTGTATTGGGAACAATGGGTCATTTTTTGTGCCGCCAAGATCCTCGAACGGATATTTTTTAGCATTGGAGATATTCAAGAAATAAAATTCTTCAAATTAGCAGATAATCTCAAGAAATAAATTTCTCCAAATTAGCAGATAATAAATTGTAAATAAATACAAGGACACAATTTGAAAGGGGAGGATACTATTACATTAGGTACAACAAGAAGCAACCTTAAGATACATATAGGTAGGCTTTTGCAATAAACTTGCATTTCCGATGTCTAGATACGATGGATACAATCAAATAGGAAGCTCATAGAAAATTGGAGCATTTTGTGAAGGGACACAAAAGGAATGAAGGTATATGGCAGTAGTTTTTAGTAGGAATGTCTTAACCGTAGCTTCATAAATCTTTCTTGGATTGGATAAGTCCCTTCTGAGGCAATTGGAGTTAGTAGACCCAGGTGTGGAGGCCCAAAAAAAGTAGCACATCTCCTACTGAAGGTAAAGTAGAAAGTGGAGTTTATTTAGCTAAGAAATTATCATTTAAAACTCACATCTCGTAGAGGCTCAACACAAATTCCCAAAATCTGCAAGGTTTTGTGAGCAAAGGCTTTTATTGACACGTATTTTAGATTCTCTTATTGTACTTGGTTATTATAACTTGTGAAAAACATAAGCATCAAACCTAACTGACTACTTTTTGATCTCATGTAGTTTCGGGATTGGTGTGCTTACCCTTCTGCAACGACTATGGCAGTGATAAAGAAAAAGACATCATTTACGATCGACGGCCAAAGAAGAGGGCACCTCGAAATGGAGCATGCCATATAAATGCATGGCTGATGTGTTGGGTCAACGCCGACCCAACAAGCTGAAATAATCGATAAAAAAAATGTGTCATGTGGCCCTAGCATAAGAGTGTTTTGATAATTGGTAACCAGGGTTCGAAAAATATTTTAGATGTAACTAGAAAATTTGCCGTCTTCTATTCATATTTATTGGATTTTATAAAATCGGACTGGAAACTGCAGTTCCAAAACAAAGTTGCTGGAAAATTTGCCTGAATTTATCACCCTTTAAAGGCTGAAACAAAAATACATATGTTAACTGAAAAATAAGATCAAAGTAACTGAAGAATCTATAGAAAGGATCTCTTCGATTGGAAGCAGAGCACTAATTTGGAACATGCATACAAAGAATGCCTGATAGGTTTGAAAGAGCATAGCAGTAGCCTCACATTCAATATTGCTGTCCCTAGGTAAAATGCAAGTCCTCCCGCAAAATTTCATTTGGCCTAAGGAAGAGCATTAATCCCCTAAAATTCTATGGCAGTGTTAGTGCCAGATCTATGAAGCCTAGAGCCACCCAGGCAACCATGACTCTTTAATGCACTGCAACTATCCCATCGATCCGAGACATCGGATCGCCATTCTAGAATGAGACGAGCATGCATGTTTTGTATGCATGCGGGCGGCGCATGCCCGTTCTGGTTGGGAATTCGCTATTTTAGGCGCTAAGCCAGATCAACATCTCATCGGGCGCTTCCTCTTCTCTCGCCAGAAGCACCTCCTCTTTCTCTTTGAACCCACCCCCCTTCTTTGTTTATTATATTTGTCGCGGGCACGCTACAGAATCAGCCCCTCCACTCTGGGAGGTTTGTTTTGTTTCGTTTTTGTGGTGTTGGTGATGTGCAGGTACAGGTTGGCGTGCGACATCTGTTTCGACTTCTCCATTCGTGGGTTTTTTGGGAGCGATTTCTCTGCCTTGCGTTTGACTAAGCCCCTTGCCGAAGGTTTATCACTAGGGTTTTTCCTCGAAAACCCGAAAGGGCGGGGTTTTTTAATCCCGGTGATAAGCTTTCAGCAGGTACACCAGCCGAACATCTGTTAGCATTGTATTTTGGGGTCCAAATGATAAAATTGGATTTTTCCTTTATTTTTCGTGGGTAGTTCGCATGTGTGCGGCTACCCACTATCCACCATTGTAGAAAATCTGCTGAGATGAATGAGAAGCCTAGTCTAGTCGGGCGGTTTGTTGGTTTCATGCGAGTCCCATTCTAGAATGCGACCTAGGCTATGAATTTAAGATATGCAACTGCAGATCTACTTTGCTGCCTAGCTAGGCCAGGGCATGGCATGCCCGGTATGGCCCTCTAACCTTTTCAAAAAATCCCCGCCCTCTCAATCTTTGAACAAGAAATTTGCATGCTAGCACGAATCTTTACATGAAATTGGTCTATGTCTGAAATTTCTGTTGGAACTGCCCGCAGTAGCCCTAAACCCCAACTGGACTTTAAGAGATTCAACCGCTCCACTTCCCACTTTTTCGAAGGCAATACCAGAGTTTCTCTGTAAAAAAGCCTTCATGTTCTTGTATAATAGTCTAAGTGGTGTTTCACTTCAAAAGAACTGATTCTGAAGGGGACACAACGATGTAATTCTCTTCATATCTACTATTGGGTGCCAGGGTATTTTGGCAACTATAAAAAATACATGAATACTGATGTTCACAAGTTCTATCTTATTGTCATCCTGCTATCTTATTGTCATATCGGACAGAATGACAGAATAACCTCTACCCTACATGAGAAGTTCAATAAGCAACAAAAGTAGCAAATCTTCGTTGTTAGAATAAGCTGCATAACGTAAGCCACTGTTTGATGTGCCAAAAACATTCGGGTTATCTAGAGAGCTAACCCGACAGGCTCGTCACAGAGGCTATCAAGAGTCATGGGAACACAGGCATGATGAAGCCCACAATAAAACTAGCGAACAAGATCTATAGTATATGAAATAAAATGAAACGAAACAAAAAAATAGATCTGCCAAAAGTGGAATACCCTAGCTTGAGAAGGGCTTCTGGCTATGTCCGAACATGCAAATAGCCAGGGATTGTTTGCAGAGCAAGAAAGCCACCGTGAGAGA
Source organism: Isoetes taiwanensis (assembly GCA_021234155.1). NCBI lineage: Eukaryota > Viridiplantae > Streptophyta > Lycopodiopsida > Isoetales > Isoetaceae > Isoetes > Isoetes taiwanensis. The sequence goes on from JAJEKV010000026.1 coordinate 17,304,693, forward strand.
TCTCCGAGATTGGACGGAATCGTGTCAAGCATCCAATATTTTATTTTTTAAGGTTTTAGAAATGGAGAGAAAAATGTACGTGTCAAGCATTTAGGTTGCTCCAGCCCAAAAATATTAGACATCCATTTTTATAGAACAAAATAGACTGCTTTATATAGGTAGTGAAAATGTTGAAAATTTATGCTTATAAACCCTCAACCTAAAGTTGCATGCAAAAGCCCCTTGCCTTTCTCTTCCAATGCGAGGTGATTGGAGCATTTGATTTTTTCCACGGGGGTTTCACCTAGGCATATGGGGATACCACATCTGCGTGCAAGGGGTCCAGAAGAAAACCCCTGTATACGACTTTTTGGAGGTGGAAAACCCCTACATACGTATATAGGAAAAGGCAGTTTCCAAGCCCCTTTCCGTAGATGTACTTTCGGACTATCCTAGTTTTTACATACCCCTACCCGATCTTGTACTTGAGTTTGTGCTTGTGCACCCTACCCCTATGTACAGAATAAATAAAATTTCAAAATGTTTTTAATTGACATTTCTCGCATCTCGGTCTCGCATTTCCCTGGGGTTCTTACATGCATGCGACATTACAAGGGTAATTATATGCAAAGGACAATACATACATGGAATACATGCTAAGGACAATACATCATGGTAAGATCAATACCTCAAATTATACATCTATAATATACTACACCCTAATAGATGATGGTAAGAAATGAAGTAGCACATGATCGGTCAGCCTCTATTTATTATTCTAGTCAGTCTCTGTACTTTGTACTCCAACCACGTGCATAAGCAGAGTAAGATGCCCTCATATAATATTGGGGCTTCCTATATGGTTGTAAACATGGATATTTTTAATGTGCACCTCATTCGAATGAAGACATATTTTAAATCTATCTAGAATCTTGGTGGAGTTGAAAGCACTTTGACTATGTATATATCAAATGATGGACAAAATGAGAAAAGGGCATTCTAAATTGAGTATTAGAGCAAAATCAACTATATTATCAACTTTGCATTAGAAGCTGCGAAAGTTTGAGGTATACAACATAGCTTTTCTAACGTTACAAAGTGGAGTTAAACCACTTAAAGCCAAATGGTCATTCTATGTAAGTACATAAGGAATCTTTGAATGGAAGGACCCTCAAGTCAAGGTGTGTGGCACAAGAATTCCGACTTCCTCGTCGCGACTCGTGAGTATGGGCTAAGATGACTTTTAAAACAACGGGCTTGTCTATCTCCGCCCGCAATACATGAGTGCTCATGTCATTTGATGGACTCTTCATTTGACAGTTCAAATCGGCTTGTACTTTTGCAAATTTTACAGTGCCTAGGCTGAAAGGGGTAGCAGGTTTTGGCTTTAACTTTCCAGGTTCTTGGTTTCCTCTCTGCAAAGATGTGCACTCTCTATCTGAACCTGCCTTTTTATCAGTATGTACTTTATTTTGATTAAGGTCCAACTTGTTCTTACAACTGCTTGTAATCGATCACGCCATTTTGCCTGTACTTCGCAATAGTTTGCCTTCTTGTAGGAGCCATTGTGACTGACATGCCATTTTTCCTCTAGTTTGCTGCAATTCATCTTTTTGTGAAGATCTTGGTTTACCACCACCTACTACTGATCTTTTACACAGATCCTTGGAATCTACGGTGTAACGAAATGGTAAGGCCTCTGTAGATAATATAAAGAAGAACGAATCTAAGTGGGGATAACACCATACCTTGAGCACGAAGTAAGATTTCAGGTTCTTCCAATTTCCTTGGAGCTTCTGTCAAGTTGCAAGCAGCTTCGGCTCCTTGACATTGTAATGTTTTATCTACACTCTTCTCATTATCAACCGGCATACTTCGTGAAGGCATTCTGCAAAAACATAAAGAATTGTTTTAATAACATAAAATGTACATGTGTCTTTGGTACTACATTGACAACTTACCAACTAAGAAAAAGAAAAAAAAACAAGAGCACCTAGCTGTTGGATTAATTACTCTAGAGCACATAGCTTATGATAACATCCCAGATGACCAGGCCATGGATCAAGACCGTGCTTTGGATTCCAGGAACCGCAGGCAAGAATTCAGCTAAACTTCCAGACTGGTCTACAAATTTTACATTCCCAAAAGAAGCTGGGGCGCTTAATTGACCATCAATTCATTGCCTATGTTATTATCAATTACGTATTGATTTGGCAACCATACATACTGAGCTTTCTTCAGCAATGATTCTACAGAGCTTATTAGCCGAGATGCTAATAGATGATCATGTATCAGTACCACATTATAACATCAGCACATAAGGAATTAGTATTGCAAACACCTTAGCTTTAGAACTTTACCGTGGATGATAAATCATAAAGTAGCAATAGCAGTTGCTGCCCTTTCAAATGTGCTGAAGTGTTGGTGCGGCAGCCTCACTTGCACCAGTGCTTGCTCACCCTGCGCAGCAGAGTGATAATTGCTCGAGACACACAAGTCCCTTTTCTGCATTCATTTAAATAATTCCCATCAGATGATATAAATGGCCGCAGAAAGCATCATTATATTTTGTATATAGTAGTTATAGAGAAACCATCTAGCTATCACACTTACAATATTGACATTTATGCATAGATCAAAACAGAACGCTCAAATGAATTACCCAACAATAGGAAACTTACAGCCATGGAGTCTAATACTAGCCTACCCAAGTTCAGTTTGCCATTTTCCTTGTTCCCCAGCTACACTAGCTTGACGACCAGCTTGCCATATCTCTAGCTAGACCAAGAAGTACACAACAAGCAAGTGCACTGCCTCACGGGCATAACAGTAGCCTTGCTATATAAATGCTGCAAGCCCAGCACCCCCGGATCCTGGCCCAAGGAAAATCCGTGCATCCCCAACCAATGTAGATGATGGAAATGCTAACAGCTTGCATTAGCAGCTCCCCTGTACTCAACCAGATGCGATTGATAAAGCATAAGCTCTGGGAATTCTATGGAAAAAGAACAGAGTTAGCCTATTTCAATATTCATATTTAGGAAACCCCATCCAGAAGCACCGGATTTTGTACCTCAAGCTCATCAGAATGGTCGAGTCGAGCAGGCAAAGTCGGATTTCGATAGGTAAGAATCAAATGCCTTTGCTTTTTCGGAGCAGATCAGTCACAACCAGAATAGGTTCGCTCAGAAAAAAACGACCCCTGTCATAGCAGCACCAACAAAACCTCAACCTGCAAGCTTCTAGAATAAGAGAGGAACTGCGCCATAACATACAAAAAAAAGGCAAGTGAAGAACCCTACAAAAATATGGCCAGAGTGCCCAGCTTGTTACGGCAGCCTCGAAATGCATAGCCCAGATGGCCTTGAAACGCAGAAGGAATGCCGAAGACCCAAACTCGGCATTAGATAAGCCGAGAAATCCGACTGCAGAGCTCTGCGGAGTTGGAGTAGGCCCTAACGTAGATGCTACGGATCGGACCTTCCCGCCCAACTCCCCCTTCTCGACCACCTGCGGGAAGAATGGTGGTCGACCGTATGAAACACAGTCCGTATACGGACGTCTCGAGTTCAAAAAAACCCCTACCCAGTCACGCACTTGGGTCATACGTGTACAAAATGGTGAAACCCCCGGGATTTTTTCTTGCTTCCACATGCACATTTTGGTCTATCGTGACCAATCTACACATACCATAATTGAGATATGTTGATATATAGCACAATTAACGACATCTTTGAGAACTAGAAGACATTGGAGCGTTAACCAACTTCCTTCAAAACCAAAAAGTGGTTTTAAATAGAATGATCTAGGCACCTATAAATCACGTTTCCTCATAAGTTTGAACATCATCGCATAGCTCACATTTCCTCATAAGTTTGAACTTCATCGCATAGGTCAGAATACAGGTGTTTGCAGGTTACAGGTTTATGTATTTAAGTTCATGTGCTAACAAGATACATATGCAATCTACATATAGTAGAAACTCCATTGAAAGACATATTTTCATTCTATTCTATTCATTCTAACTCACTACAACAATCTCTTACTCATTTCACCCAACCCTACACGCTATAGTTGACAACTCAATTGCTAATGCTCTACATTGGATTAAGTTCAGTCGGTTAGGGGGTTAGGCTCTACAAGAGTAGAGTTAAAGGGTTTAGATTTTTTTGGGTTTTATGGGTTTATGGTTCAAGGATTTAGCATATCATAAATTTTAGCAAATCAAGAGGATGTAGCATGCAACTCTAGATTGAACAAATAATCATGTATATGAACAATGTCAACGATCACATCAAACAAATCGATTAGACTAGATTCTATAAAACCACTCACACAAACATATCAAAATACTTCTACCATCTCTTATGCCACGTGCACACAATTTTCAATTGCAATTGTTTTGACTATGTCTAATAAAAGCCTAAACTATCATAAACATCAATCAATCCCTAGACTGTAGACATTCCATTGTTTATTCATTTCTATCCACGCTATGACTTCCATTATTCCTATCCATTCCATGCAGCTTCACGACTAAATTTACTCATTCCACACATCCACGACTAATGCCCGGCATCGCCGGGCCCACGTTTCTAGTTACATTTACATATAACATTAGGATGCATATTAGAATGCATATGAATGTACTTTGTAAGTTTTCACTTTATATTTGTGGATGATATTTTGCCAATTACATTTGAACTCTAATTATATGTGCTTTCTTCTTTTTAGGTATATCTGCCTTATATTTCTTGCACTTCTTAAATTTACCTACATTGCTTTTGATTGCATCTGATTTACAGTTGTTTTACATCTATTTATAGTTAATGCTATGATTATGTATGTTTTTACATCTGGAATAGGATTGATTCTATATGTTTGAACTCAAAAGCACCTTATAATTGCAATGACCCTTGTACCACTTTGTGCAAGACCTTCTGTACTTTCTTTGTTCAAAGTTATTGTGGCTTCTTCCAATATCAACATAATCGTTATTATTATTAACATACTCAAACTGTACACAATAATTTGATCATATAAGACCCATAATTCAGGCATGCAATCTCATCTATATAGGAAGAAGTAATCTTCTCCGGCAAAAACTTTCAGGGCGTAAGCTCTCATGAGCGACGATAGTCGCGAGTATGGCATGCGCCCTAAAATCTTCTGCCGAAGAAGATTCTTTGAGAAAAAAAATGAGCATCAAATTTTTGTCATAAATTTGACAGCCATTCAACAGGAAATTTCTCTTTGTAAAAACACCCTGAAAAGGGCTGAAATTTTATGATCGTTTTTTTTGGCATCTTAAGTTCTGAAAAGGGCTGAAATTTTATGGTCGTTTTTTTTGGCATCTTAAGTTCTCAAACGAACATGTTTAATTATAAACGTTTTTTCCTCGATTGATATTAGGAACATTGCAAGCTAGCAAGAAATCAGGAAATAAGTCTTCCAAACTAAAAACTAAAATGAGGAAGTCATCTGCTTATGATCTATAACTCCCCAGCAGCGTCTTTTTAGGTAGAAATAATTTGGAGAATCTGGAGAAGTAATTTGTGAAGGTGCAAAGAAGCTGAGAAAAATGGGCTGTGATCAGACTGTATACTCAGCACAAGCTGCGGCTTCAACCGACTTATAAAATAAGTCTGCAACGCATCACCTAAAACATTATCATCAAGGGTTCTAATGTAAAATCCGGGAATGCTTTCAAAGCGGTTTGCTGTAATGTTAAATTGAGCATTGGCCATTGCTTCGTAGGGAAATGGTTTCACAAGTGAAGCAGCCAATACGACATCCTGCAAATCACTATTTTTTTGTTTATAATCTTATCTTAAAAAGTGCAGGAAAAAGGGGGAAATATTTTTTACCTCAGGCGGACTGGTATTGTAGAGAGATTGGCGTATATTGTTGAATTCAGCGCTCGTTGGTCGGTCCGATGTTCGATTTGCGTAAATTGGGGTAAATAAATTTGTGACTATTCCATTTATCAGCTAAAATGCACAGAAAATTAGAATTAAATATTGGCAAGGAGAGCTTAATCAATTAATTACGACGCACCACTGTAAGATCTTGTGGAGGAAGTCCGTTTGGAGTGCCCAATGCAAAGAACGATATACACATGCCGGGATTTTAGTTGGAAATAGCTCTACCATATATGCCAAACTTAGTCCTCCCAAACTGCGGACCCACAAGCACTACCAGATCAAATTGACATATCCATTACGGTTTAGCACTAGATTAGAAAAAATTAGCATAAAAGGATCCGCCGTGCCTTTTTCGAGTCCGGAATGCTTTCCATAAAATCCACAAGAGGTCGTGTGTATTCCACAAATGATTTGATGAGATTGGGATCATAGCCATTGATTCCAGCTGATTTTAAATCCAAGCTGCTCACTCTCTGCCCACTATTTATTAACAGAGTGTGAGTTTTATACCAGCACCATGCTCCATGACTAGCTCCATGAATCAATACCAAGTGGTGTCCCCTGATTATCAATACCAAGTTAGTTTAGATTTGCATTGAAAATATTATCAGCGTGACAGAGTAGAGTTTTACGCTGAATCGGCTCCAATTGGAAGCAGGCTTTTGTAAGCAAGAAGAATACAGAGGAGAATATATGCGGAGCGTTCTCCCATCTTAGAAATGGATGTGAAAAACTAGAGGCCTAGCTGTATTAGTACTTCACTTGAATGTGAAGTCCAACTTGCATTTTTATTGTTGATTCTGAAGAAATTGCGGAAACGTGATGTTGTTGATCATTCTGTTCAAAAGCCAGGCAAGAAAATGATCTTACGACACATGTTAAATGCCTCATTTCCGGAAACTTCTTGAGAAGGAATCCCACTAATTAAGAATTACGAAACAAACCCCTAGTCTGGAGCAGGAGATTTCTGTATGGGGGGATGTCCACCGGGAGCACTTTCCGGTGTGGACGGTGGGGTCCCGCGACCGGCGGCAGCCGGGAGCGGGTCACCGGCCACACCGGAAAGTGCGACCGGTGGGCATCCCCCCACAACATGGAAATGGGGAGCATCCTTGTTTTTCGCAATTTTTTTTAGGCAGAGGTCTGGCGATGGCGATGGGCGGCTATGGCGCTTAGCATCCCCTTTCACTCGATGGCTATGGCCATCTTGTCTGCTTGTTATTCTTCAGTTCTGGCTTCATAAACGCAGCCTGCTCTCTATACAGCGAGCCTGGTATGCTATATCAGCTGGGTTAGTATTTAGACAAAGAAACAAGCTTAGAATGAGGCGCTGGACAACATGCTCATGGATAACGCTGGCTAGGAGGCAATAGCTTGCAACAGCTCGCGATTCTCGAGTTCTTGGCAGTTTATGCTTCAAATCCTCCTAATCCGCTTCTGTTTTTGTTGTTTCTAGCTTAAGATTTCGTCATATTTGTAATTATTTGGTTTCTGGAGGTTCTTGGCGACAAAGGAGAGTGAACACACATGGTTAGGCCATTTTCTTGAAGAAAAATATGGTCTGCTCTGTTTTATAGATCTTCCTCTTCATTCTTGTGAGTTATTACCTATTTTATTCATGTTTTTCTTAGCTTGGAGCGTCATTTTGATGGAGCTAAGGAGACGGTGAAGGAGAGGGAAGAAAGGGGATTTTATCAGGTAGCTTTGCCCCGCTTGCTTCTGAATGCGCTTTGTTTTCTTTCTCCTCGTTTTGCCTGTTTGGCCTCTTTTATCTCATCGGCTGCTTCTGCCACTATTGTCACGAGCGCCTTATATGTCAACCACCGTCATGTTTAAACCACATGAATTATCCTGGTTCAAACACGACAGGCATCCATCCCCATCCGATCGATCCATATGGGATCGATGCCTCCATCCCCCCTCTGCCATGGATCCCATAATAAATGCGTCCAGCTACGGCTGCTACAGACCAGCTAGTTGCCCGTACATTTTTGGTTGGAAGTCATGTTTGAGCCAACTCTCCTCCCGCTCATTTCATTTGCAAGAACGGTCATTTGGGGTTTGGAACGGAATGGAAGATCGATAGAACCCCGGCCATTTGGGATTTATGGAGGCTGATTCGTCGAGCAGTTGCTTGCAGCAGGTAATTACTACATGAGAATAAGTAGCACAAATCGACTTGCCAAAGATTAATTTATTCATTAGAGCAAAAAAGATTCATAAACCAGTCTCGTCTATGCATGCACAATGTTCATAGGATTACTCAAAAAAATCAGGTTAGACAGACTAGTAAGCTTGCAGATCTGATATATAACTACAATACAATAGGAACATTCAATTTTGCTCGATTTCAAAAAGATTGGATGTTCAATGCAGATTCAGAATCCAAGATGCAATGATTCGTTCACCCAAAATGATATGGAGGCTGATCTGTCGAGCAGCTGCTTGCTGCAGGTAAGATTTATGATCCTGGTTTTGTTTTGCTGAAATTTTGCATGCAGAATGTTGAGTCTTGTTTCCAAAATTACTGTGGTTGATGCGGGATGTATTCCAGATCCAGAATTCAATCGCATTCGAGAATCCAATCAAGGGTTCGTTCAGCCAAAATGATCTTGAATGGACAAGAAGAAAAGCAATAGGAGATCCGGCCGAATTACGCTACATTCTCACTACACGGTTATCGATTTTTATCGAAGGAGAGATGAAGAATGTCCATTCCCCAACAAGCTTTTACAAGAAAGTCTCAGAAAAACCGGGAAGCTTGGTTCTTTGAGCAAGCCGGACATGAATAGCCATCTAAATTCCCACAATGTAAGCTTGAATTGAATACTTATGACACCATTTTTTTTTTGGCAAATGACACCGTTTGTTTTGCTGATCCATGTTCAATCTTGTAGGTACCGGTGCGATTACGGGCCTCGGGACCTTAGTGAGGATCAACATCCAATTGAAATGCCAAGCAAAGGAAAGGGGAAGCGCAAGATCAAATGGAGTAGAGTAGTTGATGTTATTGATGCACAAATGACCTAATGTTGTTGATGCAAATGAAACGGCGCCCCAAAGCCAATTGAGAATACAAATTCAAGCAAGAGAAGCAGGAAAAAAAAAAGCATTGGAAGGGGAGGACCATGCTCGGATGGAAATTCAAAGACTTTGTTGTTAGAAGGAAGAGAAGATTAAGAGGTGAGACATATAAAAGAGGTTGCATGTGTCATTTTTCGCCAAGCAATTGTATATTAAACCCGAGTGGACTCAAATTATCTACTATCAAAGGAAGCATGTTAACATCCATGGAGTGTTTTGCCATGGGAATGCGCGACGAAGGTAGTCTCAAGACTAGGTACCGGCTTGCACCGTGGCTTTCAAAAAGAGAAGAAGGAATGGGTTAAGTCTTTGTTGGTGGATCTGCCATTCGGTAGGGAAGTTATGAAATTGCATGAGCATGAAGTTGTTCATAAGCTACAAATGTATGGGGAGGATAGCAAAGACAGGGATGACTTTCTCGAAATGGATGACATAGGTAACATATTTGATGAGGTTTCAAGGGGTACATGGAAACGTCATAACAATGTAACTCAAAGTGTTAGGATGTGGGTAGACCAAAATCCAGGGTCAGTGTTCTTGCATCAAGAAGGGGTGCCTTTCCATCTTGGAATCATGACACCATTTCAAATGGAAATGCTCTTGAAGTATGGAAAGGGGAATGCAATTGCAATGGATGCCACTTTCAAGACAAATGACTTGAGGTTTAGTCTCTATACATTGATGGTGTTTGATAGTCATAGGAATGGAGTGCCGGTTGCATGGATCTTGGACGCCTAGTGCCAACGAAGATCAACATTCAAACCCGGCTCGAAAGCACTTGAAAATCCATATTCATAAGAAAGATCCTGAATGGTCTCCCTCTTGTTTTATAGTTGATGATGCGATCTTTGAGATTGGTGCATTGGAGGTCAGATGGCCAAACATTCCCATCCAGCTATGTCTTTGGCATGTGAGACGTGCATGGTGGAAGGTTTTGATGAGACATGTGCATGACCCACAAGTTCGAAACGAGATGTTCAAGGACATGGGAGATATCATGTATAACACACATGTAGAACCCATAGAGGAGGATGGAGTGTTTAAAGATGAGTACAGAGAAGCTTGTGCTAGGGCTGGGGCTGCCCGCCTTGAGGAATTCAAATCGAAGTGGCAAAATTATGTTGAGATTGTGGCTTATGTCAATAAAGAGTGGACAAAGAATGTGTGTTCATGGATTATGGTGGCAAGGATGTATCCTCATAGTAATCAAGAGACAACTGCAGCTGTAGAGTCCTATCATGCTGCCCTAAAAAGGAGATTGGGTATTTTTAAGCACGAGCTAAGAGGAAGAAGATTGGATTGGTTGATATACATGTTAGTGAGTGATCTAGGGAACCACTTTATATATGATAGATTCGTGAAGGAAAATGGTTTCAAGCTGAATTATTATAAAGAAATGGTTGTGGAGTGCGCAATAGTTGGAGCTAGGGCTATTCCAGATGACGCTGTTACTTGGACAAATTTTGAGGAAGGAGAGGCTCAGGTCTGGAGCCAATCAAGGCATGGAATTCCTTACTTTGTTGTTGTGAGTGACAAACAGTGGAGTTGTTGTGATTGTGCTTGGGGGACAAAGGGAAACATATGCAAACACCAAGTTAAGGTGCTTCAAATGATGACTAATGCTCAGGAGAGAGAAATTTTGGCAGCATGTGGCACTATGATGGGGACAATGAAAGGTGGTTTAGAAAACTTAGAATTCCATCAAGATGTTGCAAATATGAATGGTTGTGAAGAAGTCATTGAAGAAGTTGGTTGTCCCCCGGAAAGGGTGAATCTTGAGGGAGAGGTTGGCAAAGACGAAGGAAAAACCTATGCTGAAAATCAAAGTTCTCTATTGGCAAGTATAGAGGGTTCAATCAGACATGTGAAATCAACAATCGAAGAATGTCCTGGACTGTTGCATCATGTTGACTTCCTTATGAAGGAAGTTTGCAACAAGATACACTTGTTGAAAATTACATCACATCAAATGGGGATTAATGACATTCCACCACCTATGGCAGAAGGCAAGGACGATGGCACGGGCAATAGTCTCACTCGATTAAGATCTTTCATAGACCTTGGCAAGAAAAGCATTGGCACCATCCATTATGAGAGTACCTTTGAGATTGATATGCATAAGCATCTACAAGATGAATAGTTGTTGGCTCAAACTATTGGAAATTGAGTCATGATTTTGAATACTAAATTACACTTGCTTTGCCTTTCAAAGGTTAAGGTTATATTGCAAAGTTTGAGCTTGGGTTCACAAGTCACCCTTAAAGGAAAAAGACTCCAAGATTTAACTTTATTTCATTAGCTTTTCTTCTAAGGGTGAGTTGTGATAATTTTTTTTTAATTTCGTTTAAAATGTGACTCCCTATTGGGTTTTTAGTTTTAAGAGTCATTTTCTTTTTGATCTTTGATAATGATTAAATCTTTTTAATCTTTTAACCTTAACCTTAACCTTTTAACCTTAAATTTAACCTTAACGTTAACGTTAACCTTAACCTTAATCTTTGATAATGATTAAATCTTTTTAATTTTTTAACCTTAACCTTTGAACCTTAACCTTTTAAGCTTTAATGATTAAATATTTTTAATCTTTTAACCTTAACCTTAAACTTTGAACCTTAACCTTTTAACCTTGATCTTAACCTTTGAACCTTAACCTTGATCTTTTTAATCTTTTAACCTTAATCTTAGAACTTTGAAATGTAAAGCAAGTGTAATTTAGTATTCCCGATCATGACTCAATTTCCAATAGTTTTTTTGTGAACAATGTTCTTTTCCTGGCCAAATGAATAGTGTTTTTGGGATGTTTGATTCATCCCCGAAGAAAAAATCCTGCTCTAATGCCCGATTTTTTATTCATAAGGTTGCAGACCAAACCATACAAACATAATATGCAATAGAGAATACAAAAGTTTTACTCCTGTCATCCAAGGTTTATAGAAACATAATATGCCAGTACATCATGCCAAAATAATTGAACTTCAAACTTTTTGAGTGCCTAGTCAGGTCTTCTCTTTGCCACAGCAGCTCTAGTCCCTATATCTTCCGCAGGAGAGGACTCTGGTAAAGGCAAGTTTCTCTTACCAGATACGACAAGCTCATGGAGTTTTGCTAGAAGAGTCCCAAAGGTCTTCCTAAGATCGTTTGCTTCGATCACCCAAATCCAACTCGCCAACCCGTGAACATGGCAGATATCAAAACCTTAACATGGCATATAGTAACATGTAACATGGCAATCTAAACCCGTGAACATGGCAATCAGAACATGTAAAATGGCATCCTTTCAACCTCAGAACATGACAACCTAAACCTTAACCAAAGATACGCCTTACCTTAACCGGTCGATTGGAAGCTCTCTTCAAGACAAAATCCATGAGAAACTGTTTTGCAAACAAGACAACCCGCACTCCACAATCGATCCGTTTGATTGAGTAGGGCAATTAACCGAGTGTACTGGGGGCATTCATGATAGCTTGATTCTCATATCCCCATCTCGAAAAAAGATCTCCAAGTAAACTAGCATAAGAATAAGTGGCGTAAAACGTGTCGACAATGGTAATGGCTGAAAAAAAGGCAATTGACTTTACATTTTCAGTTGACATGACAAATAAGTTATGAATCCCTTTCAAGCCGCCAAAGTGCGTAATCACCGGGTGTAGGTTGCTCAAATGCAAAGGCATGTTTGTTGGTCAAGAACTAAAACAAATAAACTCCAATGACCACCGATAGGGAACCGCTTAGTCCGGGCAGCAATTAACATCACCAAAAATAAGCAAATTGACATAAAAAACTTCACTCAAATTACCTCGTGTTGGCTGGAAGCCCGAGTAGTACAAGATTGAGTCAATCTTTCCGAATCCTTAGCCCTACCGTGAGGTCTAGGGGGCAGCAACTTCACCCGAGAGGTGGAACCACTTACGAAAGCAGCCCCAAGATAGCGGGATTAAACCAAGGTGAAGGGATCTCCTAGTACATGGAATAGTGTGAGACAAGATCCCGCAAAGAAGAACAAGTTAGAAACGTAGATAAGCAAGAAAAACCTTATTAAACTAGCTAGACCACTCACATGAGATAGCAACCGATGGCCTCATCACCCACCCATGATTTCGGAGGCATGCATCGGGTCATCCGATGCCAAGGTTTCAAATGCCAAGATGCGCCGACATTAAGGTGGAATTCACCATAGGGAGAAGATCCTTGCTTCCACAAGGGACTCCGAAGATACAATGGCCACCTGCAGTTATATTCACATGCAATCATAGATTGCTTCTTCTTCAGGCTCCTCATATTATACCATTGATCAAGCAGGCTGAAGAATGACCTCTCCAATGCCCAATCCAAAGGCAATGATAAGAGAGTGAGGACATTTGTATTGCTGCTATCTGCAAACATCCTCTGCTGTTCGGGTGTCTCGTCTATTGTGACAATCTTGGAGGAATCAATATTGCAGGCTGGTTCTTGCCTTGGTCGAGTAGGAGTACAATTCTCAACCTCCATAGCTTCAATTTCCTCAAATCTGCCACATGCCAGAAGAGTGTCATTGAGGCTGCTCTCCTCCTTCTCCCAATCATTCTTGGCCTCCACTTTATCAAAAAAGCCTTCAGCAGCCTCCTCATAATGCCATCCCCTGGCAATGTTGGCCTTATAACCTGCAATTTTTGCCTCCCTCTTTGACTCCCAAGCCAGCCTTCTTGACTCCACAAAATCTGCTACAAACTTGGCTTTTTCTTCTTCCCTAAACTCACTACTTCCACAAAGATCCATAAATGCTGCATTGGCATGTTTGGTGCAAGAAATTAGATACCTTTTAAGACCATTCAAGATACCTCCACCGATTCAAGGTATTCCTTGCATAGTACATTTCTGAATTTCTCACGGGTCGCAAAGGGCCATCCGATTCTTGTGGCCTGCCTCTTAGGACCCTCAATATTCCCTTTGAAACCATGAACCTCGTTCATGTGTTTCAATAAACGGTCCTTCCTCTGATTGATGTAATTGCAAGGCTTTTGCAAACACAAGTACCTCTTTGTTTCATAATTGTAGGTCCACTTGGGCTGCTCCACCTCTCCTGAATCTTGCTCCATACTAGCATCTTCTCCGTCATCATCGATCTCCATTTCATCTCCGACGATCATCATCCTTTTTTGACTCGCTCGTGAGCCAATTGGTCGCTTATGTTCAATTTCCTGCGGTTATGCTAGCAAGCACAGTGGCCACTCCATCATCTGGCTGAATGTTTCTGCTGCAAGCTCCCTCACTTCCATCTGGATCAGCCATTGAGTTATTCATTGATCCCGTGCTGCTGTGTCTATCTGACAATGCTGCCTCACTCTCAACTGATGCTGCTGCCTCACTATTAACTAATTGCAAATGCCCTTCTACAGTACTAACTGACCAAAGTTCTTGCCTGAGCAAAAATTCGGGGTCTATTTGAGAAGGCCTTTTGGGCTCGACTGTGGCCTCACTGCTTTCGGATCTGTGGGAGAGCAGCTTCTTAGTCCTTTTACGAGTCCTTCCTGCAAAGCCCAGACAAAAGAATAAACATAAATAGAAAATAAAACATAAAGACAAGCATGACATTCTGCTGACCAACAGAGCATTCTTGGCTCAAACATGACAGCAATAAAATATTTTAGTCACAAACCGACTTGCTTGGCTCAAACATGACAACAATAAATTATTATTGTGCATGCATGCAAGCAGATCCCGAGATTTTCGCCTGAGGGCTTTACCAGGGGCCATGACAATGATCTGGATTCTCTAGCTCTGGTATGGTGTGCAGGTTGCTAAACCCTAATGCAAAACCCTGACCGGCTGGGATCCATCAATCCAAATCGATTTCCACAAAGAATAATCGATGCCACAGCCTTCAACAAAGGCGTGTCACAACAAAGTTACGAAGTTTTGGCGCTTACGTGATGTCGAAGGGTTTGAATGCGACCACAGGGAGAGAACGGAATGGAAAGAGCTGAAAAACTTCAAAAAAATGCAAGAACTGACCTCAAATTTCTGGGCGCTCTTGAAAATCGGCCTCCATCATACACCTGCTGGCTGTTCTTCATGATTATTCAAGACCATGATTTGTTTTGGCATCGATAATGCGGGATGAATGATGGCGCCACTGAAATTCCTCTGTTTCTAAAATTCAAACGGGGTTCTTCTTCTTCTTGGTTCAAACATGACAGTCAGAAAGTACTGTCAGAAATGTCCCACATGACATGCATGGCATGACTAAAGTTGGCATACATGGAGGCATCGATCCCATATGGATCGATCGGATGGGGATGGATGCCTGTCGTGTTTGAACCAGGATAGTTCATATGGTTTAAACATGACGGTGGTTGACATATAAGGCGCTCGCTATTGTCAACAAAGGGAATAAGTTAAAGATCTTGTTTGCTATAGGAATGGCTAGTTACAGGAATAAGTTAGAGATCTTGTTTGCTACTTTGAATGGCTACAGGAAGGTGAGCATTTGCATGATCCGGCAAAAAACTAGCCTTAACATGCCTTCGGTAAATATACGCCTTGTGTTGCATCAACATTTTGCAGATTTTTGATATGATATTCTTGGATTTGTGGGTTCAAAGCCCACAGGAGTTTTGACCGGGAGTAACCAGTTCATTTTTGATAGTCACAGAATTGGCGTCCCTCTTTCCATTCCGGAGTTTAGAGATATGCCACGTGGCAGCCCATAGTTCATCTTCCGATAAAAAACGCGACCCATTTTCCATGTTGTGGATATGGCGGAAGCACTTACCGCATGAATCGTCACCACACAAAACCAGCTCAAGCTCCACCACACCTAACCTGAGGGCCAGATTTGACTTTGGAAGATTTAACGAAGTTGCAGTGACACGACATAACTGACCGCTTGCCCTCAGGTTAGGTGTGGTGGAGCTTGAGCTGGTTTCAGTTACCTTATTGCTTATTGAACTTCTCCTGTAGCTGTAGGGTAGAGGTTATTCTGTCATTCTGTCCGATATGACAATAAGATAGCAGGAATCATGACAATAAGATAGAACTTGTGAACATCAGTATTCATGTATTTTTGATAGTTGCCAAAAATACCATGGCACCCAATAGTAGATATGAAGAGAATTACATTGTTGTGTCCCCTTCAGAATCAATTCTTTTGAAGTGAAACACCACTTAGACTATTATACAAGAACATGAAGGCTTTTTTACAGAGAAACTCTGGTATTGCTCCTGTGGCACGCACTTTGTTAATCTCGAAATTGCTTTTGAATGGTCTTGAAAATTGTCTATTACTTGAATAATTTAAGGAATTTAAGCCCATGTAAGCGAAGAAAGAATTGAAATGCAATTTCAACAGGGCCTTCATTGGGACATCTAAATCATCTCCATGGTAAGCCAGAATCTATCTTTGTAGTGCAAACATTACTTAGTTTGATTTCAAAAAATGCGATTTTGAGGAAAAATTTGTAACTTATTCACCTTGGTAGAATAGCAGAGATGTTGCACGTTAGGCCATTTGTTATGGGCAACAGTCCCAATGTTATTGAATTATCTATCATTATCATATGATCCGAATAAGGTTATGAGTGTATACAAAAGGCTGAGAAAGAGAAACGTTCGCGGTGGCCTTGGCCACCACGATAAGTTTCTTGTAATAATATAATGTTTAGCCAAATGAATATTTACTCAGCAGAATAACCTTTCAAATTCAAAAATGTGTTGCATATATTAGTTCTTTACCAAAGTAAAAATATATTAGTCAAGGCATTCAATGTCGTGCCCATGCTTAATGCTATCCCAAAGAATACAATCTTACTATAGATCTAAGGAAGACGGTTAAAAAAAATAAAGTGAAACACAACGCAATGCACAATTGAAGCTCACTTTTAAAGATGAGCTTTCGCTTGCAAGGTGTTCAAATAAAAAGTAAACAAAAATGACCTTTCATTATCAATAATTATAATAATAATAATAATAATAATAATAATATTAATCTTGCCTCGGATCGACCCTTAGGGCCATGAGGCATCATTTACAATGAGATGTTCTCCAATTTCAATATAAGAGCTCGATGCCTTTCAACATCTAGCATAAATTTACCCAATTGATTTGGGTCCCTTTGTAACAAATCATAAAAGGAAGTCTCAGTTATACCATGTCTCTGTCTTATGCTCCTGTATTGGCTACAAAAAAGGAATGTATGTGATTCGTCTTCCACCTGGTCTTCATCGCAGCACTTACAAATGCGCTCTTCTCTTGGAATTTGGTTCCCTACCTGTCTCCACTTTTAGTCTATGAGAGCTCATGCGATATCTAGCAATTACCCTCCTTATCCACATTGCTTTTGATTTTTGCAGATAATCCTGCTCCGTGTAAATTATCATTGGATTGATTTCAGCTCTATAAAAATCAAGACATGTGCTATGCTTTTGGCACATCCTCTCAACAAACTTGAGCTGCACCAAATCTCGGATTCCTTCCTCAGAATCTGGCCAATCTGCTTCTGAGATCCCCCACCTTTCCATCCATTTAACCACATCGTACATCCAACCTTTTTCTCGTGTTAGATTAGCTGCTACCTTTGGGAGCCTCACATCATCCAGTTGCCGTATTCTACCCACATAAGACAAAGTTTGACATAATGCTTCTGCCTCTAAGGGCAACATCCCTGCCTCTGCTAACAGGATTTCATATTGTATCGATCTTTTGACCCCTAATTCCTCCTGCAAAAATAGTTTGAGCACGCTCTCCACTCTTGCCCAAAGCCTTGGAGATAAGGACGGCCCCCAAATTTGGGATCCATACAATGTCACTGTTTGTACTAAAGTCATAAACAACATTCTTTTTCATATGCCAAGACTGCAAAGATGCCTTGTGACATCGTATGAGCATGCTCTACAGTGCCGTCTTCCCTCCCCAAGTTACTGCTTTTTGACACAACGCCCAACTATAATTGGAGCACAATTCAATCCCCAGTTATTTATAGTGATCCACAATCTCAACTAGTAGATTTTTTGTATCCAAAACAAGGTCTATTTCAAATCCCAAAGACCATGCATTTGGTCTTCTTCATATTTACACTCATTTTCTTATCATCACAAAAATGCTCAAATTGTCTAAATGTTGTCAGTAAACCTTCTTGAGAATCGACAACAACACTATATCATCTGCATATAATAGTAATTGAATTATGTACCTTCCCAAAGGTGGTGCCTCGCCGCCTCGCCTCAGAGCCAATCTTCTAGCTCATCTATAAACATCCCAAATAGTGTTGGAGACAAGGGGCATCCTTGCTTGACTCCAATCGTGCTCTCAGATCTCCTCGTGCATATGAACCGATAATCCGACCAACACTTCCTCATACGCCACATAAAGACCCCTTAAAGCACTCGAACTCCAATTTTTTCCATCCTAGCTCCTAGTTCATATCTGGGAACGGTGTCAAATGCTTTGGAAAAGTCTATGTAAGCTACATATAACGCCTTCCTTGGGCCCTTAGCTTGTTCAATCAATGTCCTCATTGTCAAGATATGATCTAGTGTGCTATGCTTTCTCCTAAAACCCGCTTGGCCTTTTGCTCTTTTCCCATTAGTCTCAGCCCAGTTACTAAGCTCCCAAAAGCTTAGAGAAAACACTTCCAACCATGATTGTGCGATAGTTCTTGACATCCTGCATGCTGCCTGCCTTGTGTATCGGTACAACCCTACATGTGCGCCAATCTTTTGGGAGGCCCTCTTTAGCAGCTCTATTCATCATATCTGTAAGCTTGTACCACAATTTTTCTCCACCCCACTTCAATAATTTTGCTGTTAGCCCCTCTAAGTCTGTTGCTTTTCCATTACTCATCCTCTCAAGTTGATATTTGATCTCATTTAATTGCTATCAGAGACTGTCTTTAGAGGCACAATTTGACATGTTTGGTGGCCTTGATTCATAAAAAAAGCTTCCATTTCAATATCATATAGCAGCTTTAAATTGAATGGTGGGTGCAAAATCGGTACTGGGTAGCAGAAATCACCGTCCGGACGCCGCTTACAAGTGCTTAAAATCGGTGTGTTTTAAACACGACGTGCGTGATTGAAGTATTGACATGTAGGGTGCGCGCCCGTCAAATGACAGGCTGAGAGAATCATGAACATGTTTGGTGCCGGAAACATGAATGCCTGTAGCCCGCCATATTCCTGGATGGCGGGCTAACCCATCTTGAATTCAAGCAAAATGGAGGGACTAATTGTTTCCAAGAATTGCCTGAACCGAAATTCAACAATTTGCCCTCACCAATTCAAAGAATACAACGTAAAATCGGGGATAGATGAAACCCAATTCCTCTCCCCGCTCAATTCTGAGCCATTGATGCAGCAAGGAAGAGAGATCGAGGCGTAGATTATATGCAAAGAAGGTAGCAATGAAGAAGAATTCCCCTTCTAAAGATTAAGCCTTCAAAGACCTAATAAGAAATTGAGACCGAGTGACCGCAGAATAAGAGAAATTTCAGGAGAAATTTATGAAGTATTCAACCAAATTAGTACAAATGTTGATGACAATGACAAAGGCCGCATCATTGACAGTCTTCTTTGGAGGGCAAGAGATTTACCAATTGCTTCTATAAAGAAATCTAAGCAGGTTACTATGGCCGAGAAAATGGTGAAGAATTTGAAGGAAACAATGCAAGAACATAAGTTTGAGAGGAATTATGACATGCTTCAGCAAAGGAAGTCCACCCGATAATGGCAGCAAAGAAGAAAGTACAAATGGTGTCAAGCCATTGAATCAAGTAGAAGTGGCCGATTGCTCAAGATCCCCGAAAAAAACAATTTCAAATGCTTTTCAAAGAAGGGTGCAAGCTAACAAAGGGGAAGGACCTTGGTCAATATTCAGGAGGAGGAAGCGGATGGATAGCATGTTAGATCACAATAGAGAAGCTGTTATCAAGTTCTGGACAGAAAATACAAGAGTTTCTCCATACAAGAAAGACGGAGGAAGTATGTATCGAGAGATGTGAATAAAGATGGAACATCCAATTCACCTTCTTGAAGTCAGCCAAGTAAGTATTCATCCTATATTGTAGGGTTCATTATATGTAGCATTTATTTGGCATTCACACGATTTCCCCCGGCAGCTTGCAATTCTACCTCGTGTTTAGAGAGGAGAATCCTCATATCAAAATTGCATTGCAGACTTTTGAGAGGTTGAAACCTAGTTTTGTAAGGAGGATGCGTGAGAGGCATACATGCTGTTGCATTTACCACTTGAAATTTGAATACATCATGCAAGGATTGAACAACCTGAGAAAATCGGGTGGAGTTCATGACAATTGCAACCGCCATCGGAGATTTGTGGCCCTGGCCCGTAATGTGCAGCCAAGGAGCATACAATCAAGTGTACCGCTGATTTATGGAGACAAGTGGTCTGCAAAGAAAGGTGATGATGAGGAGTGGTTTGATCATAACCGCTTGATGTTGGCGTAAAAAATGTGGGTTGGATAGAATTAGAAAATGTCCACAGGTGAAATGGATGGCACGGGTTCAAGATTAGTTACTTGGAAGACATTTGAAAAGCAACATGTGGACCAGGACAGAGAATTGTGGATCCAAGAAAGGCTTTGAGGTACAAACCCTGCCTTGAGATTAGTACGTATGACGTAAGTCCCAAAGAATTTCAAGAGGAAGTGAAGAAGGTAATATCAGATTTTGTTCCACACAATTACATAGCACATTGGCAGCCAATCGCTTTAAACAAAGGTGTGTCATCATTTTAAGATACAATTGTATCAAGTATTGACTTTGCAGTAAAAATTACAAAGATCAAGATCCGTAACGAGCCCCCACCAATGACCGCATACGCACTCAAGTTTCTATACTTGTTCACATAACATATAGGCATGACAAAAGTGCTGATATTCCTCGTTCGTCGCGCATTTAAGAAGACCGGCCCAAAGAAGAGAAAAAGAACGTAAGGTTGGAGCAGATCGTGAATAGACTCAACAACGGTAGGGAAGATCATAAAAGAGACTCACTTTTACATTTCGATGATAAAGTGCATGACTCATTATTTGTGGAACATCGCCACAAAAGCATGTTGCATGGCTTAAGGAACGTGAAATAGAGTATGAGAAGCATTGGTTTTGGAGTGATGGTCGCCATCACAATTCAAGTCGAAAACCTTTTTTTCTTAGGCGTGTACTTCACAATCAATGACAAGGAAATAGTGTGGAACTACTTTGCCAATCGCCATGGTAAAGGTGAACATGATGGTGCGTGTGTTGTTATCAAAAGGTCGCTAAGTAAGGAACAACTCAAACCCAATGGTGTGCAACCGAGGCATGCTAAAGATATTGTAAAATTTCTCAGGTACATATTTCAAATAGCCTACCAAACCGATGAAACGATGAGATCAAAAGATATTTTTGGGAAATTGAACCTCTTTGTTGTGGCAAACATGGAAGAATATGAAATTGAAACACTCAAAGGCACAAAGAAGATTCATCAGACGTGACTGCCGCCAGGACTAGACCAAACAAAGCTTGCTCATAGATGCCCGCCATGTTTCTCGCCGCTTTACATGGATCATAATTGGGACTCCCCGCATCAATACTGTGTAGATTAGGAAAGTGGGAGGTAACCGACTTAAAACCAGGAGTTGAGAAGAAAAAGGAGACTCTTGAACAAGCCAATGAATGGATCAGTAATTTGGTAGAGGTAGGTGACAATTTTGCGTTGAATGCCGAGGTAGACAATTCAGAGGGTGTGGACTTCTACATCCTCAAGTGCACGTAACCCAAATGCACACTTGAAGATTCATACAAAGATGGATGGGGGCAAAAATTTGGAGTGCATGAGGTTATCTTAAGTGGATTGTATTATCAATTCTTGGGTAATTTCAAGTATATGTTGCTCACTAAACAACCCAAGCCTCCGGCACGTACCATGTGGTAAGATATCCTAAAATTGATATGGAAAAGTAGAAGGCAATGCATATGTATGTAATTTCACAGAGACCCATGAAAAAATTATGGCCGGCCTCCCAATAACAATGTAATTGTTTGACACTTAACTAAATTGATGTTATTCTTTTCAAGTGATTTGTTGTTCCAAAGACCTAAGCATGTAAGCACATATTTTTATATATATTAACAATAGTGAGGATGCACAAGGGTGGTGTGCATGGACACGCACTCAAAATGAAGATTGAATTGTTGTTTATAAGAATGTAGATTTGTGACATTGGAATAAGGTTCAATTATTTATTTTGGTACCATCACTATCCCAACATTCTTGGCAAAAATATATATTGTCAAAGGCGTTTTTCCTCGATGTGACATGTGTCAATTCGAGTAGTCATACCGAAAATATTGCAGCCTGGGTTATTTAATTAATTGTTCGGCGTGTGAGGTTTATCGCAGCGGCGACGCCTGGCATGGACTTAGCAAGTTGAAACCCACAAGCTCACGCCCGCCTACAAGCTCTCCGCCACCATCCGCCGCCAATTCCTCCTCAGACTCCGCCCAATCCGCATTCCTCCCAATCCTCCCAAGATGAAGCGAGCACATAGCGAGGAGCCGGAGGTCACCTCAAGCGGGCTTACTAAAAGCGTGAAGAGGTGTTCCCTCCACTCTTCCCTCTGCCACGGGTGTTTGCCGCCTCCCACTCTGCTGCCTTTTCTCCCGCCCCACTCTATCGCCTCCCGGTTTGAGGAGAGGCTGATTCGATTCCTCATCTTCGATTCCTATGAGGAATCAGCAAAATGAGGAATCGGAAATGAATTGCTAGGAGAATATGTCACCGATAGGATGAGGGAGGAGGAGGAGGAGAGGATGGATAGGCTTAAGAAGAAGAAGAGGAAGAGGAAGAGGAAGAGGAGGAAGAGGAAGAGGAAGACGAGGAAGCCGACTTGGAGGAGCTCAGGGCTTTCCTTAAAGGTACATGCAAATTTTCATTTGTTTTCTGTTTTCATTTTTTCGCTTGTTTAATCTTCGTTTTGTTTAATTTTTTCGTTTGTTTCATTTGTTGCGGATGGAGAATGAATGCAGGAGCGAGATGAAGATGAAGAAGACACCCCTTGAAGAAGACACCCCCTTGAAGAAGACACCCCCTTGATGAAGAAGACAACCCCTTTGAAGAAGACACCCCCTTTGAAGAATACACTGGCCTCAGGGCCAAAATTTTGTAAAGATTTTGTAAAAATTTTGTACATTGGCCTAATGGTCTTTTTTTATAAAAAATCTTGTTTATCATCAAACTTTGTTGTAACTTTGTTTCTTGTTTCATTGAGATCTCTTCTTCTTCATCTATGAAATGTTATTTTTGTCTATCTATCAAATTTATGAAGTTCAATTCTCTGTGCGGTCCATTCAGATTTCGCTTGAATGTAACGTTGCTCTAGCTCTTTCATTAGTTTCAAACACTAAGCATTTTAATCACTTTTCAGCAGCGCGGTGAGTAAGCACGGAACACACGAGCACTTATGCAATAAACGGCTATCTTTAAACAGGTTATATGGCTTAACAATAAGCACCGCGACCTTACCCCGCATGACAAGAAGCACATGATGACATTAAGCAACTACATAAAAGTATCCATCACCGCAAGACAATAAGCAAAGATTCGCCATTAAGACTCAAACCATAGCACTTGCTGGCAATTTTTTTTTTAAGCACTTGATAAGTTTTAAGCATCCCTTTTCGGTCAAGATTGAAGTATATATAAACAATATAGCAAAAACTTATAGACAAGTCCGCATTGAACTACATAAACAATATAGCAAAAACATTCTTAAATTAAGATAAAGATGGTACATGAAAAGTGTAGGATTCCTTGGCCTAAATAAATGACAAACAGACCAATAATCATGGAGAATGACAAGCGCCATCACCATAAACCTTCTCCAATTCCTCCTTCACAAACCGCAGTAATCAAGAATCTTTTTTTCCGTGAAAAGTCTTTCCAAGCATAGCTTCATAATCTTTCTATCTGCCTTAGGCCAAGGCTTGTATCTATGTGTATTCTTCACCAAGTAACTTCATTTCTTCCTCGGTCTTGGTCTCGGCAGTATTTCTTCTATCTTTGGGGTGAGTAATCGGTAGCACTTCATCATGGACATCCATCTTGAATGCGGTGCACGC
Organism: Isoetes taiwanensis; assembly: GCA_021234155.1. Classification (NCBI taxonomy): domain Eukaryota; kingdom Viridiplantae; phylum Streptophyta; class Lycopodiopsida; order Isoetales; family Isoetaceae; genus Isoetes; species Isoetes taiwanensis. The sequence continues at coordinate 17,328,774 of JAJEKV010000026.1, forward strand.
AGAAATTTCCGTGGTTTGCTAAGGTAAGACTTGTACAATGAATCATCAAGAAGCAAAGTCTTACCCGAGAATCTTGGGTATGACTCATATATTTTCCCAAGTGGCTTCATCATGATTGGATGACCAGGTTTGTTAGGGTGGTGAAAACCGGTTCGCACACATTTTTCCCTGTCCCCATACAAATTCAAATCTGTCCCTCAAACGGACATAGTACTTGCAAAGACATCTTCCACATTGGAGAGTTGCATTGATGACCATATACCAACACAACACTTCGTAACAAAGTCTTCAAGAAGAACACCGCTCGGGTGCGAATATCACTTTCTTTCGCTAGTGTATGTCATTGTCAATCCCGCTTCCAAGCGTATGTGTTCATTTGCACCAAATGTTTTTACCAACACACCATTTAAATCCAAGACAATGAGTTTATCTTTGGTCGGCAAATCAATATTTAGTACGTTGGAACATCCCGAATACCTACACAACAGAATTACTACATGAATAAATAGATGAAGATGAAAATGAAAAATGGGTTGAATGTGGAAACCTTTTACGTATCAACAGCAGGATTCTCTCGACCTATGAGAATGAACCGGTAATCCTACAATTGAATGCAACAAAAGAAAATCAATAATATTCAATGTTTTAATCAACACTAAGTTGTGGCCTTCTTGCCCAACAATGCCCATACCCCCTTTCCGTGGTTAGTAATGGCAAAGAATCACTTGTTGAAGATCGGGCTCACTGAAACTTGAGGGCCTGATTCGCATTTTCTTGAGAACACACTTCGATATGTGTGGTGTCATGATTGAGACCGCTTCTGCATCTTTTGCATAGCTACTTCTTGTTCTCTTTCTTGTAGCCCGAACAACTACTTTGCTATCCTCCGCTTACCCCTCTTTGTTTTTCGCCCTTTCCTTTTCAAGCAAATATTCAGCCAAGTTGCCCTCATCCGATGGAATTACTCCCTCAACTTCCTTAGGTGCTTCAATTGTGTACAATCGGTCTGTTGTTTTTCCACAACTGGTGGTGTTTGTGTTCACGGCTTCTTCTATAGCTTCTTGGATGACTTCTTGGTGGTGGTGGTGGTGGTTCTATTTTGTTGCAATCAAATCGATCACAATTGACTGCACTCCTATAGGACTTTGCGGGTGTTGTGCATCTTCAAATGGCACCATTGTCCTTCTTTTTGAACCCTCAACGGTGAGACCTCAATTGCAGGACGGATTAACACATCCTTTTTTGGTGTACTATTTGAAGCACCCGCAACATGGCCAAAACCTAGCTCGTCAAATACACCCTCTGGCACCTTTCCGGGCAACCATGAATACATTGTCCTCCTCTCAACAATGAACAACAAGCTATATGATACTCATGTTGGCAATTCGATTGCTAAACTTAACCTCGTAAGCTTTTAGTGAATTCCGCACCACATCTTAGAACATGTATAAAATGAATCTTCCACTAGCAACTTATCTCGTGATAATAGTAGAGATGCTAAATGTTGTGGAGTATCCATTTTCAGCTTCCACAAATTGTTTATGTAGAAATGCGTAAGTCTCGTTTCTTCTTCGAGAACTTTTAACTCCTCCTCAAGTTTGAGTTTACGTTTGACCCGCTCATTAACGGATGTAGGGTTCATTGCTTTTTGTACCTTGTTCGTGCCAAGTTTCCATCGGGACGGTCTGCTCCAAATCTTTAATTTCTGCCTCCAACTCACATGTTGGATTAAGCTTGAACTCCTCTGTTTTGTAGCCAAATCATTTGTGCTTTTGTCTTAAAACTGTTTTCAGCCTCTTCCAACATCATTTTACGTAATTGAGAGGCCTTCTCATTGCCTTTCAGCTCACTTCCCTCGCTTCCAGATTCTTTGTGATAAGTAAAACCGATTTTCCAATCTCACATCTTTGCATTCTCTAAGGTTTTATGTTTTCATCACATGCACCGACCTCATTTGATCCAATTTGCCACCTTTGGCTTTTGCCTTCATTTGATTTTCCTAACATGTGCTACAACATCCGCCTCTGTTTTTACTTGTCTATTGTTGTGGTATCTTTGACATTGCACGACAAATACTGACCCGATTTACTTTGTGTTCCGAGGTGCAAGTATTGATCTAGTGCAATTTTCAAAAAAAAAAGCAAGGGCGGTTGCTTTCTTTACTTCTTTGTTGTGACAATTCTTGTAGATTTTTCGCGGCAGAGTGTTTCCAACTTCTCTTGAAGATGCTCCTTTGCACAGTGCCATTTTATCTTTCCCTTGTTCAACTTCTTTGTCCAAACAGAATCCCAATCTCGATCCGTGACATTATTTTCCAACCAAGCTTCTTCCTCGTGGGGCTTCACCCCCGAATTGCACAGACCTCTCGATGGTGTGAAAATCATCCGCGCTCCATGCCTCCATCGTCAGCGGTGAAACACCGATCCGAGTTTTTCGCCTGGGGAAAAAGGAGGGAGAAGGGCGTGACGGCTTCGACGTCCATGAAGTTTCAAAGACTTAAAGTGCTTAAACGCTTCGCCAAAAGTTGTACCCCACTAGCGATTTTACACCCTGGTCTGAAAATGTCTTTCAATATCATGCAGCGGCTTTAAATTGAATGGTCTGAAAATGCCTTTCAATATCATGCAGCGGCTTTAAATTGAATGGTCTGAAAATGCCTTCAAAAGCTCAGACACTTTCTACATTATAACCAGTTATGATCTTAATGTATACCATTACATTTGAGTATATGGTAAGTCCAATGAACAAATTCAGACCTTGAAGCTTCCAGAGAACATGCATACAAAAAAAATAGTAATAAGGACATAGTTGTATATCTATTCAGGTCTCTTGTAACTATCTATTTAGTGAAGGAGTTTAGGTGCAGATTGAGCAATTGATCCTAAGGGTCTTGGCAGCAAATAGTCAATGCATATTGGGGAGGCATATGCTTTGGCAGCAGATAGTCAATGCAATTTGAGGAGGCATATATTTTGCTTTGAGGAGGCATATGCTTTGCAATTGCGAACGGATCTCATAAGCAATACCCAAGAAACTGCACATGTTGGCACTGGAAAGCTAATTTTTAAGCAAAGCAAATTGAAAGCCATAGATTGGCAGCACTTACCCAAGTGATGGAGTTGCAGCAGAGATGTCTGCTAGTCATGAAGTTTAATGCCGTCATGCTCTTTACCATCACTAGAAAATCCTACCTTTGTGCTTGCAATGCTGAGAAGACGTTTTTACTCTTCTCCATTGGAAGCTTAAAGCAAGATGCATGCAACACAATCCCTAAAACCAAAATCATAGCTTCCAAATGGACATAGCTTTAGAATGAAATGGCATCCTCAAACACCAAGATGTTGTACTATAACGACATCCTTACAAAAACGAAATTACAATGGCAAAAAGGGATTAAGGTTCGTCACGAAAATGGAAATGAAATGTAAGCTACGGCTTTGGAGGTGGCCACTTGAATGATCTACCATTCCATTAGCCAAAGATAGGTTAAAATGATATATACATGTTCCAATTATGCCAGAGAACATTCACGCCATTGAAGAGTGTTCAGGCTCAACACATAAAAGCCATGAATAGAGATCTGAAGTAAATCCTCTCTATGAAAAAAGATACAAAAATATTAATGGTTTTGGCTGGGAAAATGGCTACCTCAACATACACGTAGCATCTGTAGACCCTTCAAACTGTATAAAAAGAATTGTCAGATATGAAAAAAATTGATGTTCAGTCCGATCGCTCCAACAGCAACTCAATTTCAGTTTTGATGTGATACTACTACTCGGAATCTGCACAAAAATATTAGTATATTTTATATAACATTTCCTCTTCTGTCTGGCCCAAAGCACAAATGTTACCATACATGTTTCAAGACAATCTGAACATTAGGTTATCAATTTGCAGATGCAAAGCTATCTTAGAGTCATTTTTGAATGATGCAAAGCTGGTACAGTGCTAGCTTACAGTATTTTTATAATAAAGCAAAGCTATCTTACGGCTTACTATCTTCCAAATTCGGCTGTAGAAGCAAGATCAGAGAACAAAATCGAGACCTTCCAAGATCAGTTTTAGAAGCAAGATCGGTTCTATAAGCAAGATCACAGAAGCAAGATCGGCTCCAGAAGCAAGATCAGAAAAGTAAGGTCGGCTCTAGAAGCAAGGTCAGAACACAAAACCCTGAGAAAAACATCTTATTAAATTAGTTTTTTAGCACAATCTGACCAGCTCAAGCACAAATAATCAAATGAAACAGAATCGAAACCTTCCAAGGTCGGCTCCAGAAGTAAGATCAGAGAAGCAAGGTTGGCTCCAGAAGCAAGATCAGAACACAAAACCCTGAGAAAAAAATCTTATTAAGTTAGTTTTTAGCACCATCCGACCAGCTGAAGCACAAAAGATCAAACGATGCCACCATCAAAGTCGTCTAAAAACCATCTATACCTGCAGATCCGCTGGTTTTGTACTCATCTTTCCAATCCGACAACATGAGATGGGCTCCAAAGGAGACGGTGGAGAAAGCTGTGCTCAAAATTTGTATCATCCCAATTTTTTCTTGCTCTAGATTTTCTCATTCAATGGTTGCGGGCCATTCAAATTTGCATTTAATTCCGTCAACTGGGATCCCGCAGTGGGAAGTTGGATGCCGGAGGGGAGCTGCAAGATGAAGGGAACGCCGCATGCGGCGTTACATGCGGCATTCCCTGGCACAAATACTCTCCAAAAATAAAGAAAAGAAGATAAACAAATTTATAAGGTATTTATGACAAAAAATATGTACAAAATATGAAATAAATGCGATTATAGGGTTACATAAATTACACTGACCTTCGAATACATTTACTTTAAGAACAACATAAGATAATCCATGTAAAAGTTGAATGCCAATTTGGAATTTTACCTAACAAGCAACTAAATGTCTAGATAATAATGACAATCACACATGTTCAAATCAAAGCAATTGCTACAACAGAATAGTAAAAAAAACGAGGTGCCGCGCACAAAGGGTTGCCTTCCAGTGCCCGAGGGTGTAGTCGCAGATTTTTCGTTTTCTCAAGTTCAATAAAAGTTTTGTACAAATTTATCGAGCTCTAAAATTGGGAAATGTACGGTGAATTAGGACATAAGCAAATTCAATATTGAGATTGCACATACAAAAAATTGTGTAAGTTGTTTCTATTTAAGTTTCTTAATAAAAAACTTAAAAATAAGGAAAACTTCCTAGATAAACTCTGTTAATATTCTCTAACATTTATGAAAGGGGATATGAAATCCTATTAATATTCCAACATTTATGGAAGGATTTGCTAGATAGAGTATGGCTGTGAATGTATTGCATCTTCTAGATATAAAATCTAGAAGTATGGGTTCCGTTAATATTGCGCAGCAACTTTAATGTGAAAGGCATCTTCAATAATTTGTATTAAAAACTTGTGTCTAGCAATGTCGAGCATTATCCGTGGACATGTGAAATGCAATTATGGGCATTAGTCATGGCTTACATAATGTTTAAGCAAATTGTGCAGAGAAAAGAACAACATAAACTAGTTTCGTAGCATCAATGACAAGCTTAATAGAGAACCTTTAGTCTGTTTGGCATCGTCATGTCTTGTACCATGTATTAAGGTGTTTGAACGTACACTTAATAGGACCAAAAACTACCATGAAGCGCCCACAAGTGCCCATTTGGTCTGGTCCATTACATGAACAATATTTACAAATTCCAGTGCATAGAGATTTACGAAAGTGCAGCCCAAAGCAAGCAATCATTGTACGACTTAGAGGCAGTATACATGGTTCAATAGATTGTATTATGTTGATTGTTCTCTTTCTTCAAATATTTTGCATAAGATGCCTTTGTTATTAGACACCACATCTCAGCACATTGCACATTAGCGATGAATCACTGATGAGTTCATCTTGTCTTACTAGAGCGACAGTGAGTCCTAGCTTGCAATGCAACTTTGTCATGCTGATTACTTTAACAAACTCATTCCACCGGGTGACAGAGCAGGTCATTATTAGGTTTCCTGTAGTTTTCAAATTGTTACTCTGGCATGCAAAAGATCATTTCCCTTTCCGTTGTACCTTGCCTCTTGCAACATGTAAGGTATGCAGGATTTAGGTGAGTTCAACCTTAGTCACATTTTATGATCACAGTTTCAAAAACGGGATCAAAATGTACCAAAATAAACTCCCCAATCTGCATACTGTTGATACAAAGATTTTATAAAAGTTTGACCACCCTCATTACTAACGTTTACTCCAACGAAGCAATCTGGCATAAATGAGCACTTCTAGATCAAGAAGAGCAATATCTCCTGCAGTCCAGTTATGCAGATCTGGTCCTGGTGGGCTCCCTTGTAGTTAGATCAAGTAGAATTAGTGTACGCGCACCAAAATGCTAAAACCAATGCAATAATATTATAATATGACAAGCTGATGCAGATGGAATAGCTACATGTTGCGCATCACAGATGTTGAATTACAACATTGTCTAACAGAATCAATGGCAAGCACCTACGCACCACAGATAGCGTATTACTTTCTACTGCAGCTGTGCTGATGCCATGAACAACATGGATCCCAAACTTCAGACCCATAGAATGAATAAGTTCTGCAACAGGTCCAAACCCTTTTCCTCCTTGTGACGAGGGCCAACGAGGTGGATCTGGTATGGGTCTTCCCCAATTCTCTATTACATCATGTCCAGCTGTGGTGAAGGTAACATCAGGCTCATGCTTGCGATACTATAACATATCCACGACTACATACTCCATATACACTTGAACAATCAACAATGCTTGTATGAGTTTTATTGCTTTCTCTATTATTACCTCATAGCCGAATGGAAGAAGCAACTCAGCAACGAGCTTAGCATTGTTCAAAAAGTCTTCTTCGCTAATGGTCCATGTAAATGAATCATATGAATTCCAGCCCTTCGGAGGAAATTGTGCCAGAGATCCATCAACGCGCAACTTCCTTTTTACAATTAAAAGACATGTTGTCCCATATTAGAAAAATGTGCAAGATACACTACCCTCAGTTGCGATTATCTCCAATTGAGAATTGAAATGAGTTAGCTAGATATCTGGCTAGATCATGTATTGCACTGCAGATAGGGCACACTTCCATTTTATCTGAGTAATGAGGTTATAAATGTATTTCTTTTATAGGTTACAAATTTTCAACACTAGAAATAGAATGCTAGAAAAGTAATTCCCACCTTGAAGTGAGAGTTGAGAAAATCTGACATGCTACAAATAGCAACTTGAAGAGGTTGTGGGACATTCTGACTATCTCATTTTGTAACTTGGATCACTCCTCTATGCGTCAATATCTTAAAGAAATAATTTCAATACTGTGAATTTGCTTGTCTTATTCCATAAATCATTAACACAGTTTTGATAAATGCTATCTATCTCCACTTGTAACTTGGATCACTCCTCTCACTGTCAATATCTTAAAGAAATAATTTTAATACTGTGAGTTTGCTTGTTTTATTCCATAAATATGAAATTGAAATAGAGGATATCAAACCATATTACAGTCTCGGACAAAGCATATTACCATCATATGCAGGATTTGAAGTGCCTGAACTATAATTGAAACAATATCTTCATGATGAATCGAGTAACACCTGCACATTGACTGACAAAGATAATGCAACTATAGTTGTGATGCATGTTATTGACTTTTTAGAACATTACTACAGGCAGGCTAACTATGGATTAGATGCATGACGTTTTTCATGCCATTGGATTCCAGAACTTAAAAGGCCGCTAGCAAACAGCTTAAGCATTGGAACCATTTTTGCTGCAAAGCATAAACATCTATGTTGACAAAAAGTTAGCAGGAAAATCTGTCATCTATACAAGATTATAGACATACATCAAATCAACAAAGGAAATATGTTAGTTTGATGCTTCCAATCCATGATCTAAGGTAATCTGAAGTTAAGCATCAAATGATGTTACAAAGATGTACAAAGATGTTACAAGTTAAGCACATCATACTGGCATCATCATTAGAAACTAGAAGCATCCTAGCCCTAAAAATAACTGCAAAGACGTGATCATACAGCAAGCCAGAAATTTGATTTGAGAATACACACCTACAACTCCACCATCTTTATCAAGAACAAACCATTATGCAGAAGCACCAGTCTTACATTAGTATTGACCTGCTTGGCTGCTGACTCCCATTCTCTACAAACCTGAAAAGAAGAGACGGATCTAATAAAGTGCATGTATGTAAAATATCTATAGGAATTAGCACAGTGAACAATAATTGTTAAAATTGTGCTAAGTTATCTGTCTACTCTCACCTCTGCAGGTAATCGGTTCCGATGACCCCTTTTCATCAAAAATTGTATTTTCGTTTCTTCCTGTATCTTGAAAAATCTTAAAAAGCAAAACAAATAAGGATGAACTAGGAATCAAAATTTGACTATATGCACAGGACTGTTGAAGCAATGATACTTGAGAATAGTATTGTTTTTTCAAATGCAATTCTCAACATTGTTGAACTCATTCTTTCTCTGGGCCAGGCAACAGACTCCATTCCCAAAACCCAATATCCTAAGGTAGGTGCATCATTGAACATTATCACAGTTCCATGCTGGTCTATTTCTTTTCCATACCTTGTCCCTTGAATTAGAGACTCTGAACTCCATCCATGGCACAGCTTTTCGTATTGCGAAGTTCTTGCAGATGATGCGTACCATTTTTCCATATAAATACTTTCCTTGTAAATATTTTTATCATCTGCATCCAAAAGATGGGATCAAATTAACAAACTATCAGACTTTGAATTTGGCAAACTATGAAGCAAATAGACTAAATTACCTGGCTTTGGTGGATCTTGCATGTTGTTTTGTTTTGCCTAATCATGCAAAATTCTTTGCTTTGCTAGTTGTAAAGTTGCTTGCTTGGCTTTCTCATCTTCAATCAGGAACTTCATGGAAAAACAATCAGTAAGAATCAAAGACAAATAAAAAAGCTTCGTAGCCAGTACGTTCCTTACCTGATGTCACTATCTCCTTTAAATTGATAATGTTTTCATGATGCAACTTCTTCAAAATTTTAGTCTCCCGAGTAGTTGCTATGGGATAACTAAAACTTACGTGGAAATCTCATCTTATTGGGTTGGATGTTTAAGAGCTCCAACGGATATTTTCCTTGTAATGTCTTCAAGCTCAAACATAATGAAAATGAGCCACTTTTTGAAGTCGGTTCTGGTTATAACCGTAAAGATCAAAGCCAGAAAGAAAAGCTGGCAAACTTACCAGCATATGAGTTGGACGTTAATAGCTCCCGATGATATTTTCCATGTAATGCTTGTCTTTCGCAGATGTGAGACTCGATAGAAAGCCTTAAATCTCTGACCATCGCGACGATATATGCGCAAAAGGATCGCACAAGCGACTTTTGCCATTCGAACCCAGCCCTAGATCAATCTAGCCCGATCCCCTCCGGAGTTAGCCTCGGATGCGAAAGCGGAGCAGATTGTAGACTTTAGCCGTCGACCGGTTTGCACAAAGATCCCGCTTAACAATGCCGGGCGACCGGTTCTGACCAACATCAAGTTTGGGCGACTTTTTCGGTATATTCTAGGCATATTTCAGCATATACTTAGAATATGTCGAAAACCCACATGAACAAGGGTTTGCCCCTCTAGGGGCAACCCAAAAAACGTAATTAGTCAAGATAACATAATTAAAAGTACCTTGTTAAGTAGAGAGTCCCATAATTTGACGCAGATCTTCAGGCCACAAACACTCATGTATATATTGGTTTGTTGTGGAAACCTTGTATGATAGACAAAGTAGACAGTAGGGATGTCCACAACATAGTAAAACCAGCAATATAGGGTTGAGGCACTCATTGCAATTGCTACATGTATTCACACGACCAGAAGTTGATGTCCTTGATTCTGCTACAAGTAGAGGAGTAGAATGCAAGGAAATTACATCAGATTTTTCTAAATATAATATCATTTCCTTTATTTTACTCTCACTAGCATCATTTGGCTCCAAATCCCTGCTGATTTCATGGATGGCAACCTCTAATCCATGCAATTCATTTGTCAAACTCTCAATTGGCATCTTTAAGCCATTTATCTCCTCAATAAAACAAAATTTTTCCTCTTCAAAGTGGGAGGCCAAGGCCATATGCAAAATCAGTTGGCTACCCTGTCGAGCATGAAGTCATCAATTTGTTTAACTGAATTCTGATCTGTGCATCCTTGCTTTGCACAAGCCTATTCAAGGTATTTCTCTCCCCCTCTAACTTGCATAAATCAGATTAATGTTTTCTTTTTCTCTTTCATATCGTTCGTTTTCCTCATCAAGGACGCAGCATCCAATGATCTTCCTTCAATCAACTTCTTCATTGCATCCATCTGCTGCCCCAATCCGACTAGGGAAAACATACACGAAGTTTTTCTGATTTCATACTGGTTCAAACATTACCATGGTTGTTAAACAAGGGAAGAGGGCATTCATGTTAACTCAAAAAAGGCACACTGGCTTGTAACAGTAATAGGGGCACATTGGACAATTTCGCCGTGACTCGAAACAAAGAGCAGTTGCATGACCATGGGAACTTGCTGCCTTGCAACCCATCGCTGTAAATGTCAGACGTGAGCATGTTATAGCCAGCCTTAAATGGCAAAAAATTCGCCGAAGTCCACAAAAACACTGTGTATTTTTTTTTGGCGTGGCTATAACATGTCAAAGACACGGATATACCACAGATATGCCCGTGGCTATAACATGACTGCGTCCGATATATACACCCCGTGCAACTACATTAAGTTGCGCGGCAAGGGGCGAGCACCCTGAGTTCACGAGCCATACGTCTGGGGTGCCCAGGCCATGGTCAGTGGTACCACGATAAATTAGGTGGGTGGGACCCTAAACCCCCTTGACTTTGACCATGCTAGGTATAGGCCCTTGCACGCATAAATCAATAAATGGAAGCCTGGAAGGACTTGGAGAGGTATTCTGGCTTCCTATATACAAAATACATGTGATCTACGTGATTTGTCTGGTCCCTCGAGGTAATTCACATCTCATTTTGCCAAGTCCTCCAGGCCGCTCTGCGAACACAAACAAATTCATTATTTGGCACATTTTGAAAGATGGCTATACATTTTAGTGGAGCTAAAAAATAAGGCTGGCCCGTTATGGCATGGCATCATCCCGCATTATTCAGTTTAATAAGGTGAACTCTATAATCTATGCTTACAACATGATTTTTTCTTTTCCTTTTTCTGACTAGGTCGTCAATAGCAGATTAGCAGGATTTTTGAAAATTTGAGTCGGATTTATGGAGAACAAGGATTGCAAGAATTACTTGAAGCTGCAGAAGCTTTGGATGGGCAAGGAAATTGTATTACCAGAAATAATGCTTATTGTCTTCTGCAAGCTTGTGAGAACACAAAAAATCTCAACTCTACCAGGCGAGTTCAATTTCTTATCACTCCTACAGAACTCTGTTCGATTGCAGTATTGGATGACCATCTCATTAGGTTGTTTTCATATCATGGGCATTTGGTTGAATCAACTACTGCATTTAGTAAAATTACAAAACCGTCTCCATATACATGGTCTGCAATTATTGGAGCAAATTCAGTGCTGGGACACAGTGACATATCCCTTGAATTATACCATAGAATGCATGGATTAGGCATCGAAGGCGATAATTATGTTAATGTGTCTATTACACAGGCATGTGGGATGCGAGAAGATGTCATGCAGGGAAGATATATCCACTGCCAGATTGTTGAAAGTGGACTCCAACCAGATGTTGTTGTTGGCAATGCATTAGTTGATATGTATGCCAAATGCGGAAGTCTGGAGGAGGCATACGCTGTTTTCAAGAACTTGAACCATGATGTAATCTCATGGGGAACAATGATTTCTGGCTATATGCAGCATGGCGAGCCGCTTTTGGGGTTAGAATGTTTGTGTAAGATGCAGCAGGAGGGGCTTGAGCCAAACAAAGTTACATTTTTGGGTGTATTAAAAGGATGTAGTCATCTGGGAGCATTAAAGTAAGGTAGACTCGTCCATGGAAACATCATACAAAGCAGGCTCCACCTTGATCAGATGTTACAAAGTTCTTTAATTGATATGTATGTTAAATGTGGAGGTCTAGAAGAAGCGTTACTAGTGTTCAGCGCATTGTCAAACCCAGATGAAGTGCTTTGGAATGTGATCATTGCTGGATTTGCAGAAGGTGGAAATCCCATAATTTCTCTTGATTACTTTTACAAGATGCAACATGAAGGCATGAACCCATCAAAAGTAACATTTCTGATCATCTTAAAGGCATGTGCAAAACTTGGAGCAATTGAGCAAGGCAGAATCATTCACACCCAAATTGTTCAAAGTGGGATTGAATATGATTCTATCATTGGCAGTGCATTGGTGGATATGTATGCCAAATGTAGGCACCTAAACGAGGGACATAAAGCCTTCAACAAATTGCTCAGTCATGATGTTGTGCTTTGGGGAATCTTAATTGCAGGATACACAGAACATGAAGAAGCTTGCCTTGCTATAGAATGCTTTGAGAGAATGCAAATAGAAGGAGTAAAAGCAAGATTATGTCATCTGCATTCTTGTTTTGAATGCATGTGCTAGGATAGGAGCTTTAGGTCAAGCAAGATTTATCCATGGGCAGATAATTGACAATGGAGGTGAAGTGGACATTCTTTTGGGGAATGCTTTGGTGAATGTGTATGCCAAATGTGGGAACCTAGAAGAGGCTTATAATGTATTTATTAAATTACCAAGTCGAAATGTAGTAACATGGAATGCAATGATTGCAGGGTATTCTCAGAATGGGCAGGGATGCCTTGCCTTGAACTGCTTTGGGAAGATGCAATATGAAGGAATAAATGCAGATGTAGTCTCATTGACTAATGTTCTTGTAGCATGCAGTCATGCGGGCCTGGTTGATGAAGGTCGTTGGCATTTTGTATGTATGCAAAACTATTTCTATGTTCTACCAACGGTTTCCCATTGTGCATGCATGGTCGATCTCTTGGGACATCCAGGATTCATTGACGAGGCGGAAGATTTCCTCCATAGCGTTTGCCTCACCAATATTATGTGTTTTATGTCATTGCTTAATGCTTGTAAATTGCATGGTGATATCAAGCTAGGGCAGCATTGTTTTATTAATAAAATTGTTGGTTTATGCCCTAGTGGGATGACAAATTTCTGATGCTCTGGATTGTATAAAAGCTGCAGTTGGATACTTTTCCTGTTTGAGCAGTTGAAATCACAGAATTTGTGATCAAGGATGCAAATAGCCATATATTTTAGGTGCGGGCCGTGAGAAGAATATTGAAACGTAGGGACCAACTTTGCGGGTCCTTTCTGTAATTCTGTCTAAAGGGTCCGTACACTTTATCAATATTAAAGTGAAACACCATGAACTTTACCTTTAGATACCTATGTAAATAGGTTACATTCCCTAGTCGTCAACGTAAGTGGGTCCAGATTCTTGCTTGATTCAAGATAATTTTTATCAAGAATGAAAAATTGCTGCACAAAAACTTGTAGAATCCAGTCATTGTTTACCTTGACGTAGTGAAAACGAGAACGGGCCAGGCATTCTTGCCATCCCTTGGACCTGCAGAATTCGGTCGCGCCTCAACGGCGCCCCGGATTCTGCAGGTCAAGGGGATGGCTAGAATGCCCTCCCCCTTCCCCTTCCCCTTCCACATCACTTCATAAAGAGCATTGCAGCAACTATGAGCATCCAATTAGGCCTTATGTGATTTAACTTATGTGATCTAACGCCCAAAAAAGGCTGTGGAAGATTGATTTCAGTTAATCTAATGCATAAGGAGTCTGCATTTTTAAGAACAAATCTTTTGCCTTTTCTATTTTTAAAACCTATAGGGAACTAATCTTTCTATAACACTAAAGCCAAAATAAGATGATAATTTGTGTGTGAGATCTGGCCGTTGATTTTTGTTAGCTTATTTTGAGTTGTTGACTTATCGGTTTGTTGTAAGCACACTGGAACACTAAATTAATAGAGAAAACCAATCGGCCGAGAATCATGTATTACTTGACACTTACAGTTTGATCCTTTATTGTAAAGATGTGACGAAGAAGTTGTCTTCCTACACTCCTTTCTTGCCATTCAAGAACAGCCCCTTGATCCTCCAATGAAAGTGATGGATATTGACATGCAAGATTTGTGTACAGCCAAATAAAAAATGACTGGTCGCCTTGTGGAACTCTATGGCAGGTAATATCTTTGTGCTTTTGCCTTATAGGCTAGAATAGGTTAGGTTGTTGGAAGGTTAGAGATAGAATAGGCTGCAACTAACTGTCTTGCCTTAGATGTTGCTAACAAGATGCGACATGAAGGCATGAACCCATCAAAAGTTTTTTTCTTCCATGCCACACAGATGCCCTTCCTCTTTCCGATTCTCAAAAGCCAAAACCTAGCAAATCAAAAGCTCCGAAGATCCGTAAATAGACCTACCGGATCTCCAAATCTTGCGTTTCTAATTTTTACAAATGCTTAACGGACCGAGGGCTTCCAAAATATGCGGTTCAAGCCATGATTGCAGCATGGTATGGAGGAGCTGTGATGCTGAAACCGAATAACAGAGGAAAAAAAATGGAAGAATTGGCAATAGATGGTGCTGTACCCATCTCGGTCGTCCCAAGAAAAGAAGAAAAGAAAAGCCTTCTGTTCTTCTGTTCTCTGCCAGTCCGTTACACCCGCCGCTGAAACAGAGATGCAGCACGTAGAAAAAATATTTAAGCTTACATAGAATCGCAATTTTGCTTCATCGTCAACGGCTGTCACCGAGACAGCTAGAAACAACTGGAGCCAGCAAATAAAAACCGAGATCCATCAAATCCGGCAGTATTCAAAAACAGGGAAACACTGGAAACATGAATTCTTGTCTGGATCCAAACTGGAACACTGCAGAGAATGGGGCCAAGATCGCTACGAAATGGACGGTCAGATGAGTGCCTTGGTGACACGAATATTCCAAGGCACAAACGAAGCAGGCTTATATATGTTTAGATTTAGTTTTTCACATCCAATTCTAAGATGGCAGAACGCTCCGCATATATTCTCCTCTGTCTTCTTCTTGCTTACAAAAGCCTGCTTCCAATTGGAGCCGATTCATCGTAAAACTCTACTCTGTCACGCTGATAATATTTTCAATGCAAATCTAAACTAACCTAACTCTTCATTATGTATTATAATCAGGGGACACCACTTGGTATTGATTCATGGAGCTAGTCATGGAGCATGGTGCTGGTATAAAACTCAAACTCTGTTAATAAATAGTGGGCAGAGAGTGAGCAGCTTGGATTTAAAATCAGCGGGAATCAATGGCTATGATCCCAATCTCATCAAATCATTTGTGGAATACACACAGCCTCTTGTGGATTTTATGGAAAGCATTCCAGACTCCGAAAAGGCACGGAGGATCCTTTTATGCTAATTTTTTCTAATCTAGTGCTAAACCAGAATGGATATGTCAATTTGATACAGGTAGTGCTTGTGGGTCACAGTTTGGGAGGACTAAGTTTGGCATATATGGTAGAGCTATTTCCAACTAAAATCCTGGCATGTGTATACGTTGCTGCATTGGGCACTCCAAACGGACTTCCTCCACAAGATCTTACAGTGGTGCGTCGTAATTAATTGATTAAGCTCTCCTTACCAATATTTACTTCTGATTTTCTGTGCATTTTAGGTGATGAATGGAATAGCCACAAATTTATTTACCCCAATTTACGCAAATCGAACATCAGACCGACCAACGAGCGGTGAATTCAACAATATAAGCCAATTTCTCTACAATACCAGTCCCCCTGAGGTGAAAAATATTTCCCCCTTTTTTTCTGCACTTTTTTAAGATAAGATTATAAACAAAAAATTGTGATTTGCAGGATGTCGTATTGGCTGCTTCACTTGTGAAAGCATTTCCCTATGATGCAATAGCCAATGCTCAATTTAACATTACAGCAAATCGCTTTGGAAGCATTCCCGGATTTTACATTAGAACCCTTGATGATAATGCTTTAAGTGATGCGTTGCAGACTTATTTTATAAGTCGGTTGAAGCCGCAGCTTGTGCTGAGTATACAGTCTGATCACAGCCCATTTTTCTCAGCTTCTTTGCACCTTCACAAATTACTTTTCCAGATTCTCCAAATTATTTCTACCAAAAAAGACGGGTAGAAAAAGATGCTGCTGGGGAGCTATAGATCATAAGCAATAAGCAGATGACTTTCTCATTTTAGTTTTTTAGTTTGGAAGACTTATTTCCTGATTTCTTGCTATAACATATTCCTAATACAGGCGACATGCTTAAGATGGGAGGGCTTCCAATATTCCTAATATCAATCGAGGAAAAAACATTTATAATTAAGCATGCTCGTTTAAGAACTTAAGATGCCAAAAAAAGGGGACCATCAAATTTCAACTCTTTTCAAGATGTTTTTATTGAATGGCTGTCGAATTTTTGATTATGTTTGTCGAACTTTTGATGTGTAAGTGGAATCATGTATGAACTCAAATATAGCTAGCATATGCCCTGAGGTAGACGAAAGAGGGGCTGAAGGCAACCATCAAGCGCATATACATTATACAACAGACAAACCAGAAGGGGGAACATCTAGGGTTCAGGGGAAGGACATCAGAGATGCAAGCAGCTCTATGCAACACACCAGAACCAAGGCGACCTCATACCAAAGACCAGAAGGAGCAAGGAACGTGAAGAACGTCGAACATCCACAGACATTCACGCAACACTCCAAACTCAAGAATCCAACCAAGCAGGAGGGGGAGGGGTGACCAACTCGTGGGAGAGGGTTACGCACTCGCATGCAGCACAAACTCATCCTCCATGCAACAAGGTCCATCAAATCCTAAGGGGCCTAGACTGGACTAGACTAGACACATACTCAAGATGCTAGATGGGCATAAGATTATAATCATCCTCGTGTACCACATCAGACCCTGATGGTCCCAAGAAATCCCCCCTGACGGGGGTGGCAGGCCAGAGGGGGTGGGACCTCCCCCCCTGGCCAAACCCAGCTCAACTCAATTTTTTTTTATTTTATTTTTTTTTTATGAGAAGGGAGAGAGAGAGAGGGAGGGAGGGAGGGAGAGGGAGAGGGAGAGGGAGAGGGAGAGGGAGGGGAGAGAGAGAGAGGGAGAGAGAGGGAGGGAGGGAGGGAGGGAGGGAGGGAGACCGGAGAGGGAGGAAAAGATGAAGGCGGATGGATGGGGGACATGGAGGAACGAGAGAGGGGGAGAGAGAAAATACAAAGCGCGGCACGGGGTTTCGTACCACCAGCACCGGCTAAGGAGAACAAAGGCCCCAGAGATAATCCCTGGGCAATGTAACAACAGGGAGGCCCATGTCCGCATGTACATGAAGTTCATGCAAAATATACACTGTGGAGGGCCATCCCAAAGGGATCGAACTCAAGACCAACATTAGTCACAATGCTCTTAGGGAGCTAGGTGTAGCCAACAAGGAGGCCCTCAAATACACAAATAAGGAGCCCATATATAAAGAATACTGTGGAGGGCCCCTTTTTTTTAAAAAAAACCATTCATTGGGATCGAACTCGGGGCTAACACTTCATGCCCTAAGCTCTTGCGGAGCTAGCCGTAACCAACAAGGGGGCCCATGAAGACATAAACTATACTATGTAAGAAGTTCACTTAGGGGGGTCATCTCATAGGAAGCAACATCCAAAAATAACTTTTTTTTTTTCCTTTGGGGATCGAACTCATGACCCGATGCAGCCCTCAGGCCCAAGAAAGGGAGTGCCAGCCCGCAGGAGGCCCTAACAAGATATGGAAAAGATGACCACTAGAAAGAGAAAAATCAAAAGGGAGAAAAAATTCAATAGGAGAGGGAGACAAGGGTTGGATAAAAAGCTCATTAGAAGACTTGAACTCCTGACCTGGACTAAGGTGACAAATTGGCTTAGCCAGCTAGATCTAGAAGATGGGGCAGAGGGAAAGAGCACCATAAATGACGTGGCAAAGGAGGCAGAGGTCAAAAGAAAGGAGGGGGCCAAGTACACAAGAGGGTTTGAACCTACGACTTTCTTGTTATCGGTCAAGGGCTAAGCCATTGGGCCAGGGTTCAAAATTAGTGGTCATTGCATATCTTGTATTGTTCTAGATGCATTACATGCATATCTTGCATTGTTCTAGATGCACTCCCCCTATCTGGTGCAGCCCGTTTGATTCTATGAACACGGGGGGGTTGATACCTTCCCAAAGCTGTCACACCTTGGGCATACTGTGATCCATCTTGGGCAAAACCGGATTGTACCATATGCCAAGTAAGACTATTCATCTCCATTCTAATGGTGAGCTTGCATAACATTTTGATTGCCACTTTCCAGATTATATGCGCATGGGTGCACGTCCAGAAGATGTGTTTTTGTGAAGCTAGCTCACCACACCAGTTACATTGGAAGAATGAGGGAGGTTGGCCTCTTCTATAGCACATGGGGATGGCACTTTTGTTTGCAATCTGCCACAGCAGGTATTTTACCTTTGCGTGACTTCCGTTCTGCCAGATTAGCTTTAGGATCTTTTTCCTTTGCAAATTGTTTTCTATCCCCCATGACTCAGCTTTTCTAAAGAGTTTAGATGTTTCATTCTCCTCAATGGCTAACATTATTCTTCCAATTTTTGGTGTGAAGGAGAAAAAGTCAAACTGACCTAGGTCTCCAAATTTCCAGCTCCATTGCCTTGGATCCCACTCCAGTTGTTCAGAGCTGCAATTCCTGAAAATAAAAAGGTTAACATCTTGCCCCTTTTTTACCTCTGGATCTACATGTATGTGTTTGCCTTGCAAGTCCACTACCTTGATCTTCTTCTGGGTGTTGTATGACAGGGGCAAAGCTTGTAATTCAGGGACTATTTTTTGCTCAATTGCACCATATTCATCAGCTGGGAACTTGAATCCCTTGTTGTCTATACTTTTAGGTACAAACCAAACTTCCCTTTTGTTGTTTTGATCTGGGATTTCTTTCCAGCTCCATTTCTCAAAAATCATTGCATTTTCCTCAGAAAATTCAGCCCATGCTTCTCCCCCTTCGCTTGCATTAAAATCTCTATCATTTATGATCCTCTTTCTCCCACATGGCCCCAACACCTCAATAATTTTTTGTAGGGTTTTAGCTCTTGTGGGCCTTACTATCTTATCCAAGTCTTCCACCAATCTTATTCCTCTCTTGTGAAGCCATCTCCATCCCCTTTTATATGCATTCTCCCCTAATTGTTGGCCCAAATATTTTATTCGGGGGTTATGGTACAGAAGTTGCTTTTTGAATCTACTGGGAGTACAATGCTCCTTCTGAATCAGCAAAGGCTTAAAGAGTTCCCACATTCTGAGAATTCCTTTAGAGAATCCCTGAAGTCCTTTTGCCTTGAGCGGGCAGTTAGCATAAATCCACAAAGGATCCTGCTCCCACGCTTCCCCTTTCTTCCTATCAGGCCCAACTTTAAGCATCATATGTCTGAAGAGGACTTTCCATGGTTGTTTCCCTGGAGAGAACGCCCTCACAAACAGTTTAAATACCAGGGCTTTGGACTGTTTTGTAAGGTCTATAATTCCCAGCCCCCCTACTTTTGGGTAAAATTATGTTTCCCCATCCCACCTTTGAGGCTGGTTTGATCTCCAACCATCATTCAATTAAATTGGGATTATGTCTTAATTTTGGGATAAATTTTATATTGCACTTTTTTAGTAACTTTGTTAAATTCACTTTTTTAGTAACTTTGTTGCCCTTAGACTAGAATAGACGTTAACATATAATCACACACGGGAATATAAATTCACACCTTAACTTCAAATTACAAAATCATATATCATGAAACTCAAGTAGTACACAACTTTTATTAAAAGTGATTGATACATAGTAACTGTTTATCATTTTTCCACCAACATCCCCAAGGATATGAGAACCTTATTCCTTACATCCTGAGGTATTGTAACTCTCATTTGTTTTACTAGGAATAGTTTTGGAGTCCATGAGTACAATACGGTTTCAATGTCTAGCCAAAGATCGGGATCACTAGGATTTCTCCTCCACCTCTTTGTCCAACAATCTGAATATCTTTCTTTATGGGTGACATTACTCAACTGATGTCTTTGGACACCACCATTCCACGCCAGACCTTATTGAAGTTAACATCACCTTCTTCTTTGCAAATATCTGAGATAGTCCATCCCAACCACCTTTGGATAGGTCTCTAGATCTTTGGTTTTACTACTACAAATTGGTGGCACTCCACGTCGGGTAGAAGGTTCATAACAATCCATGCCTAGATATTTTGGCCTATCCTTCTTAGGACCAACATAGTGTTTATCGATTGAGGAGGAGCATATGCCTTCACAATGCTACTAATGGTACCATCATCTTCACAAGACCAGCTAATGTTTTCCACTTACTTTTAGGGAACCACCCTTCCGGAATTTGTTCGAGGATGTGTCTACCTCATCCAACAAGTTGATCACCTTCTTCCAATAATCTATCAATGCACGATTAGTCTCATCGAATTAGTTTGCCAATGCTTGATGTAGTCATTGATGCCATCCTTAGTCAAGCCCAATTGCTTGACTTCTTGATTGGTTTTAGAGCTTTTGGTTGACCAGAGGTATCATAGGCTTGCCATTTGCATCCCTGGCGCCAAATTTCTGCCCCACCTCTCTACTTCTCCAAGGAAGGTCTCATTTTCCATTGCATGATTGGAATCCCTTCTCTCACCCAAAAGTGAATTGAAGAGGTCTAGAATGACCTTCCATGTCGAGAGCATAACCATCCACAAAACTCTTCCAATCAGGCACTTCTTCTATGATAGATCCTATAGGAGATGGATTTGTACATCCATGAAATATTTCCAATAGCCCGGGAAAGTTGGTAAATCTGCTTGTCTCAATACATGACTATATTTTCCAAACAATGCATCCACATCCTCATGAGTATGTGTGGGGCATTAGGAACCCCAAATTGACTCTTTCAAAAATACCCACAAGTGTTAAGTAGGATAGGAAAGAAAACATCCACCTATTCTTATTTTGACAAAGACAATTATCTAGTTGCAAGAGGAGCTTTACGGGCAGATCTCGAGGTTTAGTACGAGATGTTGAAGCTCCAACATGTTCATTAGGTCCATTCCTCCTAAATCTTGCCTTGCTAAACTTTTCAATACTATTAGGGTTCCATCCAACAATGCACTATGTAGTGCCCGGCTAGTCAGTAGGATCCTGTAGGTGACCATTGTAACCCTTCTCATAGTTTCTTAAACACCTCATGATACTCCCAATGTGAAAATCGGACCATCACTCCACAACTCTAAACCCAAAATGGCCATAATAGGTCTCCAGGCGCCCATGCAATATTGCCCCGATCATTGAAATCTGCAAAGGGTATGATCTTCCACATGACTTAGGAATGTACTTTGAATTGTGGAAGACAAGTCTTCGTTGGTCCATTTTATCATGTATAATACATAGATAGTTATTAGGTTCCATTGCGGATAAGGTCCTCCACATCCAATAAGTTGATCTACATGATAGTTGATCTCATCATATGGTCCTTCATATGTTCCCTTATCTTTGCCCTTAGACTTGGTTTACGCGGTCTTATCTAGTGTCTCCTTGAGCTTAGCACATAAATTGCACTTGGCAAAGTTGTTTGAAGTTGCTATGGTCACATGCTTGAAATGCTTATTCCATAGCCTACTAAACTGGGCTGGGATATAGAGGCCACTCAAGTTCTCAAGCAATGCATTTATTTCCTCTAATATGCTCTTTTCCGGGTACAATGGGATGGCAATCTCTTTTCAACAATAACTCTACCCCTGCTTCATCCTTCTTACTCTTATGTGGCATGTTTTACGCATTGAAATCCACATATCTTTCAAATATTTCCTTTGCAGCTATAGTTCTTGAGGTAGGCCTTACCAGGCCGGTGTTCCCATGCAATGCAATTTTACTACCATTTTCATGTCTCTTTTGCCGCTTGTGCCAAGAAGAGGTTGGAATTCCATGTATAGCCATCCATGCTTTTGAACATATCCACTTTCCATTCAATGGGAATCTTTTCTTCTTTTGATCTTTCATCTGAATTGCATAGCCAAATATGGTGTACATGAAATTCCTC
Source organism: Isoetes taiwanensis (assembly GCA_021234155.1). Taxonomy (NCBI): domain Eukaryota; kingdom Viridiplantae; phylum Streptophyta; class Lycopodiopsida; order Isoetales; family Isoetaceae; genus Isoetes; species Isoetes taiwanensis. The sequence continues at coordinate 17,350,965 of JAJEKV010000026.1, forward strand.
CTGCTATCACACTTATGTTCCCGATATGTAGCTCTTGCTCCCACCAACTCCTCTATTGTGAACATTCTAACACAAGAAGCCCAACAACATTCACCTCCTCTAACCTTCATCATAGCTTCGGAGAACAATCATAATCGACTTGCATCTTTTGGTGGGATAATGTTTGAAAGTTGGAAGTGGCCTCTTGCTACCGTGTGAACATTGTTGACAATGGTTCTACATCTATAGGAAACGTGTAGTCCTCCGGTTGAATAATGCCCCTAGGCCATGCAACAATAGTTGGAACCTCTAGTTGCTTCACACAAGCTAGGCATTCTTGTTTCTGTCTGAACCCTTTTCCTTCCAATTGTCATATAATTTTGAGATTGCCACACCTAACCCGTCCTCCCCTAATCTTTTTCATCATTCACTGCATTGATAGGATCTGCTAGAACAATAATCCCTTCTCCTACTGCCTCTCTGTTGCATGCATGCAGGATCTTGACCTTTTTGTTTTTCCAATCGACCCGAGTATAAAGTACAATTTCCTTTCCTTTGGCATCATCCTTTTCATTTGAGGCCTTTTCCTTTCCTTTGCCATCATCAACATCATTTGAGTCTTTTCCTTTCCTTTGCCATCATGAACATCATTTGAGGTATTTTCCTTTCCTTGGCCATCATGTTCATTAGTTGGGGATTTTTCCTTGCCTTGATCAGCATCATTAGGGGCTTTATTTTTAGCATTTTGCATGCCATTGACCTAGAATGCATAAAAATATATAGTAAGTTAGCATATCCAAATAACCTCTCAATAACATGTTCATAAATGAAAGCCTCATATGTCTTATTCTATTTGATCATTCTATTTATATAATGGGATTCCCCAAGTTATTTTCCTCAACATTATATATAAATAAAACCCTCTACTTATTAGCCTTATAACTTGTATCCTATAATAACCTTTGTAATAAATTTTAACCTTGTAAAAGGGATAACCCTTATGAGGGTTAACCTTAAAAGGTTAACTTAACCATTAAAGGGATAACCTTGGTATCCTATAATAACCCTTATAATAAATTTAACCTTATTATTACAAGGGATAACCTTGGTATCCTATAATAACCCTTATAATAAATTTAACATTGTTATTACAAGGGATAAAATCGCGGTCCTTAAAACAATTAACTTGGAGTGCAATAAATTTTGCGGAAGTTATAATGGTGATTACATTTAAATTTTGAAAGCAGTTATTATTTCAAGTTAGCATTCGTTTTCGAACTTTTCTCTCTCACTTTTCGAATTCCAGGCGCTTCTGCTTCCAATTCCAGGCATTCCAGGCGCTTCCAATTTCTCGCTTTCTGCTTCCAATTTCTTCTCGGCTTCTATTTGCTTCAATCGCTTCTCGGCTTCTATCCGCTTCAAACTTGGCTTCGCTTCAATCCGGCTTCTCGTCTATCCGCTTTGAACTTCGGCTTCTATCGCTTTTATCCGTTTTTTTATCTGCGCTTTCGGCTTCTACAATCTGTTTTTATCTGTTTTTTATCTGCGCTCGAAGTTTTTTACGCTTCTACAATCTTACGCTTTAGGGTTTTTTACCAAAGGTTTTTTCGGCTAAAAAGGTTTCTCTTTCGGCTTTTCTGGCTTTACGCTTTAAACTTCGGCTTCTATATGCTTTTCGGCTTCTATATGCTTTTTTCGCTCAATACAAGGTTCTATACAAGGTTTGTAGGCTCTATACAAGGTTTCTTCGGTTTTTTGGCTTTTCCGACTTTGAATAACTTTGGTTTTTGTGTTAAAGCTTCTAAATTTCTTATTGCTTTTTCTCCAAATTAGTTGCTATTGCTTTTTTCTTCTTAAGGCTTCTCGAATCACTTCTTAAGGTTTCTCGGGTTAGTATTTATTGTTATTTACATAAAAGTAGTTATTTTCCATAAAGCATGTTATTTACTTTTACATGCATCGGTTCTATTTCATATCATATCATTTCTCTATCATATCATATTACTCTATCTGTTCTATTTCATATCGATCTATGATCTTGCTCTATGATCTAGATCATAGATCATAGATCACGATCTTCACTAGCTCTTCCTCTACTCGTTTCTAAATAATGAACTAAAACAATGAACTAAATATTGAACTAAACAAGGAGTATTATTATTATATATCCGCTCTAACCGTTTTTATATTTTGAATTTCCGCATTTCGCATTACGCATTTTGTTAGAATAATATGTTGGAATGGGAGAAATCGCTTAGGCGCATTTCTATTTTTGGGTTACGTTTTCCACTAGGTTAATCAAATCGCGCCCGGTAGCGTTTTAGTTGGCATTTCAATTTCATACGGCTCTATACAAATCGCGCCCGGTGGCGTGTGAAATAGATACGTGCTAATTACTTTCTCTCGATTCTAGTGCCATGGATTTTCCTTATGCATGGACCGGCTGGTTCAAATACACTGGCTGGTTCTAGTTCCCCGACGCACCATCAACTCTGGACCCTGTACAAGATATTACTTGAGTGTGCTGTTCAAAACGTTCAAAGAGAGTTGGAGAATCCATTAGACAGCCTGTATCAGGGGCCATGGGTACACTTCCATCGCATCTATGGACATATCAGACTCCTCATGCTCTTAGTAAGGCTCATGCCAACAAATAAGTACAAGGATTTGATTTATAGTATCGGGGATCGATACAAACACTGTTTGGAGACTCGACATCCTCGGGGAAAGATGAGGATCCCATCATATCGGGGTGGTTCAGGTGGGACTTCTTGCGGGATTAGGCGGATGAAGTGGGCTGTCCCGACATATTGTAGAGATAGAAAGAATTGGCGCTGGCGCATTTTGGAGAAGAAGAAATGTACATAACTTTTTTGGAATATGAATACAACCGCTCGCGCTGGCGCAATTTTGCACTATACTTTTCTACGTCATTAGTTTATTTTTTTATATGCAATGTCGAAAACATTGAATCACTGGATGCCTCCAGCCCGGTATGACCAACCCCAAGAAACTACATATTTTCATTAATGTGTAGTTTCATGGGGTTGATATGATCATAAAGAGCATCAAAGAATACAAAGTTCACAACATCACGCCAGATGATATGATATATTTTTTTTTTTTGAATATCCAAATATACATACCTTTTTTTTCGGACGTTCTTCTTTTGGCCATGCTACAAATGTGCCCACGCTTTCAACCGCCCCATACGCTAAGGGATGTCTTCTTGGAAGAGCCTCATCTTCATAATTGCGGTTTAGAATAGAAATCTTACGTAAACTTGTTCCAAGAGGAACACCATGACACATAGAACTTGGATTCAAATCTTCGATTTTACACAATCCTACTCCAAGACTTCAAGTTTGTTGTTAAAAGATAGCATTCTTCTCTAATCGCGATAAAGAACCGAATGCATTGTAAAAATAGAGGACGAAAAAATTGAGAACAAGAGAATGCATTCGAATTCACCATAGTTCGCGAGACATCGAATGGGAATTGAAGGCGGCTCGATCGAATGGATTGAAGGCTCGATCGATCGAATGGGATCGAACGGATCTTGGGCCTTCGATAGTCGATTGTTCTTGGGCCTCGATACTAGGAATGATCTTGGGGCCTCCGATAGTAGGTGGCCGATTAGGTGGTAGTAGATTGCCACATATCGCGTTTCTTGAAATTAATAATTAATTGTTATCTTGAAATTGCACTAAAAGAAAAACACAATTTAAATTTGTAAATGAGCGGAGGCGGTTAATTAAGGCGGTATAAATTTAAAAGGACGCCAATTTGAATTTACGATTTGTAAATCGGACGGCTTTAGATTATGAACGATACATATAAGTTTAAACCAAAACCCCGATCTCATACTATCCGCACTTGCGATTCTATGGCGTCCTAGATCGGGCCGCCACAGGCGCCGGTAGAGGTGGGCTTACGTTTCAGCACAAATCCCAAGCCCTAGAAAGTTTTGATCCAACAATCCCGGGTAATTGATCTGCTTTTTTGTTTTGTAATTGATTTCGTGTCCTTTTATTGTTAGGTTTCTAGGATGTTTTTCAACCGCGGTGTATTTTCCGTGTATCTTTGTGTCGCGTGTATTGTCTACCTTTCATATTGTTTCGTGTGTCATTTCTCTGCTTTTACTACCTTGTTTTTGTGTGTTTTTTGTTATAATCTTCTCCTTTACTCGAGATATGTTTTTGTTGGAACAATTATCCATTTTGTATAATGTAGACCGTGTAAGTCTTCTTCAGATTCTCCAGTTCTTTTGACAAGTCTTTTTTTGTAGCCTAGTATGTCTCTTATAAAAAGAGAAGAAAGGTCCCCTCTAAGAACGCGCGGGCGCGATTTATAATTATGAGTGGTTTTGGTTGTCTCTGCTACTTTCCACTGTACAATTTATGTTTTTGAAAGTAAAGGCGTCTATGAAAACGCTCGGCCGCGATTTCATTACTCACCACATGATTGTAACTTTCGGGATCTTCTAAAAATGTGAAAAAAAAGCAAAAGCACAAGCGAGGTCCGAGGACATCCGCACGAGAAAAACCAAGAACGGATGAAGATGTATCGATTTGAGATTTTGGCACACGTTGTGACCATTGACGATATCTGGCCAAAATAATGAAGGCTCGGGTAGAGCCTCCATGTCGAAGAAGATCTACCGGAGGGCTCACGAATGGTATGTGGAGATCTTCAAGACTAAGCGGAAAGACGATCGATTTTCATGTCTAGAGTTAAGGAAAGAAAGATCAAATGAAGAAACAAAGGTATTCTGATCACATGCGAAGAACAGGGCGATTCTTATCGTTCAGACATTACTTGAAGCGGGTCGAGAAAAATAAAAAGTATTGAAGAAGTTAAATTCTTTGCGATTGCTAGTTCCTTTAAAAGACCGCCCTAAGAGCGGATGAGGCGCAGATAACCTCTTCAAATTTGTTTGGTCGGTGGTGATCTATTGACACCAAAAAAATATGTGAAGGTCTCTCAATTTGAGAAGAGCAATCAGTACAAGGCCGTCGGCTAGTCTGTACCTACAAGCTTTAAAAAAGAGAAGGAAGATGCAAGTTCTAGAGCCGTGGGAAACACCGTGACGTTCTAGGGCATTACGTGATATGACTAGTGATGATGACAAGGCGAGAGCGGTTAGAGGCCATGAGCAAACTCAAGAAATATGTCGACAAGTATCCACCTGGCCTTAGCTTCACGATCCTATCCATGTCCATTGGGCTTTTCGTGTCCACGAAGGCTATGTTTGTCGCCAGAAGATTTGACAAGCAAAGACGAATGGAAATAGTCGACAATGATGATAGAAAACCCGGACAAAAAAGCCAATGCCTAAGCAGATGTGGTGCCTTTTGATATGAAGACTAAGAAGGTGTTGATATGGAATAAACTTGAAGATTTAACGGCAACCTCGATATTCACTTCATGATAATAGATGGCCAAAGATTCGATGGAGGGTGGAAGGTTTTGATCGGGCCAAGCACAAAAACCGGAAATCGGTTATTCTATAGACCGTATTCAAATGTAAATTGCCGCATTCCTCGGTGGCTCCACAACACGCCGGCGTAATTAGCGAAATCAAATCAGCCGCCTTGAATGACATGGGAAAGACATTCCTGTACAAAAGGTATTTTATGTTCCACACATAGCGTTTAAATGCGGTAGCGTTTTAAGCTAATCACGTATTTACAAAAACGCGCGCTGGCGATTTCTTCATATGGCTCGCGATTTTTAAATATTGATTAGCAAAAGCCACCGGGCGCTGGCTTTTTATGTTGTTATTTGTGTGACGGATTTACAAAGAAACGCTTTGGCGCAAATTCTTCATCATGAAGAAATCGCGCCCAGCGAGCGTTTTGTAAATCGTGGATTAACTAAAACGCGGGGCGCTTTTATATTGTTACTTTCACGACTTGTTTATTTTTTTTATCTAACGGCCCATATTTTGCAGTCCGTATGTGGAGCAGTTGCGGCACGCTCGTAACCAATGGATCGAATATGGAAAACCAATGCCGACCAGACAAGGGCAATCTAAGAGTGCCGAATTCAAATTACTAGAAAGGACACTGTGCCAAACCATAATGGGGACAAGAACAAGGCCACTAGATCAAAAGAAGAAAAAGGGATGCACAAGCCGCACGAAAGAGCAAACGGTGCCAAAGGATGCATGCAAGATTATTTTTCTTCGACCGGTATGGGAAAAGTGGAACGTATTTTGGGACGCCTATTCGAAAAGAAGTTGCCGATTCGTATGGCGGGGTTTCCTCCGCAAAGATCACGTCTATTTTTGATATAGGTATCCTGAAATGAGAAAGGCACAAGGATTGGATGATGCAGAATTAATCTCTGTTCTAGATAGTTGCATCAGAAAGGAAGTTATCTACAAGAAAACGTCTGCAGCAAAGCACTTGACATCTTTCGAAGATGCATGCGAATCGATAAAGAATATGAAAGTCCTGAAAAAAGCTGTTGGTGAAGAACTGCAAAGGCTCTCAGGAGACATGATGTTATCAGAGATAGGCTTAATGCAAAAGTACAACGTATCTAATGATGACATTAAGAAATATGTATTTTGGTCAAAAGATTTTGTGAAGCGACAAAGCTTAAGAATGTGGCAACTCTTAAGGGGATTCACACGAAAAGTTGCGTCGACCTAAAAAAAGAAAAGTTGCTTTGGTGAAGAAGACGGCGAAGACGAAGTCTCCTTTTTCTATAAAGGTGTCCAATCGGTTATAAGTGTGCCATGCGAGGTAGGTGAAGGGCCAACCGACATCACTCTATTTGTTCTTGATAGCCGTGGCACGAGATGGACTGGGATGATTCAAACACCTTCTTCAACACATGCGGTGGTTTGACGACCGAGATGCATTATACTATCGCGGTTTGCCACTACCCGACATTTCCTAATGATATGCACTAGTCGCCAAATGATGTCGAATGCATTAAAGTGATGAGGCAAGCAAAGAATGATAGATGAAAACAAAGATAGTGAGTTTAGTACCAAAGTAAGATCTCACATGTGCTAGTCCTTATGATAGCCATTATGGATGATAAAGAATATGAAAGACTCAAGGGGAAACCGGAAGGTGAGAAGATTGCTTGGCGGTGCTATCGGCTAGATGAACCCCTATTGAAGAATGTTTTTTATGTCGAATCCAATTGCTAAGACAAAGGGAAAGGGACGGCAGATGTGGATGTGGACACGGGACGAAAGAGGAAGAGGAAGAGGAAGAAGAAAATCGGTCGACCATCCTTAATTCACCAATCAAGGGCATGAGCCTCTTGACGGCGCATAAGGGGAGGCTGAATAAATACGGTTTTCTTTGGCCCTTTCGAAGTTTTACGATTGAAGCCTTACCCGTTAGAGTCTCACGTGTTGGGAGTTTCATGTTGGAGGTTATGTCGTGGCGGGAAGCTCTGAAGCTAGCTAGGAAATGCCAAAGTGTGGTCTCGATGGTCAAGCCAAGGACTTCCTCGATATTTTTTCGAGAAAGTGCTAGAGGTGGCACCTAGGGGGTCCGCTAGGTAGTGCAAAAAAATAAAGCTTCCAGCTCTAAGTCAGCTTACCTCGCAGATCCGCCGCAGAGGGGAAGAAATGAGAAAGCATATAGAGGGCATAAAGAAGAATATCGACAAACAGCAAATTTTAACTATGCGGCGAGAGGCGTGCCTATCCTTCCAATCACATTGGAAAATCCGACGAAGTGGATGTAGGTAACTAAAGCTAAGAAGACAAAATCCTAGATGATACAATTGGATTCGGGAAAGCTCGAAAGGTTAGCATAAAGAGTAATGAAGTATCAACCATAGTTCAAACACTAAGCGATAAAACGACACTTCGCGTAATCGAAGACGGTAGGAAGTAAGCTCATCATTGCGGATGTTGAACGAAACCGAAGGTATGTTATTCAAAGCGAAATGAAAATCGCCGCCAGCGCGATTTCAATTTTTCAAACGAATTGAAAATCGCGCCAGCGCCGATTTCAATTATTCAACAATTGAAAATCGCCAAGCGCATTTCAATTTTCTTTTCCTTGTCTCACAAGTGTGTGCTTTATTATTCTGAGACCTAATCCGGTTTCCTCCAAAATTCGGTGTTCGATTTGAATGGAGTGCTCGCAAAAGCGTTACCTAAAAGCACAATTTCCTTTATCATGGTATGCACAGAAACCATTTGAGGCATATCGAAATGGGTATATCCGCGTCGTATCTGAAGGAGATGTTAGACCAAGCTTTCTTTTTATTTCGTTGTGCAATTTGGTCGTCGATGGAGAATAGAAATATCTGAGGAAGTTTTGAGAGTAGTTCCCGAAGTTACATAGAGATTGGGCATCTGTTTGGGATCGAGCAAATGTAAGTCATTCAATAACCCAAAAGGAGTCTACGGGTAAAAAAATATTTGTGAAATGCTTGAGCGACATGATGGATGACTTGATGTTCAGGAGAAGGAAGACATCATTATAGTTGATGATGACGCAGAAGTGTTGCTTCAATCATCCGCGATCACTAAATCCACCATCCTATCATCGAGGATTTTGAAAAGATGACTTCTGCCGTTTTGTCGACATCTTGCGAAAAATATCTACGGAAAAAGGTCGAAGAGATACAAACACTATACCCTTAACTTAATCCGGACGGGGAAATTGAGGGGACCTAGAGAAGATCGTTCTAGAAAGGGAACTTTTTGATATATATATATATGTATCTGGGGAAATACACTTTCCAATAAGTTTTGAATATGAAATATACTTTACACCAAACTCTTTCGAATATATATTGTGTTCTTATATCAGCATTATTGGTTCTGTGTACGTATTGTTCTTTTATATTACGTGTATGGTTTGCTATACTTGCAATAATTTGTATGTATATACCGTCAATAATTTAGGTGTCTATAAATACGTATGCATGAAATTGGCAAACCATCGGCCGGCTTCCCTTACGCTTTGTTATTATGGCACATTCTATTACTCGCCGGATGAACCACGCAGACCTCTGCGAAGTGCCGCGAGCTAGAAATAGAACTTCAGGACTGGCTTGATGTCGCTTGCTATGAATCCCGTCCTTCTATCCTCGATCCCTTTGATGTTGTAATCCATCTTATATGGAATCGAGCATGGTTTGTTCATGATCGAAAGGATCTCACCGCTGCTTGGCCTTTGTCGGCGATGATTCGGATTAGTTTTAAAGTTTATGTTCCACTATAATCGTTATTTATGGGAATAAAATCGTGCCACGCCGATTTGACCTTTTGAAAATCTACTTTGTAGCAACTTGCTTGTTGTTATTTATTAAAAAAACACTACAATTTCAATGTTTAGATTTCGTTGTCGCCGGTGATTATGCAATTAATAAGCAATTTCCTACTTTTTATATTGCCAACATTCTTTCATAATATGGGTCATTTGGACCGAATATTTGGATGCCCTTGCATTTCAACATAAAATGCATCTTCCTAGCCCGAAAATGAACTCAGTGCAAAAGTGTGGTTAATTCAATATAATGGTCAATAAATAGCTTATACGGCGCGATTTTGGAATAGACATAATCCCAATTTAATTGAATGATGGTTCTCCTCTGTGCTCCCTTTCCATAAATACACCCAAATACATCTGGTAATCTCATCTAGGTATTTCTGCTTAATTATCCAGCCACTAGTGAGGTACCATAGAGCTCCAAGTATGATGCTATTTATGACAGTTGCTCTTGCTGGCAGGGAAAGTCCTTTAGATGCCCACTTTTCCAGGTGGTTCTTTATCAAGGAAACCATATACACTTCCTGATCAGAATTATTCACATCTGGGCCAATCTGAAAACCAAGATACCTTGTTGTTTCATGTTTTTCCAGCCAATGAAATCCTCTGTCTTCTCCCCATGTGGGTTTGTTTGTTGGAAACCCAGATGCCATAAGGTTTGTCCCAATTAATTGAGGCTCCCGAGGCAAGGCAGAACGTCTCCAAACAATTATTCATTTTGTCAAGGTTGCTCACTTCCCCTTTCACAAACAAAGTTGTGTCATCTGCAAACTCACATTCCCTGAGGTCCAAATCATGATTTGTAGGTTCCTTCAGAATTGCATCTTCCTTAGGGAGTTCTAACCCTTCTGGTCCTTCACTACTTGTCAAGAAGTGTCCCAGGGCTTCAGTCATTAAAATGAATAATGCCGGAGCAAGCGGGCATCCTTGCCTTACTGATCTGGCCAAAGGGATGGGATCCCCCATATTCCCATTCACCACTACTCGACTGGTTGAGTTCCTGTAAAGTATTGAAGCCATAGATACAAATTTACTGTCAATACCAAGCTGAATCATTACCTTTTCCATGAAATCCAGTCAGTCCTATCATAAGCCTTTTCAAAATCCAAGAGGCCTCAATGTGGTGATATTCTCAAAAATTAGTCTTCCCTTAACAAAGCCCGTTTGTGAACTTCTGATGACTGAAGGCAATATATTCCGAACCCTCATTGAGAGGGGTTTTGCTAAAATTTTGTACACCGTACACATCATACACTACAACCCCAACATTTGGTCCACAGATGAAAACAACAGTAAAAACACAATAAGGGTTGTTTTTTTGAAGATTTGAAAAAAACCTGATGTGTGGTTTTTCAAGGATATGTTGTAGTTTTTTTCAAGGAGCCATAGTTTTTTTTTTTTTAAGAATGTGTGGTTTCTTAAGGGGGCGTAGTATCTTTTTTAGGATGTGTTGTTTTCTCAGGCTGTATGGTTAATTGAAGGGATGTTTTTTTACAGGTGGTTTTTTTTTTTAAGGTAGTGTTTTTTTGAGGTGTGGTTTTTTATGGTTTTCTATGAATCCATGTATGACCAAGTTGTCCACATGCCATTACTGCCATAAAATGGTAGCATACAAGACTTATATGCATGCTTAACACACTTCACTAGCATTTGACTTCATACATGTGTGTGTGAGAGCTTGTAAAGCGTGAAACTTGAAGACATCCATCACTGGTTTGGCATCATATAGGCATTTCTTGAAGAATATTTGATCACCTAAGCATCTTTGAACACTTGAAGTCAAATGTTGAAGACACCAAAGTTGAAGTTTGGAAGACCACTCGAATTTCAATGGTACTTCGCATGAGCCATGATGTTACTTCTTAAGGCATGATTTGCTATTTCCCAAGGCTTTACTACCATTCCACCCAAAAAAATCATCTCTTTATATATCATTTTCTCTCCTTTACACCGTTGCCATTTGTCGAGACCAAAGTTAGCCAAAGTCAACATGCCAAGGTGGCTCAAACATGCCACCTAGGCTCAAACATGCCAAGATGGCTCAAACATGCCACGCGCGCTCCAAGATGCCACCTTGCCTCCAACATGCCAAGGTGGCTCAAACATGCCACGCAGGCTCCAACATGCCAAGGTGGCTCAACCATGCCACGTGGGCTCCAACATGCCACCTAGGCTCCAACATGCCACAGTGGCTTAAACATGTCACGTGGGCTCCAACATGCCACCTAGGCTCCAACATGCCAAGGTGGCTCAAGCATGCCATCTCGGCTCCAACATGCCACGGCTCAAACATGCCACCTCGGCTCCAACATGCCAAGATGGTTCAAACATGCCACCTGCGCTTCGAAGATGTCACCTAGGCTCCAACATGCCACCTAGGATCAAACATGCCAAGGTGGTTCAAACCTGCCAAGTTGGCTCATGCCACGCATGCACCAACATGCCACCTAAGCTCAAACATACCAAGGTGGCTCAAACATGCCATGCCATGTTCAAACATGTCACGCGTCACGTGGGCTCCAACATGCCACCCATGCTCCAACATGCCAAGGTGGCTCAGACACGTGGCTCCAACATGCCACCTAGGCTCCATCATGTCAAGATGGCTCAAACATGCCATCTAGGCTCCAACATGCCACCTAGGATCAAACATGCCATCTCGGCTCCAACATGCCACCTAGGCTCAAATATGCCACACGTGCTTCAAGATGCCACATAGGCTCCAACATGCCACCTAGGATCAAACATGCCAAGGTGGCCCAAACATGCCAAGGTGGCTCAAACATGCCACCGGGCCAACGTGCCACCTAGGCTCCAACACGCCAACATGCCACCTAGGCTCCAACATGGCTCAAACATGCCACCTAGGCTCCAACATGCCAAGGTGGCTCAAACATGCCACACGGGCTCCATCGTGCCAGGGTGGATCAAACATGCCACCTAGGCTCCAACATGCCACCTAAGATCAAACATGCCAAGGTGGCTCAAACATGCCACGCAGGGTCCAACATGCCACCTAGGCTCAAACATGCCAAGGTAGCTCAAACATGCCACGCAGGCTCCAACATGGCAAGGTGGCTCAAACATGCCACGTGGGCTCCAACATGCCACCTAGGCTCCATCATGCCAAGATGGCTCTAAATGCCAAGGTGGCTGAAATATGCCATGCGGGCTCCAACATGCCACCTAGGCTCCAACAATCCAAGGTGGCTCAAACATCCTCGGCTCCAACATGCCTCCTAGGCTCAAACATGCCAAAATGGCTCAAATATGCCACACGCGCTCCAAGATGCCACCTAGGCTCCAACATGCCACCTAGGATCAAACATGCCAAGGTGGTTCAAACATGCTAAGTTGGCTCAAGCATGCCACGTAGACACCAACATGCCACCTAGGCTCAAACATGCTATGCCACGCTCAAACATGCCATGTGGGCTCCAACATGCCATCTAGGCTCTAGCATGCCAAGGTGGCTCAAACATGTCACCTAGGCTCAAACATGCCACCTAGGCTCCAACATGCCAAGGTGGCTCAAACATGCCACACGGGCTCCAACATGGCACCTAGTTTCCAATATGCCAAGGTGGCTTATACAAGCCACCTCGGCTCCAACATGCCACCTAGGCTCAAGCATGCCAAGGTGGCTCAAACATGCCATGCACGCCCTAAGATGCTACCTAGGCTCCAACATGCCACCTAGGATCGAACATGCCAAGGTGGCCCAAACATGCCAAGGTGGATAAAACATGCCACACATGCTGCAACTCTCCAACATGCCAAGGTGGCTCAAACCGCGTGGGCTCCGGCATGCCAAGGTGGCTCAAACATGCCATCTAGGCTCCAACATGCCACCTAGGATCAAACATGCCAAGGTGGCTCAAACATGTCATGCGTGCTCCAAGATGCCACCTAGGATCAAACATCTAAGCTGGCCCAAACATGCCGAGATTTGGTCGTTATGGAGGTCGAGTTTTGGCCATTTGCACTTGGGACATAGTCGAGAAGCTGCAGTTGAAAATGAGAAGCAATAGGAACTAATGAATGGGGTTCGGGATCTATCGGTCGTCCCAAAATAATCCCAAACAATGTCTTGCTCTTTGCAAAAGTGCCTTTTGATTTCTTATTGCCACGGTGAAGGAGGAGAATAGATCCAAACCCCATTCCGTGGAGTTCTTATTGCTTCGCATTTTCATCCGCATCTTCTTGACCATGTCCCAAGTGCAAGCGACCAAAACTTGACCTTTATAACGTAAACCCTTCAATAACCTAGCAATACCGGGGTTTATGTTTCGGAGGCCATATCCTAGTCAGATTCGACCAGGATCTCGCACAGTATCATCACATAGAGGGACGACATTGACGTCAGAAGGCGGAGCCTTTAAACCTTCCGGAAGCAGTTTGTCCCAAATGTTCTCTCCCTATAGCCCTGGCATTGGACGGGCGCAATTCTCGCACTTCGAAATTGTGAATTGGCTCTGCAAACAGACTCAGAACATTGACATTACCTTATAGACCAAGATTCGTAAGGAAAGCTACCCCTTCTCCAAGAAGCACCAAAGAGGTTCATGTCTAACATATTCGTAGTCAATTAACTTAGGAGGTGGCTGTGGAATACTGCTATATAACTATATGTGTTTCTTTCATTGCCAAAATTGACAGTGTAACATGGTTCCTAGGGTAATTTCACCATTCCGGATGATATGGAAAAGTTGAATCATCATTCTGAAGCCTCTGTACTGTCCGAACGACGAAACAATTAAGTTTCTACACGATCGCCCGCATGATGCTTACCGTTTGATAAGTTTACCTGAACCGATCTTGAATTTGTTTAAACATGCTCGAAGCAGGCTCCTTAAATGGAGAATTCAATGATTGGATAGGGAATCCGAGCTCCGGGAGGGGGGGCATTAGCATACAGCCTCCCGGAGGAACGCTGCCAGGGAAGGATACATCGGGAATGTTTTTGTGGTCCATCTCCTGGGGCTTGGCTTCTCTCCTTTCGCGAGGTAGCATATTTGAGCCTATGTGGCATGTTTGAGGCTAGGTGGTATGTTCGAGTCCATGTGGCATGTTTGGGCCACCTTGGCATGTTGGAGCCCAGGGTGGCATTTCGTGAGAGCCTAGGGTAGCATGTTGGAGCCAACATGGCATCTCTGAGCCTATGTGGCATGTTTTGAGCCTAGGTGGCATGTTGGAGCCCGCGATGGCATGTTTGAGCCACTTTGGCATGTTGGAGCCTAGGTGGCATGTTTTGGCATTTTGGAGCCTAGTTGGCATGTTTGAACCACCTTAGAGCCTAGGTGGCATGTTGGAGCCCCATGTGGCATGTTTTAGCCACCTTGACATGTTGGTGCCCACATGGCATCTGGTATTCTAGGGCTATGAAATATTTGTTGCAGGGGATCGTTCCTGCCTAATTTGGCATTGCAAAATCATGTAATCCATAATCTGTCAAATAAGTCTAATACAGGGTCCATGAAGCCCATAAAGCAAGGCATTATACCTTTAAATCTTGCCATGGATCTGCTAGTGTAAAGTATTTGGATAAGATAGCTTTATTCTTGCAACTATGGAAGAAGTGACATCCATGAACTGGTATCTAGACAAGTTATCCAAAATATGCTTCTTACTCCAACTTGCTTAGGCAATTAGAGGAATCAAAGGTTTGCTACTAATATTGCAAAAGGTAGGCTAGGTAACTAAATCAAATAATGCAACCCTTGAGGAAGCCTAATCTTAGGCTCTGTACATGGCATAATTACTTGTACCGCTCCACATGTGCCAATTAGCTAGAGCTTGCCACCACAGGAAATTCCCGCTTTTTTGCTTTTTGCTTTTTTACTAGATGCGCCATGGCCACACTTTGAACAGATGAGTTATCTCGAGCTCCTGCTATGACGGTCCCTTCAGTCGGTTTCATCTCTTGCATTCACATGCACTTACCAACCTTTGCATGCTTGTCTGCCTGCATGCATGCCATCTGCAAATTGCTATAAGAGTCGTATGCATCTATTCTTGCAAAGGTTTGGTAGTATAAATGGCATTTTTGGCTATGCATATGTTTGCGAAGATTTGGCAATATAAATGGCATTTCTGGCCATGCATCTTGTTTGCGAAGATTTGGCAATATAAATGGCATTTTTGGCCTCATTGCATATCTAAATCATTGGAGCTATAGCGCCACAAAGTTTTCTAGTTAGTGATCTACATTTTTACCTCAAGGTTAGCCTTGCATCTCTTGCTCTTATGCACAAGTTTCATTAATATGAAAAATAAATTAAATGTTAGAGAATTTTGAGTTCACAGGCCCACTACAAGCTTAGGCACTTTTTCCACAACCCTGCTCTGGGCCACATCATCAGATAAGACACCAGGGCTTTTCCACGGTATCTTTTTAGACATGTCTCATTTGAAGTCCGTACAAGCATAGTGTTGCATTTTCTTCTGGGGGAAACCCCCCGCCATAAAATGAGACAGCCAAACTTGGCTAATCCCAGGCCTTCTTGGCAGCAATCTTAGGGTGGCCTAAAAATAAGTTGCTGGAATTGTGTCTCTGGCACCTGATGATAAAGACCAAGATCAGATTCGCAGATTTGCAGTCCTTTAGTTTGATCTGCTCAAAGTTTTTGGTTTTTGTAACACAATGGATGTTTGTAAAACACACCAATTGGAGCCGGAATCGAGGGCTGGCCCTCCATCTCAGACTTAAGCACCCTGAATCAAGCATTTGCATGCCGTTTTTTGCTGTCTGCAGGCCGTGGAGATGAAGTCTGGCCCATGGGTTTTACCTAGATGGCCTTAGGTCAAAGTGTACGACCCAGGCTCAAAGAGTACATTTTGTTTTCTGAAGCACATCTTCGAGCTTGAGCCCTGCTCTGCTCTGTGTTTCAGCTTGAGTCATGTTCTGCTCTGTGTTGCGTGCCTGATGTTAGCCTGCTCTGCTCTGATGTTTCACATGCCTGATGCAACAATGGAAAACAATAGTAGAAATATTGAGAATTACATTATCGGTGAAAAGATGCAATGGAAAGAATGGAAAGTAGGATCGACCAGAGAAGAGGAATGGCAAGCTTTTTATACAAATTCTTGTCTATTCTCTTGGATTCTTAAGAAAATGTCAGCAAAAGATTATTATGTATTGCAAGAAAAGCAAAAGGAGTTTACTTTTGGAGTGCTTCTTCAATTTGCAAAAAGGGTCAGTGTACGAAGGAGATGCAAATCCAGCAAATTTTCAGCTTTCCCTGTTCAAATTGCTTGCTTCAATCTGCATGTGGAAAACCAAAAGGCATGTCTTATTTTAATAGTAAATGTCTTATTCTGAAGTAATGGAAAACTTATTTGTTTAAGACGTGTCCTATCTATGAGTCCTTTTCCATATCGACCTGTCGAACTGGCGAGGCGACTCCAGCGCTCACTTCGGGCTCCTTTCCGGCGGCCATAGGTAAGCTCCTTGCACTAACAGACGTCTCCGGCGGCCATAGCGTACAGGTTTTAAGCATGTATTTTTCTGCAGGTTTTGAGGAGAGGATTAACTGGATGATTCTGCCCTTGTATTTCATGTCGACCTTGCGCGCTAGAATCTTGCTGTATTGGAAGGAGTTTTAATATGAAAGGCCTGTGCACAACAAGTCTACCATCAGCCAGGATCATGTCTTGCGGATGCCCAACAGTGGCGGATGGCTACAGAGGTCTGTTATGGCAGATAAGAGGTATAAAGTCTGATTACATGTACTCCATTTTCTCAGCTATTTATACTTACTCAAATACTTACTCAGAGATCCTTTCTTGATAGTACATGATGTGCTTGCTGGGCAGCCAGATTAATCAGTTTGCATCTTTCTAAGCTATGAAATCCTAGTCTAAAAGCAAAAGCCCCAATACCTCTCTGCTAAACTCCATCTATTTCTATTTTCAAAGCCCCCTTTTTTTTGCCGACTTGTTTTTCCTCTGATACGGTTGCAGGGCCTAGAACAATCTCTGTTTTGGGGTCAACAATAAATAGAATCGGAAAGGTTTGCATGGTCAAATGTTCGTCGCATTCCTGTATCTATTTTGCTGCATGTATTTTATTTTTTATAAAGGAATTCATTATCAAAGTTATACAAATGGAGAATCTGATTACTCCATATCGAATTTCAGGATCTTG
This sequence comes from Isoetes taiwanensis, assembly GCA_021234155.1. NCBI lineage: Eukaryota > Viridiplantae > Streptophyta > Lycopodiopsida > Isoetales > Isoetaceae > Isoetes > Isoetes taiwanensis. The sequence goes on from JAJEKV010000026.1 coordinate 17,368,347, forward strand.
GAGTTGGACATGGAAAGAGAAATGAATGTGAAAGTAATGTCCTTCTAGCTTTGATTGAAAATATGCAGTCACAATTGATGTCTTGCACAGGGTATTGTTGTAAAGTTGTGTTTTTCATCTTTTTCGACTGCTTGCTTTAAGAAGCAAAAGTCAGGTAGAATCTTGATCTGAAGTATAAAAGCCCTTTGTATGTGTGCCTTTGTTTATTTCACAGGTTGTGGCATCTATTTCTCAACTCCATTACGATACCAACTCAGCATTATACAAGATAGATTGGCCTAACTCAAACAAAGACGAAATACAAGTTGGCGTAGCTCAACAAAGATGGATTATAGATGATAAATAATTGGGCTTTTGAAGAGAAGATCATCCATGGCAAACCTTTTGGAATAGATGATATAGTACATTTGGTAAGCTCTAAAAATCTGGTGCTATTCATTGTTTCAATCTTTGACATCATTGTATTGGATTCTTTTTTATTTTAAATGTAAATGTGACCATGTTTTCGTATATAGTCTAATGGACTTGTTTTGTTTGGGTTCGATTCCCAAAAGACTTTTTAAAATAAACTGGAGCAATCCTATGTGGATATTTCCTGTAGTTTTTTGGGTTGCCCCTAGGGGGGCAATCCCTTGTTTATGTGGGTTTTTGGCATATTCATGGTATATGCTAGCATATGCCTAAAATATGCCAGAAACTGCTACAAACCTGGTGTAAGCTGTAAATGCTCGGTCACGGCTGTTGCCCGGGGGCTGCTGTGCAAACCAGATAACCGGAAGTATGCATCGGCTGGGTCTTCGGCAGCAAGTATCTTCATCTTGGCTGGGTCTTCGGCAGCAAGTATCTTCATCTTGGTATGTACACTGAGCTCACTTTGAGATTAGAAATTTGTTGGATTTTGCACATGCTGGGTCTGTGTCAAACAGAGCTTCTTAAAGAGTCGCACAATCTTGTTCACATCTGATCAACATATGGCATATGCCCGATTAGCCTAGATTTCTTGTACATGCCAGAAAAAGGATGTGGTCACATTAACTGTCACAGGTTGGGCCAAATAAAAGAGGCCATAACTCGGAATAATATACTGCATCCACGGCAGGCAAACAAGGTAGCAAGGTTGGCGATTGGCCAACTGGTTTGGGGAAATTCTAAGCAGATCCAGTCTTCTAAGCAGATTCTAAGCGGGAGTTCCCAAAGACTTACATGGCTTATTAGCATTAATGCTACATGTTACCAGATCTTCGACCTGACCAGGGATAGAACAGCTGAAGAAAAGTAAACCATGCCTGTTCCTGAGCCACGTAGGGGTGATCCAGAAACACATAATTGTGCCTGCATCCTTCTGTCTGCAGCATATATCCATAGAAAAGCTCCATCAATGGGACTAAATTGTAACAGTAGGTATTGCCAGTCCAACAACACAATGTAGGTGGTCATTGCAGATGCTGCATCAAACATAAACTAGAGGATTACATTTAAATTGATCTCAAAACGTGCCTCTTTCCTCTAGTACAAAGGACTGGCTAGCTGGGCCTTTTGATTGCAATGGCACTACATCTGGCTTCAACAAATGGTATGCCAGTTACTTGGTTACTGATGGCATTAAAACATTTGTCATCACATATCACCCTTCTCTTATCAGCTGGGTCCTGCATGGCGGGCATACTGATGGTGAAACTTCCCTTTTCTTGGCTTGTGCCAAAGGATATGAACAGATTGTGAATTTGCTTCTCAGTTCTGGTGCCAACCGAAATCTTGTCACTGGGGTAAGACAGTATTGAATGGAATTCATTTTGTTACTTTTATGTGCACTGCAAGTCTTTGACAAAACGTTGCAGATGAATGCGCTACATGTTCGTACTTGAAGATGTATGGAAACCTGTAAACAAATTTGTGTACTTCAGGTATTGTCTGATTTTTTCAAATTTTCAAGTGCAATCAGGGAAGGATCTTATTGTATCTAATTGTTGGCAGATAAATAAAATTATTCTGTAAGTTGTACATTCAATTTCAGAAATTTCATTTTCTAAGATAGACAGATATCTTCATCCCTGCAATATGCGCATCTTCTTTTGATCATGTGAAGAGTACGAGTCACAAAGCTTTGATTGTATAACAAGATCAAAAAGCTCAGGATTTGTGGGTTTTTGGGATGAACTCAGCTATGCCAGGCCAGAGTTTTGTAATGCCATTGATGAAAGTTTAACAAAAGCAAAAGTCATTTTTCAGAGAAAAGAAGATGGATAAATCCAAGGTTAACATTCATAAAGAAGTTGAAGTGACAGAATTATGCAATGACTTGAAAGCTAATCTCCAAAATTGGTAGCAGACCTTTAAGAAAAAGCTTGCAAAGCTTGACAAGTTTGTCCCATGTCCATTTGCTATTTGTTTCCAGTGGCCAAGACTATCTGTCTACACTGATGGTTATGTTGAAAGGCACATGGCATTAAGCTGTTTATATGTTCAGAAGATTTGAGATTGGCAGTACTTTCTCACCAATAAGAGTGCTCCAACTTGCTAAGAGGACCCCATTGAATAGATAATACCTTCCTTACCTTCCTGTTTATTTCTTATAGACCATGTGAGATTGCTTAGGAAAGCGTAGCTGATTCAACTTTCAAACTTAAAAGGGTTGAACAACTCCGCCATAAGAGCGAAAAAAGCCAGAATTCAATCTAAGAAGTTATTAAATGACCTCTACAACGCATCAATAACTTCTTTCTCAATATCTTATCTGGCCATTAAACTTCTTCAATGCAAAGGGGAAACAAGACGTGTAAAAACACTATAGCATTCCAATAGCATTCCGTAGTTCTAACATATGCTAAAATATAAACTTAGACATTTGGGAACATACACATAGTTCTCAACAATCTAAAGTACAATGCACACAAAATTCCAATTACAAGTTTCCAACTTTAGCCCAACACTAACTCCGCCGATTTATCTCACTATTTAGGTTTTTGCTAGGCACTATTTAGGATATTTTCCAACTTTAGGTACGCTGACTTATCTCACCATTTAGGTTTTTGCTAGGCACCGTTTAGGTTTTTTGCTAGACACCGTTGCTATCTGGTCTTTTTGCTTTAGCATGCATTTGGTCATAGCAAATCTTAATAAGTTTGCATGCATGAGAAATTACCTCATGTCAATAAAGACCACGTATCATTCCAACGTTTGCCCAGCAACGCTGGGCACCGTTACTAGTAGTTAAATATGCATCTCTTAGCATAAATGGCCAAAGTGGACATGAAATGCACCTTGAAATTTTCAAATAGGGGCATTGAAAAGAAAAATTTGTTGTAGCTAAAATGCTCCACGTTCCACTACTATTAAATCTAGGCACAATGACAAAAATACCTATTTGGTTCCATGATTACTAAATCTAGGCACAAACCATCCAAAAAATGGAAGAGATGGTTGTTGCATCTTGCATCTCATTATCTGCAATAGTAGTAAACTATTCAGCCTAAATGTGTGCAGAATTAAAACATCAAAAATCAAAACCCAATCTCAGATGTCTTGAAACATCACAAACCAAAGACCACTTAACTGTTAAGTATCTGGATCTATTTTTCTTTCAATTGACGTGCACAGCTTCGTACATAAAACTCAACACTCATGCGCTAAGAAAATGGCACCCCCTGTTCATAGCATCCACGCGGCTCCACATAAAACAAAAAAGACTCAATACGAAACGTTGAAACAGAAACCACAAAAACACATTTATAGAAACCATGAAAACACATTCTCTGGACACTGGAGGGCAACCCCCGGTGCGCAGCACCTTGTTTTTATAGGGTTGGTTTTCCATGTTCCCACAAATAGTAATATTTACAAGCAATTTATCGCGGCGGCCAAGGCCGCCGCGAACATTTCTCTTCACCCCTCATTAGACTTTAACATTTGATGATGCACTTAAGACCCTTTAAATCATAGCTAATGTATATCTACCATACACATTGATCTACATTTTGCATTACTCGAGTAAAGTTATAAGGAAATTTTTTTGCGAAGGAAGATGAAACTTGGATAATGGACACAATTAACTATATTAACTTTTAAGCTGAAATCATGGTTGCTCGTCGTTCGTATTTTGCCATGTGTATATATCTTGTAAGGGATCTCAATCATCTCAATCATCGGTTTGGCCCTTTAAGAGTGTCAAATGTTTCATTTCAAGTTGTGATCATCCTAAAAGGGCAAGGAGGATTTGCTTTATAGCTTAATAGGGTAGTGCTTAGGTTCATAGTTTATTGTTGATCTTCACCCATTGATTGTATGTTCCAACTCGTGAGACAAAACAAAGCCAGGTTTACAACTTGCAAAGAAGACCAACATGTTTAGTAAAGATGCAAGTCTTAAGATTCCCATCTGATTGGAGTTGTGCCATTTTAAATCTATGACACCAATGATGGAATTTGCAAGATTGATGAAATTCTTATGTTGCTAAATAATCTTATACTTCTCAAGCTTACGAGGAACTAGAGAATTCAAAGACCAAAACTGCAACTACTCTAATAAAAAGTTATTGGCAAATACTAAAACGGCAACTAGTAGTCCAATAAAAAGTTATTGGGGTATGGCACGATTGCAATTAGTGACACTGCAAAATTTGATATTCACTTGCATTCATGTGGCAAGCATGCCAGCCAGCATTTGCATAGGAAGGACAAACGGACGGACTTATAGGCTTTACATGAAACAAGTTGTGCAGTCAATAATAGAATGCCAAGTTGCAGCAGCATATGGTTAATCACAGTTTCAGTACTTCTATGCCCAAGAAGATTGACAATGCAATTATGATGTTCCAAAGTGTTTGATACTATGGAGTTGGTATTATAGACACAAGGCAGAGAAATAAAAATGTGACGGTCATCATCAATTTCCCCATTAGGTAGGTATATGCAACTAGAAAACTACATAATGTTCAGGACTTATATCTTCTTTTCCTTCAACACTTTTTTGAAAAATTAGGACAACCAAATTATGTGCATATGCTACAAGGTTTGCAAACCAAAATGATGTTATGCATAGTCAATTGGTCAAATACAATGTTAGAAACTGCCATGGTTGATATACACATGAAGAAACACATTTCAGACTCCTAATGTTGTTGTGAGTTCAAATCTTAACAAACTTGATACCCACCAAGCTGCATTAACTGAAAAATGCCAAAAGCTCCCTTCGCAGTTTTGTGCACTTGCACAAATTTAAACGTGCACTGTATTCTAAGCTTCAAGTGAGATTATCTACAATATACCGATATTCTGCAATAACGCTTTAGCCCACAGCAAAGCATGATCTCATAAGTCCAGTCAGAGAAAGCTGAAGACAATGATTGCATACAAAACCAGCTTTTGTGCATAGTGTAGCTGCATCCCATGAACTGGACAGAATATTTTTGATTCCTTCCTTTATCACAGGGCTCAGGTTCTGCAAAAGCTCTTTGGGAATGTTCAGTCCTGGCATCTTCTCCCTTATTGCCTGCAAGGCAGTATGTCTGGAATCTGCCTTAGCTCTCCGTATCTGCATTAACAAATGCCCACACTTGAAGTTAACATCATAACTACATTACCCATTCTATAGATCTGGCTAACATATATCATATGGCATCTTACGATAGAACAAAAAAGGATGTCAAGATTGCTACCCTTGCTGTACTTCAAAGGGCCACCTCCATTTGCTAATCGCCTACATCTGCATAAGGATCGATCTGGTAATTTACTCGCTTTATCAACAACTTAAATGCAGAAAAAGACCAAACATCAATAAGCCATTTAAGAATCTAGACCCATCTAATCAGACTACCAACATTAAGTGGGGGACTGGTTACAACTAGCAGTGCAACTGACGTAAGTGTAAGTTACAGGTGCATGCAGTGGCTGAAGAACTACACAACTCATAGATAATAAAAGAGAATTTGAATATGATTCTGAAACAGGTAAAAATCCAGGAATAAAGTAATGTTCTAAATGCTTATTAATTAACTTATAGAAATTGCTACTACATTTTTGTAGGTATGCATAAAAGCTGAAGTTAAGATCCTAATGGATGACTCAGATTTGGCTCCATATACATTTGCTGCATTGGATCTAATTACCTGACAAATTAATTGTACCTTGAGTAGGCTGCATATACTGAAAAAGCTGACTTTGTGCAGGCTGTGGCGTTTGTTGCATTATGTGAACCGGTTGCAGTGCATTGGCTCCACTTGTTGAATTGGCTGTATCGATGCTCATACAGTAATATAGCAATTATTTCCACTGGAAAGATCTCTAGCAACCCTGGGCGGTTTCGAATACACTATCACCAGTCTCTCAATAAATGATCAACGTACATAAAATGATCAAGGGGCAAAGGACCTACTTGGTGAATGCAGAACATAATGGGAAACGGTGATAAAACCAGAAGCTTTTGAGCCCGGGAATTGAACCCAGGTAAGACTACCACAGCTTAATCTCCTACTCTTCTCACTTTAAGGTTTTTCCCTCACAGCTATCCACAATCCACACAGGATTCGTCTGCACACTGTATTCCTCAAAGGATTAACCACACATCTTCCACACAGAAGCTTAACCACACAGAAGCTTAACCACAAAGGTTTTAGGAGATAACAGAGCAAGATTGACACTAAATAATACTAAACAAAAACCTGAGATGCTTCAGGTCTGCATATCGGCCACTGTCACAGATGCCCGGGCTTAGTTCACTGCCACAGCTGTCAAATAACGGATTCTTCTTTCAATCTTAATCTCCATCAGCGATTCCGATGCCAGAACGTGCATCCACCCATGCGATCTCACGCTGCCGCTTATTGTCCAGGCCGTAAAAACAAAAGACAGATTTCTCCTATTTCTGCTTCGTGTGTTTTTCTTGCTTTTTCTCCCTTCTAAAATATCATAAGCATGCAAATATAATATGTTAGGATGGACCATATGTTTCTACAATTAATTGCCACGTGTTCCATTAAATATCACATGGGCATGACAAATATTTGAATCCAACAATCTCCCCTTCATGCCTATGTGATAATAGTCCCAACATCTTCTACCCCTAATTCTTTTTGAAACAATTTAAATTTGGACTCAGGCAAAGCTTTTGTAAATATATCTGCACACTGTACATCTGTAGGCCTATATAACACAGCTATTTCCCCATTTTTCACGTGGTCGCGTATGAAGTGATTATGCAGCTATGTTTTGTTCTTTCATGTAACACTGGATTTTTAGTCATGGCAATACAGCTCGTACTATCACAGTATAGTGGTGTAGGCTCTTTCTGTACTAAACCTAATTCTGCCAGTAATCGCCTAAGCCAAATTATTTCTCTGGAAGCAAGAGAAACTACTGCATACTCAGCTTCTGCCGTAGAAAGAGCAATAGAGGTTTGTTTCTTACTTTTCCAAGCAATTGCTGTTTTGCCTAGTAAACAAGCATATCCTGATCTTGACCTACGTGTATCCACATCGCCACCCCAATCTGCATCTGCAAATCCTTCAAGCAATAGACTTTCCAATTTCACACCATGCCCACGTCTAAAAATAAGTCCATAGCTTAGAGTGCCTTTTAAAAATCTTGGGAAAATTTTAAAAATGCCCCAATATTTTCTCATATTTGTTAAAATGCCCTTGTATTTTGTGTATTTATCATATTGCCCCTATTTTTGTACTCTTCTGCATATATTATGGCATAGCTGGAACAATCTCTCTTTTCGTCTGCTCCTTGATCTCTATACTTGATCTTGATGTTCTTTGTACAAATCTATTCTTTTTGTTTTGATGTGCATGAAAAAAACAGAGCCTAAGATTCGAACACAACAGATGAAACCAATCCTCTCCTTTCTCAAGTTTGCTCCAGCTGCAGACGGCTCGACCTGAGCAATAAGATTCAGAGCGGATCTTCAGAGCGGCTTTAATCTTCAGAGCAATAAGACAACACCCGGATCTTCAGAACGGCTTTAATCTTCAGAGCTTCAGAGCTATTTGCATTGTCGACTTCCTGTTGAGACATCTGCATCATCGGCCATCCCTTTACTATCGCCAGAAACAGCCGCATGTGATTTAATGGCCAGATTTTTCTCCATCGATTCTTGATGCCCAGGTTTTTTTCCATCAATTCTTGCTTCAAAGGAATCGAACCTTTACCAGATCTGCCGAAAGCAGGGGATTTGACATGGAGCAGGGGATTTGATGCCGGTTCTTCACCGATCCCTGCTGCAATCAAAGTTCTTGACGAAGCTTCCATTTTCAGTGTTTTACAGAAATTTTCAGGGCATTTTGACAAATAACAAAAATATAGGGGCATTTTGATAAATATGCAAAAATACAAGGGCATTTTTAAAATTTTCCCAAAAATCTTAGAATGCGTTTTGCACATTTCCAATGTCCCTCGCCAGGATTGTTCAAAAATTGACTTAATATATTTACTCCATATGTAATATCAGGACGCGTACAGTTCGATACATACTGAAGACACCCAATAAGTTCTCTATAAGGTCGGTTCATCATAATATTTTTTTCTTCTTCTGTTTTTGGGCACATATCAGAGCTGATTCTTTGCCCAGGTGCTACTGGAGTGCTAGCAGGTTTGCATTCATCCATCTTAAACCTTTTAAGCATACCTAAAATATTCTTTTTCTGGGTAATAGCTATAAATCCACTTTCCCTATGTCTATAAACTTCCATACCTAGTAACTGTTTAAGTTCCCCCAAGTCTGTCATCTGAAACCTGTGCTTTAAAATATCTTTGTAGCGTTCTAGGCAATTAACATTGTTTGCTGCCATGACACAATCATCTACATACACAGCGATTAAGCAAAAATGATCTCCGTCTCTATAGACATATACATTTCCATCCATGTTTAATTTTTCAAATCCGTTTGCTTTCAAATGATTGTCAAGACATAGATACCATTGCCGTGGCGCTTGTCTTAGACCATAGACTGCCTTCTACAGTTTCCATACTTTATCCCCATCAATCTCATAACCAGGAGGTTGCTCCATATAAATCTCCTCATTTAGGTCTGCATTTAAAAACGCTGTGCTAACATCCATATGATGCAATTCTAAATTGTGCACGTTAGCAATAGCCATAATCGCTCTAATACTTGTTAACTTAACAATAGGAGAGAAAGTTTCATCATAATCAATACCTTCTATTTCCGTAAATCCTTTCGCCACCAGTCTAGCTTTGAATTTTTGCTGTCCATCTGGCCCTTGTTTAATTCTAAAAATCCACTTGTTTCCAACCACATTTCTATTATTAGGCCTGTCAACTAATTTAACACGATTGCAAATTAAACGGGAGTGTTGCATCACTCCCGTTTCAAAGATTCCCTTTAAAAAAACACCAAGTTTCTAAAATAAGCCTTTTTTGATAGTTGTTAAGAATTTCTAGAGGTTTGCATTTTTTTTCATGCCATTTTGGCCCATTATTAGACGAAAACTTTGTACTTATGAAACACAAATCATAAAAATAGCAAAATTTAGGCATAGACTTGAAGAGATCGAAAGCATTACAAAAACAACAACACCGAATAGAAAGGAAAAAAAAAGTACTATGTTTTAATAAATTGTTGTACATCAATATTGAAGATTCATTGTAATAAATAATGATAATTTTAATATCACGGTAGTCAAAGATCTACATCATAGTCCTCCTCATTCTTTTTTTTTGCTCTACGCCATCTCGCCCTTACGTTTCTATCCGCTCCTTTACTTGGGGACTTGAGTTTTGTATCCTCCTTGTTCTCTCGGAATGGTAGCTAAAGCTACTTCTTTAAGCTCTGCAAAAGGTTGCCTCATCGTCTAGTGAGTGGAGAATGGAGGTCGTATCTCCGAGGGCGTTAGTTTAGCATAATCAGATGAAGACTTGGCCCCTAACTCTCGATTTTCATCCGGTAAAGTAGGTAAGGCAGCCGGTCTCATCTTCACAAAATGCACGACCTCCTTATCAATATCCACGGCTACGGTTGCGGCCCTTCTTAAGTGCACATGCGATAGTAGTACCAGAACCGAGAAAGCATCAAGTACCCAATCTCACGGGACGAGAACATGTCCGGAGATGGTTGATGAGCTTTTGTGGTTTCGGTAGTGATTCACAAATCGCCTTGTGCACTTGGGTCCTGCATTTCGTAAGGCTGGCTGGAAACTCTAGGGCGTTTGAAAAAGTTTTGACGGCGGCAGTGTTAAAGTGATCCATGGTCCTCTTCCCATCAAAACTCCAATAAGCTACATGAAGGTACTCTACCTTGCCGAAAGCAACCTTGGTCCTCCACCATGGTAGTTGATGTTCGTTTTGTACCTAGTGAAGCATATATAAAGTGATATTAGCAAAAACAAGCAAACACTTGAAAACCGAAAAAGGGGAAATACTATTAGGAATACACACTACGTTATTAAAGAGAAAAGTAATTGTGATACGGAATAAGACTTACCGCACAAGGTTTTCATATCACTTTGAACTGGAGAACCAAAGTGATTTTTGTTGATTCCACCAAGCCGACGCATGCTCGAATGGAGCGTAACTAAACGCCAATGTTTGGCCGTTGAGATCTGCTTAATTCCTTCAATAAAAGCATTAAACTCGAAAATTTGAAGGGCTGGTTGTCATTATCTGCGTCTTTAAGCTTAAACCCATATGGAAGATCAGCAATAACCAAAGTAAAGTCCCGTGGCTTCACCGTTCGACAAGGTTCGTGCAATCACCATGAATGATTGAATATAAATTGTTTTGATCAAACATGCGAGAATCTCGGGGTTAGTCGGATGGTTTCGGCTCAACAGTTCTTCTTTATTAGCGACCTCTCTTCCCGTCTTCGTTCTAACCAAATTCATAAAGCCCTCGGGTAGGTCTTTATTTTTCTTTTTGCTCTAAGAAAAACAAAACAACAACTGTCAAAGAGATCGTTTGCAGGAGAGAAGGAATTCTAAGTGTAATTACCCAGCCCTCAAAATTTGGTGAATATTGGACAATCGCTTTCGTCGGATGTGGCAATTGGGTAGAGTTCCTTGCACCTTTCCCATGTGTCGACGTTTAGCTGCTCCATCAAACATGTTTGACATGTTATGACGTTTTTTGGTGCAAGGCGTTAAGGAAACAATGAGTTTAAACGAAAAGAATGAAGGCAACGTAAAAGAAAAACAAATACAAGTCAAGCTAATTGTATTCTAAAATACAAACCGGTTAACTTGTGATGCTACCTCGAAACAATATGCGAGAAAATAGTTCTACTACTGGGACAAACACATTGCTTCTCTAAAGGAACGCATGCGTATTCCGAATACACGGGCCAACATTGGGAGGAGCAATGTGTATTCCGAATACACATGTCTTCCTTCACCACGGGCAATGTGTATTCGGAATACCTAATGCCTTTCTAGAGACAAGCAATGTGTATTAGGAATACACATTGCCCGTGTGTAAAGAAAGGCATGTGTATTCGAATACACTAGCCTGTAGATGTTTTTGGGAATCTATCATGCAATTACTAATGTTTGTGTCCGGAAAACTTACTTGTGTAATTCCTTTGACATTTCTTCTAGGCTAAACTCCTTATCAACAACTTTTTGGAGAAGCTGCCGAGCTCCTGTCGGAGAAGCCTCAAGCATTTCCGCCAGACGGTAATGGTCATTTTTTTTTTTGGGATGCGTCACGAGCTTTTTCTTAGCTGTCTCCTTTCCCTTGCTCTTTAACTCCCCTCGCTCGAACATTGTAAATATCTGGTCCTGGAGTTCCCAAATCTGTTCAAGAAGATTCATGTTAAATAGTTGATTTGCTATTCTGGAATACATTTTGTGCTTACCTTGCCATCTCTAAAAGCTAACTGGAACCAGTTGTCGTGGCCAATGAGAGACTGCCTTTTGTTGGCCTCGTCATATTTCAGGCAGCATTCAATAGCACACGCCTCCTTAAGCTCCAAGGAAAATGCTGGCTTCTTCGGGTCCCTCACGGTACTTTTCCTTGAATATTACATTACTCCCATTGCATGAACCGGATCTTGTCGAATGGCTCATCTTTAATTTATATTCGTTGTCAGCATTGTGGGTGTTGGCAACGATTTTCGCTTCTTCATCGGTAAGACCACAGTAAACAGCGCAGAGGACGGAGAGGTACCTCGGGTTCTTCTTCTCTTTATAAAGTTGCCTTCTTGCCTTAAAGCTGTGATTGCCTCCCAAGACGTAGTGAGTGTAGGTCTCTGCGTTTTCTCTGTCATAGTCCTGGGGGGTTTTGCACTCTTCCCTGTCAACAAGGACAACTATTGGGGCCACATGAGCATTTGGATTGCTCCTTATTACGTCTTTTCGGGTTCCTTAAGTGATCGGCATAAATTTTTTGCGAACCTGAAGTGGCCTTTCACCAGCTTCATTTTTCGGTGGAAGCTTCATTGAAGTGACTGGCAAATAAATTACACCTTGCACAAACTTGTGCAGGTTAATCTCTTCCATCTTTTCAGCTGTCTTGTCAACTTTTTTTTCCTTTATAGCAACACCAGGTGCTTTACCCTTCCCCTTCTTCTTCTTAGGTTCCTCGGAAATATCCTCTGCTGCAATTAAGGCCGTCTGCTTTTTTTTAGGCTCTTTAGCAGCAATTGTGTCCCTTGGCCGCTTCTTTGGTGGTGGTGGCCGGTGGCCTTTCACGGTTGTGATGGACTCCCAGTTGTGATGAGGAACTGCTTTCGGGCTCGGTTGCTTATCCTCTTCCTCGGGCTCGGACTTCATTTGTAGGGGAAGTCTTGGCTCGTTATTGCGAACATAGTTGATGATGGCGGCGACCTCTTCTCTGATGTAGTGAGCAACATACTTGTCACGAGGAAGGGCGAGGATTTACTTCGCCACTCTAAAATAGGATTCATCAACATGAATAAAGCCTTGGGATGTTTGAAAGACAGATCTCCCCGGCCTGGCCGGACTCTCTGACTACTTCACTCTAATGGATTTGGATGGTGCCCATGCAAACAAATTCCCTCTCATCGTACCTTTTTGCTCCAGCACTCCGACAGACATGTAGGAAAGTAAGTGTGCTGTACTTTCCAGAAGTACCCCTTGTAAAAAACCATTGAGTTTGAAAGTTTTCGTAGATGGCAGGCGCAGATGTCTCCTCAACCCTTCTCTGTGGGTGCGGTTTCGTTGGGATTTTAACGGTTCTCTTGTGTTGTTTCTTGCTGCCTTCTTGTCTGTGCAAATTGTGTGTAAACACGATCTTGTTAGAGAAAGCAGTGGCAAAAAACTATTCCAGAATACAAAATGTCTTGCGAAAAGGAAAAAACAAGGGCAAAAAGAGGACCAAAATGCCAAAACAACACGCAATCTTGACAAAAACAGGTCTAAACAAGTTTTAAAAAGCAGAAAAACACCTAAAGTCACTACAAAATCACGGAAAAACAAACTTACAAAACAAAAGAACACGAATGTGTATTAGGGAATACACTTTAGCCTTTGAGGGAAGGCTAACGTGTATTCGGAACACACTATCGGCTTTCCTCAAAGGCGAAGTGTATTTCGAATACACTTTTAAGCCTTTCCTTCAAGGCGAAGTGTATTAGGAATACACTTGCCCGCCTTCTCTCGGCGAAAGTGTATTCGAATACCTACGCTCGCCTTCCTGAAAGTGTATTCAGGAATACACGGCGCCTTAAGGCGAAAGTGCTACACTTTCCTCGAGGGAAGGCGACAGAGTTTCGGAATACACTCTCGAATACGCAATGTATTCGGAATAAAAACGAACACACAAATGATTGTACCTTGTACTTTCTTACTCACCTCTCCATGTTTTCTCTATGTGAATCCGAATGATCTGAATATAATAATCGGCTGGCTGGCGACTTAATTTGAGCTGAGATCTGAATACTAACGAAAGCCCGAAATTTCCTTTTTAAAGGTGTCCATTCCGTCTTGCTCGTTTTCTATGTGAAGTGGAATACGTTTGGCCTTCTTGCTCGCTCTAGTGTATTGGGAATAGCTTTTAGTTTGCCTTTCTTTAATTGTTGCGGGAAGTTCTACTTTTAGTAGGCGGGCTTGTATTCGGAATAAGAAAAGCTGCAGAGAGAAACATTATCTAAACTCTACAATCGCTTTGCAGTTCTTAAGATGACAAACCGTCAACAAACTTCCACCACCTTTCGTTGTCTCAAGCTTCGTGCGGTTTCGAGGACACGCTTGGGACCAACGTCGTTTCTTCCCGAAGACCGAATTCTCCGACTCCTACCTCACGCTTCATCGTTCTTGCTTCGAGAAGACACAGGAGTCCAAAGACGTAATGGACTTCCACCACCCTTCCAACCGTCACCAAGTCACGTAGGCGGCCTGCTTGGCATCTCCTTCCAAAGAATCACCACTAGTTGGGCGGGCTGCCACCACCCTTTGCTCCATCCCGGGACTGCCGAAGCTCCACAACAAAGGGTGCTCAAGAACAAGCTACCCCCTTTTGTAGTTTAGCCTCCGCCGTTGCAAACATACAAGGAACACGAGAAAACAAGGCTGCGGAGATTCACTACAATTTCTCTCACCGGGACTTCACTACAAATGAGGGGAAGCTCAAAGATGCACTCCTCTTCACACAACAAGGGTTGTGACACATGGATTTTGAGAATTCCGGTCCGCTCTAAAGGAGATGTTTGCAAGAACTCCTTTTCAAGATGGTACAAGAACAAATTGATGCCACAACCTCTTATGGGCCATCACCACCCTTTAACACTTGCACCCGCCTATTAGGGAACAACTTCACGTGGTCTCCGTTTTCCTCTACAAGCACACCACTTTCGAGGACGGAGGAAGTCACCCCCGAGTAGAAGTTTCATCGAGAAGATGAAGACACCAACGAGGAACAAAGAGATTACATGTTCTCAAGCCAATCTTCAAAGAAATTCAAGGTGGATTTTGGTTTGAGGGCTTGCTCCTCTGCAAGAAGAAGAAATCTTATGGATGAACAGAAAATGAGGAGACTTTTGAGAACTAAATGCTGCTCATTGGGTTGCATCAACAGACTTAACATGGCTAAATTACGAAGCGTTAGAGACAACTACGTTCCATGACATTGGCGCACTGTAATGCCTACTTAGCTTATCATGTAAGACCAGACCGCAACACCTTCTTGCACTACATTAACCGTCAAGAAGTTTGCCAGAAATGTTTTATGGTTGTCCACCGTTTAGGGTCCACAAGAATGTCTAGAATACACAAAAGACTGGACAAAAATCCAGCAATCGATGATCATTGTGGACCAAGAAGAGTTGTAACCATGCATGCCCTTCTTGCCGTGGTGTCTGGATGGAGAAATATTTTAGAGAAACATGTGAGAAGCTACCTAACAGCAACATGTATCATTTAAGCGATAACATCACCAAAAGATGTTTTAATGAGTACAAAGAGACTTGCACTCGACTTGGCGACATCTCTTACTCACACTTCACCGACCGTGGAAAAGTGAATTCGGTCTTGTGAAAATTCCTAGAAAAACATAGAATGTCCGCTTTTTGCTCGAGGTGTGCGTAATTAAAGAGTCAACGAAACCGCAAAGACAGAGGGTCGAAAAGAAGTAAGTTCATGTTCTCCAATCTCTCACTTGTTTTAGAGAAAATGCTTTGACCTGATTTCTTCTACAGATATTGTGCAACAGAACCTTGCCAGACATCGTGAACAACAAGCAGCAGAGAGAAGAAAGCTTGCCAAGCATAGAAAAAAAGCTCTTGAACGTCCACTGCAATACATGTCTGTTGTGATTGATGGAATGGACCAAAAAAACAACTCTACCACATTTCTTGAACATTCCTAAAGATGTGCCAGAGGAATGTTTTGTTAAGGTCCACCTTGTAGGAGCTATGGTCTTCAAAGGAAGTCTAAGGTGCAAAGTTTTTTTGACGTATCCAAACTTGCATGGTGACCCCAACCTCACAATTACAATTCTTAACAAGGTCCTGTGCGAGCAAGAGCAATTACCACCAGTGCTTTATCTGCAACTTGACAATACTACAAGGGAGAACAAGAATCAAACACTCTTTGCGTACTGTGCCATGTTAGTGGAGCTAGGGATCTTTAGAAAAGTGAAGCTCGGTTTCTTACTTGTAGGCCACACTCATGATCGATTGACCAAATGTTCAAAGAGATTTTACGTGGCTCTTTAGAAGGAAGAAGGCTTTTCGTCTTCCTTCTTTAGTTCGAATTATTGAAGATTCTTACACTCCTACTCCGGTGGTCGATCTTCTTAAAGAGCTCGCTGATTTGGAGAGAGAGTTTGTTTTCTCTCAACGTTCAAGCAGAGAACAAAGTCGTGAACAAGTTGAATGATCTCACCTTTCAACATCATATCAAGTTCTACTTGAAGGATGGCCAAAGCTTCTTCTGAGGGGAAGAAGTATACCACAACTAAGGACTGGAGTCCGCCCGGAGGATGCAGCTTCCTTAAATATATTCCGGACACTTCCTTCATAGAACGTCTTTGAGCAACTTCCTCTCAAAAATCCTAAGGAGTCAAAGCGGAAAGAAAAAGTACGAGAGTCATCCTTAAAAGCCATTGAAAATGGAATTTCCTCGAGCTTTAAGTACTTCTTAGAAGAAGATGGGATGTGGTGGAGTAATTTCTTTTCGAACAGAAAATTGTTGTACAAAACATAGCTCTAAGGCGGTTGCAAGAACCATTTCAATGGCCTAACACCTTCCATCAACCCGGCACCAAAGCAAAGGTCCAAGTGCTACATTTGCACCTGAAGTAGAAGACGAGGAGGACCGAGTCATGTACCTCGGACCAAGACGCAGGAATGAGCCCCAAGGTAATATCACAGAAATTACCAAAGGTATGCTAATTGCTCTTCCGACTGAGGAGGATGACAAAGGTCGGATCGCGGATAGCAAAAGTGCTTGACACAGGTCAAGGAGGAAGGCTTAGTCACTAAACTCAAGATTCATTGGCTTTGCAAACTTCGAAAAAATGCTTTTGAAGGTAGATATGAGTTAGAAATGAGAAGCCAAGGAAAAGGGAGAAAGTCCAAGAAGGTGGGTTGTAGGGACGAGCTGAACCTTAATGACGTGACTATATTGTGCTATGATTTTAAATTGAAATCTGACAATCGTCTCACGCCCTTAAGACTATCAATTTGCTTAAAAAGCTTGTAATTATGAAGAAGATGATGAAGAAGGTGGTGACAATGCTTCACCGCCTCGTTGATAGTGATGAGGAAGATAACTCAAGCACTTCCTCAGTGGCGATGGAAAGAAGTGAAGTGATGACGATGGCATAAATGAACATGAGGACGTCCTGGATCCCTCTCTCATCACTCCTCACACTTTTGCACATAACTGAGTCTTAGAAAAAGACTGTAAATTTTGATGTGAATATGAAGATTCTATCTTCAAATTTTGAGAATACTACAGTTTCAATTACAGACTTACTTCAATTTTTTGTTAAATATTTTATCCTCTGAAATTAGAGTTTCTCTCTTAAAACATACTTTAAGAACATTCTTTTTGCTAAGAAAAGTGACACTTTAAAAAAGTCAATTCCTTCGTTGCAAAAAAAATTTAGTCATTTCGGGGGGGGTCAAAATAGAATTTCATGCATCTTTTTTTTTTTTAACCTCATTTTACCCCCTTTTTCGTAAAAAAAAAGGGAATCTTTGCGGAATATTCCTTTTGCTCTCGTTTCAATGATTTGCTCCCGTTTAATACGCAATCTTGTTATTTATATGTTTCTGTATGTTTGAAAGAATTTAACTCTGCATCCATTGCATGTTTCCATTCATCCGACTTTGGGCTTTCTACAGCTTCATTATAGCTAATTGGAATTTCCGATTCTAATACAGTTATAAGAGCCGGTATTACCTGATCACTTTCTTCAATATCTTCATGTGCTATCCTTCTCTCAGTTGCATCTCTCCTCATACTTCTTCCAGTCTCATCCCTTCCATATTGCATTGTATCGAATAGTACTCCTTCTTTAAGTAATTCGGCTTCAGTTCTTCTTCTACGCCGTGGTACTACAGGAACTGGTTCTGTTTCTTCATCACCATGCTCAACTTCGTCTACATGTTCAGTTTGCTCTTCTTGCTCTCCTGCTTGACTAGTATCCCCAATAGTTCTTGTTTCTTCTTCCCCATCCTCAAAATAGTCCACTGGTTCCCAGTTAACATCTTTACCTGCATCTTGTTCTTTCTTATTAGTAGAAATCCGATCCTTATATAATACATTTTCAAAGAAAACAACATCTCGACTAACAATTACTGCCTTTTTGCTTGGATCATAAAGTCTATAACCTTTTGACAAGCTATCATATCCAACAAGATAAGCTTCTCTACTTTTATCATCTAACTTCGATCTATTCTCTTCCACTATTTTTGCGTAAGCCAAACATCCAAACACTTTAAATTCTTTCACTGATTGGCGTTTACCTGTCCAAAGCTCATCTGGAACTTTACCTTCTAAGGCTTTGCTTGAGATTTTGTTTTGTATATAGAAGGTCATTATTTTACGCACGCCCAAAAAATTTGGAAGACCTGCATGCTTTAGCATTGCCCGTGCTGCTTCCATTACCGTTCGATTTTTCCTTTCAGATACACCATTTTGTTGAGGAGTCCCCCTACACGTCAATTGTCTTTGATTCCCTTTTCTGCACAAAAAAACTTAAATTCGTTTGATAAGTATTCTCCTCCTCTGCTGGACCTTAAACATTTTAGCTTGCACCCAGTTTCTCGTTCCACTTCTGCAAGATAAACTTTGAATGAATTGAATACCTGGCTTTTGTGACTTAGAAAATACCACTTAGATTTTCTCGAATAATCATCAATAAATGATACAAAATAGTATTTTCCACTTGCACTTCTAACTCTCATAGGCCCACATATGTCAGAGTGTACCAAAGCTAATTTTTCCCTTACTCGTTCACTTTTCTTTGGAAAGGGCTTTCTACTTTGTTTGCCCAACATGCAACCATGACAAGGCGAGTCCAAGCCTTCCTTAATATCAACAACATCTAAGTCATTCAATATCTTATGCTTTTTCATAAAGACTATATTTTTCACATTTGTGTGACCCAAACGTTGATGCCATAGTTCTAATGATCTATTACTTTCAACTTCACTACTTAATATCATGTCTACATATTTTGGACAAAACTCAAAACGATTTCCAACTCTTTTTGCATATAAAACAATGTTTCCATTATAATGTACGATGCACATGTGCTTATCAAATGATACTCTATAATCTTTATCTACTAGATCTGCTACAGAAATCAAATTTTTCACCACTCCAGGAACACACAAGACATTATCAATGGATATTACACTTCCATCCTCTCCTTCAAGCTCTAACAAACCACAACCTTCTACTTTTTGTTCTTCGCCATTAGCCATACGTACACATCTGAGTTTACTAGTTTGCATATCTTTTAATATTTGTGAGTTTCCCATCACGGATTTTTCAACTCCAGAATCTATAACCACACGGTTAGCCAAGTTTTCATCACAAGAACCTGATAACACAAAAGAATTTACCTCTTCTTCAGAAATTTCTTCTTCAGTTGACACACGACTTATAATTGGTTTTGAAGATGTAACCGTCCGTCTAGAAGTTCCTCTACTAGAAGATCCTCTAAAACTTCCACGTCCCCTTCCTTTTTTGAACACATATTTGCAAGATGCCCTCCTTCTCCACAAACATAACAAGTACGACCTCTAATACGTGAACAATTCGGTTTGATATGACCACTTTCTTCACATCCATAGCATATCACATCCTTCACCTCTTTACTTCCCCCTCTTCCTCTCCCAGTATATAAAATACTATCTCCCCCTTGATTGTAATCTCTTCTAGCTTCTCTTTGTGTGACTTCAGTTCTTGCAGTACTTATTGCTTCTTCCTTGGTTTTTGCAGTGGTTTGAATTAATGAAGCAATATTTTCATCATATTCAGCAAACATGTCTGATATATATAATATTTTAGACTGAACAGAGAGGGGAGCAGCACCATCTAAATCCATGAAAATACCTTCCATTTTGTCAAACAATTCTACTAAATCCTTTCCTCTTACATACTTGAGCATTCTTAATTCTTGTTCTAGTTTGTGTATTTGAGATGCGCTTAATTTCTCATATTCATTTAGCAAATATTGCCACATCTCTCGTGGACTCATGTGATGAATAGAAGCTATAATTCCATAACCAAGTTTGGAAATAATAATACCTTTTGCATGAGCTATATCCTTAGATGATCCAGACGATTCCTCTGAAGTACTGCTGCTTCCACCTTCGGTCTTTATTGTAATTTTTCTTTGCTTCTCAGTTTCGGTAAGAGGTCTCACGTAATCCCCACGGCCCTTCAGCCTCTAATGCTTGTTCCACTTTCACCTTCCATGCTTGAAAACCTGAGCCTCCCTTATAAACTTCAACTCCGGCTAATATCGCAGCAGCAATTTTATTGGCTGCCATCTCTCTTTCGAACTCAAAGCTCTGATACCAGATGATAAAACCAGAAGCTTTTGAGCCCGGGAATTGAACCCAAGTAAGACTACCACAGCTTAATCTCCTACTCTTCTCACTTTAAGGTTTTTCCCTCACAGCTATCCACAATCCACCGGGATTAAATCACATTGCTTGTATTCCTCAAAGGATTAACCACACATCTTCACACGAAGCTTAACCACAAAGGTTTTAGCGGATATGAGCAAGATT
The DNA here is from genome assembly GCA_021234155.1 of Isoetes taiwanensis. Classification (NCBI taxonomy): domain Eukaryota; kingdom Viridiplantae; phylum Streptophyta; class Lycopodiopsida; order Isoetales; family Isoetaceae; genus Isoetes; species Isoetes taiwanensis. Next base: position 17,389,008 of record JAJEKV010000026.1, read on the forward strand.
GACACTAAATATCGCGAACAAAAACACGAGATGCTTCAGTGCATATCGGCCCTTTGTCATCACGGATGCCGGGCTTAGTTCAGCGCCACATTTGTCAAATAGCGGATTCTTCTTTCAATCTTAATCTCCATCGGCGATTCGATGCGAGCGTGCATCCACCCATGCGATCTCACGCTGCGGCTTATTGTCGGGGTAAAAAACAAAGATGATTTCTCCTATTTACGCCCGTGTGTTTTTCTTGCTTTTTCTCCCTTCTAAAATATCATAAGCATGCAAATATAATGTCGTCGATTCGGCGTAGCGAAACGGCGGCATTCTGCTCAAGGCGAGCATGCATGCATTGCATGCATCGCATGCATGCATCGCATCGCGTTTGGGCCGTTTCGTCGGGTTAGGCGTTTGCTACTTATTGCGAGTTCTTCATCGGCGTTTCATGGTAGCTTTCTCTTCTCGCATTTACCTTATTCTCTTTGAATTGTTTCCCGAGGCGGGGAGGGGCTTCTTCTGCTGGTTTGGCTTATTTGGCGTTTCTTTCTTCTTTGTCCTTTTAGGCCTTTAGCCTTCGTCCTGTGACCTTAGTCCCTCGATTCTAGTTTGTTAAGGAAGTCCTTTGGTATTCGGGCGCTTTGTTGGTTTCATGCGGTCGCGGTGCAAAAGAATGTCGTCGATTCGGCGTGGCGAATCGGCATTCTTCTCAAGGCGAGCATGCATGCATGCATGCATCGCATGCATGCATCATATCGTTTTGGGCGTTCGTCGGGGTTGGGTTTGCTACTTATTGCGAGTTCTTCATCGGCGTTTCATCGGTAGCTTTCTCTTCTCTCGGTGATTACCTTATTCTCTTTGAACCCACCCTTCCCCCTTCTTTGTTTCGCGTATTTTGTACAAGTTACGTTTTATCATGTTTTTCCACCCGGTGGGTGATGTTTTTTTTTTCCACCCACTTGGTGATGCTATTCTTTGGTATGTTTCTCGTTTATTGTTGATGATGTGCAGGTACAGGTTGGCGAGCGCCATCCGTTTTGACTTCTCCATCGCGGGTTTTGGGGCGATTCTATGCCTTTACGTTTGTCTAAGCCCCTTGCCGAAGGCTTATCACTAGGGTTTTTCCTCGAAAACCCGAAAGGGCGGGGTTTTTTAATCCCGGTGATAAGCTTTCGGCAGGTACATCAGCCACTCATCTATTAGCATTGTATTTGTTTTTGGGGTCCAAATATTATAATTGGATTTTCCCTTTATTTTTCGTGGGTAGTTTGCATGTGTGCGGCTATCCACTGTCCACCATTGTAGAAATCTGCTGAGATGAATGAGAAGCCTATCTACGGGCGCTTTGTTGGTTTCATGCGAGTCGCAGTGCAAGAATATGTTAGGATGGACCATATGCTTCTACAATTAATTGCCACGTGTTCCATTAAATATCACATGGGCATGACAAATACTTGAATCCAACAAACGGATCTTCTTCCAGAGTTGCATGCAGAGAAGAGATAAGACCCTGTCCATTTTCTGCCGAATTGATCCATTCCAAAAGAAGAAAGAATGTGTCTTTCGCATTATGGAAGGAGCCTCTATCTAACTCCGTGAAAGTTGAGAGTGACTTCTTCAGTAATCATCCACAGAAATTTGTCGTGGCATTGCAATACATCTATCATTATCTTCTGAGCCTGCCTTGAAGAAGATTGGCTGCAAAATAAAGAAAGCGGCTCTGTTTCAGAAGATTCTGTTTCAAAAGAAAGGGCTCTGTTTCTCAGGCTCCAACTGAAAACATCAGCGCCTCCTTATCATCGGCTGCAAACCAAAAGATTTAGGGTTCAAAATATTTGCAGATCACAAATACCTCTGCCGGAGTTTCTACGAACTCCAAATAGCTCTGTCGGCTAGGGCAGATCAGAGCATGTGCTGAGTTTATGCCATTTCCCTGCTCTGACGATGGCAGTGCAAGGCACCATAGCAAGCAAGACGCCATGGCAAGAGCAGTGCACCCCCAAATCCGTCTATTTTTTGGTTTTTTTCCCATATTTTTTTAATGCTCTATTTTTTCCTCAGAACGGTACGTGGCAGCTTTAGAAGAAAGCATCTTAAAGAATATTCCAAAGGAATTTTCATAGGAGAGTTATATATATTAGAAAACGTCCCTTATTTAAAGGAAAAACAATGCCTAGTGGCATCAAAACAACAATGTTTTTATTCTTTTTTTTTTTCACGAGTAAATATTTCATGTAGTTTTTTTTTTTCTAATGTAGTAATTTTAGTTTTCCACATGTTGTAATGTCTAAAACTATGTGTTTTATATTGAGAACAAACACGTCCAATTGCACTAGAAACAACAACAAAAAAGAAACAACACATTGAATTTCTTGTAAAAGACTATGTCAATTTTCTATGGACGGTTTTTACTGTTGTTTATTTGCAAAAAGACACTGAAGAACTATGCATTGGGCATTGTTTTTGGGTGAAGACCACATCAAAAAAACATGCGTTGTTTTTGTTTTTGAGTGCAACCACACATAGAATTTACACGTTGTTTTCTCTAGAAACTACGGTGGAAACCACACATAAAAATTACGTGTTGTTTTTTTGTCTAAAAACCATGCATGAAAACTACGCGTTTTTTGTATATGAAAAACCACACTAAAAAATTATGTGTTGTTTCTAGCATTTTCGGAACAATAATATGCATGGAATTTAGGTGGTGTTTTTTTGCAAAAAAAACAGCAAAAAACTACACGTAGAGCAAATTTTGGGGTTATTGTGATAGAGATTGGCCTCCAGTTCTTGAGCTCACTGAGATCTCCTTTTTTTGCAACTAGAGCAATACACCCTTCTAGGAATTTGTCCTCCCATGCCCCTTGTTCTATAGCCTGGTTCCAGGATTGCAATAGTACTTCCCCTATCCATTCCCAATTTTTCAGAAAAAACACCTCACAGTGAAAGGCCTCACAAGTTCCTGGTTCATCTGCTGCTGCACCATGCATGGCACTTTGCTTAGTACCTTGTTCATTGCTGCCGTTCTGGTTGAGTCCCATGGTAAGGCTTCAAACACCCCCTCTGCAACCATTTTCTGCATTTCCCCCTCTTTTGTTATTAATCTTTGGTTTTTGTCTTTCAATCCTAGAATGGGAGGAGTGGAAGCCCTTCCTTTAAGTGCAACAAATGGGCATGTGAGAGTTTTCTCTCATTTACTAACCAAGAGACCTGGCTTTTTTCAAAGTAGTTTATGATTTTCTCCTGCTCCACCCTTCTGATTTCTTCTTTAATTCTTGCCACTTGGCCCCTAGCCCAATCATTGTTTGGCTGTCTTTCCACCATCCTTGTTGCTGCTTGTAGGTTGTTTCTGAGGGCTGCCATTTTTCCTAAGAGCTTTCTTTTCAGTTCATTTTGCATTACTCTGCCTTTGCATGACACCCATTGCAGCAGCTCTCCCATTCCTTTTTCCTGGTTGCTTTGCCAGCTTGTCGAACTTTTGATTCTGTTAATCATCTTTCATCATCGGATACACTGAAAAGCAGGCAAAAATTTGATGCTCGTTTTTTCCGTTAAAGAATCTTCTCCGACAGAAGATTTCAGGGCGCACGCCATCACTCGCAACTATCGTCGCTCGTGAGAGCTTACGCCCTAAAATCTTTTGCCGGAGAAGATTGCTTCTTCCTAAATAGATGAGATTGCATGCCTGAATTATGGGAACAAAGTTTAAAATGAAACGCACTTATTTGCTGCAAACGCACTTCAAAAGGAATCTTTGAAAGATTCCCTAAAATTCCCTTAAAAAAGTCCATTTTTAAGATTTTTTTGTGACAGGTGTGACAATTTAAGTAATTTAGGTACCATTTTTGAGGGGTTGATTGAACATAACTTTCATGCAAAAATTCTAAATAGCAATTTTCATCCTCCTAAACTAGAATAAAAAATAGTTACTTTTATAAAGTGTAGCAAACAAGGGGCAATAAAAAAAATAGCAAGGGTAGTAGAGTGACAAAGAAGTGATATATTCAAGGTTGTGAAAATTGTACAAAATTATGAACAAAATTGTCAAAATATAGGACATTTTGACATTGCCTCATCGAAGCAAACATTTTCACATGAAAGTATGCCTCATTGAACAAACTTACACTTTGAAGTGCAAGTTGGAGTCGAAGCTTCGCTCTTCATCTTATATACTTGCTCTTATTTGCTCATCCGTCTTGCTATAGACTGATGTATACCGCGATGACAATGCGTGGACATAACGTCTTCAAAATAAATTTCTAGATGGTATAAATTTATACTACAATAGATAGTGTTGTGTGGATATAACATGCCAGAGAGTTCGCATGGTATAAATTTATACCGCAAGTGGACTCGAGCGGTATAAATTTATACCGCGAGAGAACTCGGCGGTATAAATTTATATCTGCATGAGGACTCTCGGTATAAATTTATACCGCCGAGAGCTCTCTCGATTCATTCCCTCTGCGAGAGAGCTCTCACGGTATAAATTTATACCGGAGAGCTCCCTGGATTATATCTGCAGAGCTCTCTCGGTATAAATTTATATTCTTGAGAGCTCTCTCGGTATAAATTTATACCGCAGACAACCTTCAGACAACCAATTTATATACATATATGTGTATATATATATAATATATACACATACTTACATATATATATATCCGACAAGAAAAGAGAACTCTTGCGGTATAAATCTATACGGAGAAACAGTATAAATTTATACCGAATTGCATATATATATAAGACTTTTATATATATATGTATATATATATGCAGTCCAGAGGCAAAATATATATCGTGTAAAATCTTTTGGGGTCTTTCTTGCTCGCCAAAGGGTTTGGCAACTGAAAACTACTAAAGTAACACACATAAGGGATAATTTTACACACTTTTCTTGGTTTTTTAGTCTAAAAGTTCTAAAACTGTTTCTAAATTTTCTAAGCTTGTAATGCAATGTTAGAGCATAAAGTAGTCGAATCATGTTGTTATTTCTACTTTTTTTTTTTTCTCTATATACATGCGAACTTCCTCGTGTAACTCAAAAATTGCTACTAAAGGCAAAGAACTCCAAAATGTTATGGTGACACGTGTATTTGTTAAAAGGAAACTACATGGTTTATCCAGAGGGGTGCGAGGAGTAGAAACCCCTCAGAAGTTTACCTATTTATTTGCAAATATATAGGAAAGGGTAAGGCAGACGAATACTTCACTGCCAGAGAAATGTGCATGGTGCCCATCGCTGAGATGACGAATTGTGATGAATATGCTCAACATTACTAAAGAGATTGACTATTTTCCTCGAGCATCACCATGTTGTAGAAAGACATGTAATGCGTTCAAAAATACATCTCCTAGAATAAAAAAGGAGGGCATGTAATCACAAGGCTTCATTACTTCAACTTGTGTATCCTCGGTATAAATTTATACCGCATCATCAACTAAAAAAATTTTAGCTACAAGATATCGTGGATGTATTGGCATTTATAATACTATGTGATGCAAAAACAATGGTTTGTCATTCAAGAAGTTTGTTCAATGCCTCCCAATGTGTTTTAAGGTCCATTAGGATGTTTAGCAAAAATGGTTGTGAAATAACAAATTTCTTGTCTTCTAAAACAGCTAATATAAAAGTTTTCAGGGACAAGGTACAAAAGCATCTAATTTCTTCATACGAATTTGCCCCATAGTAAATCTTTGAATTTCATTGTAGTTCTTTCCCCCTCTAAAATGGGATTTTTTTTGTTTTGTGTTTTTCCTTAATACTAAGTCTTCTTAAAATGTCTGTTTTCACGAGCAATTTTATAAATCTTTGGACTAATGGTAATAAAAGGGCCCTTTTTAGAGGGATTTTAAAATTTTATAAATTTTCAAAAGGAATCTTTCAAACGCACTTCTTAAATAAGTGCGTTTCATTTTAAACCTTGTTTGGGTTGTATATGATCAAATTATTGTATACAGTTTGATTATGTTAATAATAATAACGATTATGTTGATACTGGAAGAAGCCACAATAACTTTGAACACAGAAAGTACTAAAGGTCTTGCACAAAGTGGGACAAGGGTCATTGCAATTATAAGCTGCTTTTGAGTTCAAACATATAAGAATCAATCCTATTCCAGATGTAAAAACATACATAATTATAGCATTAACTGTAAATAGATGTAAAACAACTGTAAATCAGATACAATCAAAAGCAATGTAGGTAAATTTAAGAAGTGCAAGAAATGCAAGGCAGATATACTTAAAGTTCAAATGTAATTGGCAAAATATCATCCACAAATGTAAGGTGAAAACTTACAAAGTACATTCATATGCATTCTAATATGCATCCTAATGTTATATGTAAATGTAACTAGAAACGTGAGCCCCTGGCGATGTCGGGCATTAGTCGTGGATGTATGGAATGAGTAAATTTAGTTGTGAAGCTGCACGGAATGGATAGGAATAATGGAAGTCATAGCGTGGATAGAAATGAATAAACAATGGAATATCTACAGTCTAGGGATTGATGGATGTTTGTGATAGTTTAGGCTTTTATTGAAAACGACAAAACTTAGACATAGTCAACACAATTACAATTGAAAAGTGTGTGCGCATGGAATAAGAGATGGATCAAAAGGGGATAAGAAATCCTAGCCCTTAAATTTTGTAAGGAAGGTGCCAAAAAGTGGATTTGGTACAACAGATTGTAACCGTTAGATCAAAGGGTGAGGATAAATCCTAGCCCTTAACTTTTTATATTAAATTGATATTTTTTTTAAAGAGGTGAGGTGGCACTCTCATTAATAAAAAGTTAGTAAGGTGGCAAAACATTTATGAATGCACTTTCCAAGAAGCTTCCTTTTTTTTAATCGCATTCAAAGGCACGTAATTTGTAGTACAGAGGTCGGACGAAGGTGAGGCCTATGCCATTGGATCCCTCTCGTCGAGAGCTTTCCAAAGACTAGTGTTTTGGCACTAGCCCGTTGCAGTTGGAGCCGACATGATCAGATTCTAAGAATCTTCTTAGAATCTTTGTACTTTACGAAATCTATGGTAATTTAAGGGAATCTAGGGGAATCTTCATGGGATCTTTAGGAATGTAGAGGAATCTTAACAGAACCTTAGGGAATCTGAAGAATCTCAAGAGAATCTTTAGGATTCTTGGGAGAATCTCTGAGAATCTAGGGGAATCCTCATAATATCTCAAGGGAAGCTAAGAGAATCTACATAGAATCTTGGGGAATGTAGAGGAACCTTGGAATAGTCTTTGGAAATTCAGGGAATCTCAAGAGAATCTTAGGGCTATGGGAATCTAGGGGAATCTTCATAGCATCTTACAGAATTTAGGAGAATCTAGAGAGAATCTTGGGGAATCTATATGAATCTTGAGAGAATAGTTTGGAATGTAGGGGGAAATCTTTTAGAATCTAGGGAAATTTTGATGAAATCTTGGAGAACCCAAGGAAATCTTCATAGGGTCTAAAGGAATCTACATAGAATTGTGGGGAATCTAGGTGAATCTTGGGACAATCTCTGAGGATCTATGGGAATCTCGAGAGAATTTATGGAAATTAAGGGAATCTTTATAGAATATTTGAGAATCTAGGTGAACCTTGATAGGATCTTAGAGAATCCAGGAGAATCTACATAGAATCTTTAAAAATCTAGGGGAATCTTGATGGAATCTTTTAGATTCTATGGGAATCTTGATGGAATCTCAATCTTAATAGTATCTAACAAAATCTAAAGGAATCTTAATAAAATCTTTAGGAATCTAGGGGAATCTTGATGAAATCCTTGAGAAACTAGAGGAATCTTCATAGAATCGAAGGGAATCAAGAGACTATACAAAGAATCATGGAAAATCTAGGTGAATCTTGGGGCAATCTCTAGGAATCTAGGGGAATTTCGAGAGGATGTAAGGATATCGAAGGGAATCTTCATAGAATATTTGAGAATCTAGGGGAATCTTCTTAGGATATTAGAGAATCTAGGAGAATCTACACAGAATCTTGGGGAATTTATGTGAATCTTGAGAGAATATTTGGAAATCTTGATGGAATCTTTGAGATTCTAGTGGAATCTTGATGGAATCTTGGAGAGCATAAGGGAATCTACATATGATCTAAAGGAATCTTCATAAAATCTTTGATAATCGAGGGGAATCCTTGGGAAGCTTGATGTAATCTTGGAGAACCTAAAGGAATATTCATAGAATCTAGAGGAATCTAAAAGAATCTTCATAAAATCTTTGGGAATCTAGGGGAATCTTGATGGAATCATGGAGAATCTAGAGGAATCTATATAGAATCTTTGGGAATCTAAGGGAATCATGATGGAATTGTGGAGAATCTAGAGTAATCTTTATAGAATCAATGGAAATCCAAGATAATCTACATAGAACCATGGGGAATCTGGATGAATCTTGAGGCATCTTTAGGAATGTAGGGGAATCTCGAGAGAATTTATGGGAACCTAGGGAATCTTCATAGAAATAGTTGATAATTTAGGGGAATCTTGATAGAATCTTAGAGTATCTAGGAAAATATAGGTAGAATCTTGAGAAAACTATGTGAATCTTGAGAGAATCTAAAAAAATCTTCATGGAATCTTTCTATGATCTAAAGGAATCTTCATAAAATCTTTAAGAATCTGGGGGAATCTTGATGAAATCATGGAGAATCTAAAAGAATCTTTATATAGGCCAAGGGAATCCAAGAGAATCTATATAGAATCATGTGAAATCTTGGGGCATCTCTGGGAATCTCGAGAGAATTTATGGGAATCTGGAGAATCTTTATAGAATATTCGAGAATGCTGGGAATATTGACAGAACCTTAGAGAATCTAAGAGAATCTACATAGAATCTTGGGAAGTCCATGTGAATCTTGGGACAATCTTTGGGAATCTAGGAGAATCTAGAAGAATCTAGAGGAATCTTGATGGAATCTAAGGGAATCTTGATCTAAAGGAATCTTTAAGAATCAAGGGGAATCTTGATGAAATCTTATAGAACTTAAAGGAATCTTCATAGAATCTAAAGGAATCCAAGAGAATCTACATAGAATCCTGGGGAGTCTAGGTGAATCTTGAGACAATCTTTGGGAATCTAGGGCAATCTCATAGAATCTATGGGAATCTTAGAAAAATATTCGAGAATTTAGGGGAATCCAAGGGAATCTTCATAAAATCTTCGATAATATAGGGAATCTAGGTGAATCTTTATCAAAATTGAATGAATCTAGGGAATGTACATAGAATCTTGAGGAATGTATGCGAATCTTGGAATAGTTTTTGGAAATCTAGAAAAATGTCTGTATAATCTTAAAAATCTAGGGGAATCTTTCACACTGGTGTGTTTTGCAGGGTCGGCTTCACACTGTGACGTTCCCCTAGAATATACGATATAAATACGTATATCCTAGGCCCACGTCACTATACAAATCTACATTAGTAGACTTATATACACCAAGTGTGGGGGCATGGCCAAGTTATTTACATAACTTGGCCAACCTTAGGAGGTGACCCATTTCCACGTGGCTTCACTCTATAGGTGACCCGCCACATGGACGCGCCCTATTGGAGCCAAGTGGCCCTCATGTGAACCCTAACATATAAAAAGTCTAAACCCTAAACCCTAGCCACTTTTGGCTCCACCAACCGCAAACCCACCAGTTCGCGATCAGAGTTCCGACTCGAAGACCGTCTTCGATAGCCTGAGTTGCAGTAGCAGAGGAGGATCATCTTCTCCAACTACTTGCTAGAGATGGAGAACCAGGGGAGTTAGCGATAGCGCGTCAGAGGCAAGTATTTCGGATAGATTCCAGTATTGTAATAGAGCCATTCTAGAACCTATTGTCCTGAACCTGAACTCTAATCAATGAACCCTAACTATAAGTTAGATGTATGTGATTAGGATTAGTTGTTATTCTCTTTTATTATCAAGATTGTGTTGATATGATATGATGTTGGTTGATCTTATGTTTGCACCTCTTGTGTATTGGGAAGGGGGGTAGAGACCTAGTAGCCATTATTTAGATGATGCTCCTAGTTTAGACCCATTAGTTCCCATTAATATGCGGCCTGTGCATAGAGCCCACCTGGCTACGGAGGCTATGGAATGACTGAGCACCACACAACGGGGTTAGTGGCAAAGTGGAGGGAGGACCTTGTTGAGCGCGGCTACTGGGGTCCCATAGCAGGCTAGTCTCATAGTCGGTCACTTCGTGTGGGCCAGATATGGGTCCGACACTTCCTGGGTCAATGGTGTCGCCCTGACTCTCAAGAGTTGCAAGTGTCGGCTTGGCTCTTGTTTTGGGAAGTTCGGGCCGGGGTATGGACGCAGGTCGCCATGCGATCCTCTAGCCACCCATGGAGCCACCGCGACTGGAGGGGAGATGCAACCCTTCCTATCTCATCGGACCGGGGAGATGCAACTCGGAGTAGTCTCGTTGGGTGATACCATGGGATTACGCTCCCGCAGTTGATCATGCCGAGTCCGATTTAGCCTATCCGAAAAGTATGCAGAGGGGCGGATGGAGTGGTCAACCCTAGCCATTAGCCCTATTGCCCGCCCAAGTCATTGCCATAACTCTGCCTCGTTCTATCCGGGAGCCCCGGTAGTCCGCCGACTCCCCTTGAGTCCGAGAGCCCGGGTAGGAGCCTCTATTTGATGTATTTGATGCATTCATTGTATTGTTGTATTTGATGACATGGTTAGATGGATTATCACTACCCTTCGAGGTAGTCCGTTGTTATTATTGCTAGTGCTTATGTCGATATTTTGCTTCACGACATAGGGAACCCATAGAGGCCGGACCGGAATGACACCCTCGGTGTCCTCTACTCGATCGTCCCGGACCCCGTGACGCCGAAGTTAGAAAGAGGGCCCATAACGACGGTGCCGTTGGATGGGGAAGGTCCTTCGATGTATATGGAAGGGCCGTCGTGATATAGCACAAGGAGCGCCACAATGGTATCAGAGCAATGATCTTGGTTGACCAAGATCGCCAACCGCCATCACCTTATGATAGAAAACTAACTGGCCTAGTAAAAAGTTGGGGTGCAAATCCCAATAGTGAACCTCGAAAAGTGGGAAAACTTTTTCCTCGAGTAGAGTCGTCATTTAATTAAATTAAATTAGCAAATAGGAATAATAGAGTCCAGGAATTCTAGTAAATTTGGGTGAAAAATTGTGCATGAACCCAATATTCCACCAGGAACAGGTCGAAGGATCGGCCAAATTAGACTTCCCAATGGAATATGGCGCAAATCCACAATAAATAACCCAACAACCATTGAACATTTTAGAATTTTAATACTTTTAGGGTCATTATAAATAAAGGTGGTTGTCGTAAATGACCACAACTATCACCACAAATACCCTAATTTGGCCCATAAAACGAGTCACTGTTACGCCAAAGGACATGAATTTGGCAAAAAGAATACGAAGAGAGAAGATATTGGGGGTACTTTGAGGAGCAAACGCCTGTTTGGTGGTATTGTTGAGGGGGCTAGGAATATTATCTTGATTCATACCGAAAAGTTAAGCCCAAAGCACTGCTGGTAATATGTTTCCTTCTCGCTAAATCATTAGCCGCTATACGAGTATCGGATCATTAGCTGCTATATGAGTATGGAAGTCTTATATTATAGGGTGGTGTGAATTGTATATTCAACGACATTTAGCATAAGTCTTAGCGTCACAATGGCTTTTAGTATTATGTTGGCTCCTATCAAATATATAAAAATATGTTGGATTGGATAAGCAACATAAGTTCTTGTTGGGCAATTAAACATACTACAAAGATGCCATTATAATGGTAGCCTTGTTTTGTAAGTCCAACTATTCTAGGGAAAAGCAATGTCTATTTGAATAAATAAGCTTGTCAAGTTAATGTAAGTAACATGATAATATTAAATGTCAAAGATCTCTGTACTTATAATATGTTTGAGCTGTATTCTGCATATGCTAATTCCACTTTCCTAATATTCTGAACATTGTGTCAGAATACCCTGCACTAGCTGGACACTAGTTCTTACTGATGGGAAGCATATGTGTCCGGGTCGCTACATTTATATACCGAGTTTATATGAGAATGCATTGGATTCAATCTCCGTTAACAAATTATACTTAAGCCGCAATAATTATGGTATCCTATATTTTGGGGGGTTCAAATAATGCTGAATAAAAAAAAAGGTTAAAAAAATTATCCAAAATATCAGACGTGTGATTTGAGAACTAAAATTTCACATCATTGGCTATCTTGTGGCAGTGCATGACATTCAAACCAATGGCAGTCTTCCAATTTTGATGTCAAAAACAAATATGTATATACAAGTGGTTGTACTATGTAGGGCCTGTATGAAGTTGAATGTATATGTTTTGAGGATAGATTTCCTCTTAGATTTCTTAAGATTCTACAAAGATTCCCTAGATTCTTAAGATTCTATGGAGATTCCTTGAGATTTTATTAAGATTCCCTTAGATTCTCCAAGATTCTATCTAAATTCCTATACATTCTTAAAGATTTTATGACAATTTCCTTAGGTTCTCCTAGATTTCCATAGATTCTCTTAAGCTTCTCTAAGATTCACCTAGATTCCCAATGATTCCTCTAGGTTCCCCAAGATTCTATGAAGATTCTTCTAGATTATATGAAGATTCTTCTAGATTATATGAAGATTCCCTTAGATTCTCTAAGATTCCATCAAGATTCCCTTAGATTCTCAAAAAAATTAGGAAGACTCCCCTAGATTTCCAAATATTCTCTTGAGATTCTCTTAGATTCTCCTAGATTTCCAAAGATTCTCTTACATTCTTAACGTTCTACAAAGATTCCCCTAGATTCTTCAGATTCTACGAAGATTCCCCAAGATTCCATTTAGATTCCCATAGATTCTCAAAGATTTTATGAAGATTACTTTAGATTCTCAAAGATTCACCTGAGACTCCCTAAGATTCTCTAAAGATTCCCCTAGATTCCAAAAGAATACCCCAAGATTCCACTAGATTCTCCAAGATTCTATCAAGATTCTCCTTGATTCTTCTAGATGCTCTAAGATTCCATTAAGATTTTTCTAGGTTCTTAAATATTTTATCAAGATTCCCCTAGAGTCTGAAAGAATCGCTTGAGATTCCTATAGATTCTCTTGAGATTCCTTTAGTTCCCATAGATTCTATGAAGATTCCCCTAGACTCCCCAAGATTCCATCAAGATTCCTCTGGGTTCCCAGAGATTTTATCAAGATTCCCTTTGATTCCCTTACATTCTCAAAGATGCTCTCTTGGGATTCCCTTAGATTCTCTAAGATTCTCATGATATTCCTTTGGGTTCCCTAAGATCCTATAAAGATTCTCCTAGATTCCCTCAACTTACCATAGATTCCTCGAAACTCGTAGATTCCAAGAAGATTCTTAGTATTCGATCACGTTGGCTGCAGCTTCGTCAAAATAGTGCCAAAGCACTACTCATTGGAAAGCTCTCGACGAGAGGAATCCAATGGAGCGGGTCCCACCTTCATCCGACCCCTCTACTGCAAGCTACATGCCTTTGAAGGTGATTAAATAGAAAGAAGCTTCCTAGAAAGTCCATCTTAATAAATGCTTTGCCACCTCATTACCTTTTTATTAATAAGGGTGCCACCTCACCTTCCTTCTTTAAAAAAAAAAAATCAATTTAATATTAAAAGACTAATGGCTAGGATTTATGCTCACCTTTTGATCTAACGGCTGAGATCTACTACACCAAATCCACTTTTTGGCACCTTCCTCAAAGAATTCGAGGGCTAGGACTTCTCCTCTCCTTTTGATCCAACGGTCCATGGATGTGGTGCATGCCCCATGCATGCCCCCCATGGAGATCCAATGGCTACAACTTCGCCACCTCACCACTTTTCAAATAAACGGCCTAGATTCGTTATTTCCCCTTAGGATTCTTTAAGATTTTTTTGAGATTGTGAGAGATTATCCCAAGTTTGCTCTAGATTCCCTAAGATTCTATGTAGACTTCATCTAGTTCTTTAAGATTGTATCAAGATTGTCTTAGCTTCTGAAAGGCTTTCTTAGCACGTCCTACGGTGCTTGTTCCAATTGTAGCATGTTCCTACGGTACAACGGTTTTTTTTTTAGCATATTTTGACGGTTGAAGTTCTTGTTGGTATGTATTCTAGGATTTCTCTTAGATTCTTCAAGACTATGTGGGAATTGTCTTACATTCTCCAAGATATTATGAAAAATCTATTACATACATGTAGATTTTATGAGATGGTTAGTGCATGTTACAGTTTCAGCATGTTCCTCTATTGGTGTGCATCTTAAGATTCCCTTTGTTTTCAAAGATTATTCTAGGATTCTTTTAAATTGCTCTACAGAAGCACTTAGCACACCCATGGTATATGCACTGATTTTAGTACGTTCCTATGATGCAAGTTTGTGTTGATGCAACAGTTTCAGTTTTTTACTTTTTTCCCCTCTATCTAATGCCTAATTATGTTGCATTCTTATGTTTGAGAAGTATGGGGAACTTTCTATACTATTATGAGGCCCAAAAATTGTAAGGTCAAATGAGGAGACTATTATATAGTGGAGAGTTTCTTGGCAAACTTTCTTATTGTTGCAGAGTAGTCCTACATCATCTTTAGTTTTAGTTTAATGCACGCATCCATGATATTGCACTTGGTCGTCTTTTGTATGCTTAGATCTTAGTAGTTGTAGAGCCCTCCCTTCACAGTCTAGAATACATGTAGAAGTTTCATTGCAAAATTTATTGTAGAAGTTTCTTGCAATATCTCAAAATTGATCGGGTAATTTAATAAATGTTTAAATGATTACTTGGCATCATAGCACAATGTCTTGACTGGCTTGATAAATGATGGGTTTTCAATCTAACAATGCAAAAGGAAAAGGCCTAATGTGTTTACTTGTTCTGGTGCTAAATTGCATAAAAAGCTCACAAAGAGAAAAGCATGCATTGGAGAACCTGATTTGTAGGTTCTCATTTTGAGACTTGCATGAGAGCTTTTCCTAAATAAGTCCTAAGTTTTTGAAGAATATGGTTCTGCATCATCCAACTACTTGACTTGCCATGCCATGCAACCACGCCCAAATGCAAAATGTCCCAAATTGTGTAATGTGTATTGTTGCTTCAAAAAATTGAGAAATCATGTTTTCTCTATCAAGGGGCAATAATGGCAGCAAAAAGGAAAGCTCTAGTGCTAAATTGCAATAAAATCCTACAAAGAGAAAGAAAATGCATTGGATTTTCTCTATCAAGGGCAACAATGGCAGCAAAAAGGAAAGCTCTAGTGCTAAATTGCAATAAAATCCTACAAAGAGAAAGAAAATGCATTGGATTTTCTCTATCAAGGGGCAACAATGGCAGCAAAAAGGAAAGCTCTAGTGCTAAATTGCAATAAAATCCTACAAAGAGAAAGAAAATGCATTGGAAATCCCAATTTGTAGATTTAAGTTTTCATTTTGAAACACATTGGTTCTTGCAACAAAAGCCATAGCGAGAGAGAGCACGCATTGGAAAACGCAATTTGTACATTTTCATTATGAGACTTGCATAGGAGCTTTTTCTCAATAAATCCTAAATTCCTGAAGGACATGGCTCCTTGCATCACCCAGCTACCTGACCTGTCATGCAACCGTGCACAATGCACTACACAAAAAAAAGGGTCCCATTTGTGAATCATCTATATAGTAATAGGCTGCCTGTAAGACTAAAACTACATGTAACAGAGTTGCATATGTCTAAAATGCTCAAGGCTCTTCTGCCCATCACCTGTTTGGATATATCCTCCAATCAACATGGACCATGAGTGCATATTCCGTACTTGCTATGTATGTCAAATCATTGTATTAGACAACAACATGTTTGCTCTTGAGGGAGGCAAATAATACCAGAAAGGCAGCCAGACAGCCAGAAATATTTTACCTTCATCCCTATCTTCTGAAGCTCTGCCATATAGGTTTAAGATTCTGAAGTTTTCTGAAGCTCTGCCCTGAGTTGCTGAGAGAAATCATCACCGACATCATCATCATCCCAATCATCTTTCCATTGCTGCATTGCCTCTTTATCTTCCTCAGTATCGTTCCATTCTACAGGAAACCAACCTAATTAATATGGGCAAGAAGTAGATAGAGATGTAGACTTTTCTGCGTTTCAGTTAGAACAGGCTTTAAAACGAAGAAAAGTTGAACAGAGAAGATGTAGACTTACCTGCATTTCAGTTGAAAGATTTCGTGCAGGCGATTGTAACGCTTTTTTGGCAAAAATGTGGCATGAAGCCAAGCAGACAAGGAAACCAGGCGTCTGCCAGTATATAGATTGGAGAATGGCCAAGCAGGAAGAGAAAACAGGGAAAACCAGTGATCATATTCTCGCTAAGAATCTGAAAAAGACAAAAGAAACAAATGGCGCTTAGGAAATCACCCAAGAATATAACCCAAAGGCACAGAAACCCCTGTTATGGTACCAAGATCATGCTTAACCTAATAAGAGGATTTTTACCCTTAAAGCAAAAGACGAACTTCTGCCAGAACGGCCATGCTCCATGCCTGTGCTAACTAGAGCAAAACCTATGATGGATCTCGGTGCATAAATGGCATCGGATTTGTGCAAAACTCGCACCTGGAGCTCGTGTCCAAGGAAAGCAAAGAGTCCAAACAAAATTAAAATCTTGCCAAATCAAAGATCGGCAACCCTATAACAAAATCGTGGATTGGATTCGCTCATCTAAACTCTTTGGGGATAAGAACGGTGATGAGGTGCATATTGCTCAAAAAATACCGCAATTAAAACAAGGCTTTTCTTATATCCGAGATGGGCCAACGACCGAAGTTTGATAGGCTTCAGAAGAGCAAAGGCGTAAACGAACCATAAACTTCCCGTGGTTCAGCATGGTATGGCACATGCTGGCGTTCTCAACAGTACTGCCAGACCGCCAAACCCATCTGCAAGTAAAAAAGAATAAATCACAAAGAATGGCCATTAACAGAGCCGAAGATCCAAAATTGAAAACATAGGCGCAATTAGAGCAGAGCCGAAGATCCAAAATATATAGGCGCTCCAAAATATATACTGCCAGACCGCCAAATCACAAAGAATGGCCATCAACAGAGCCGAAGATGCAAAATTGAAAATATAGGCGCAATTAGAGCAGAGCCGAAGATCCAAAATATAGGCGCTCCCAGACAGAACCATCACGCGAAATTGGATTTGGCGCCACACCATAGGTTTTATTAAATAGGGCAACTTGGAATGTTCTACAACTTTCTAGCAATGTTCTAGAATTTCAACCACATTCTAACACATTCTAGAAGCCACCATAGGACCGCCAAGAACCTTCTGGAAGCCACCAAATCCGACGGCCCAGATCGCATGGGAGCGAACGGACGGCCGGGATCTGGCGGTATAGATATAAAAGAAGGTTCTAGAAGCCACTCCTAATAATTACATATATATTTAGATAGATAGATAGATAGATATTTAGATATACAAGAAAATTAGCACGTCCTACGGTGCATGTTCCAATGGTGCAAGTTCCAATTTTAGCATGTTCCTACGATGCAAGTTGACATTCTCTTGGATTTGATATTATGAAGATTGTCGTAGATTCCCCGTTAATTCTATGATATTCCTCGCTTAGATTATATGAGGATTCCCTTGGTCCTCCATGAATCCATTAGATTTTATGAGAATTCCTTGGATTCTCTTAAATTTTGTGAGATACCCTTTGATCCTATCAAGTTTGCCCTAGATTCTCCTAGGTTTTATTACATTTCATGTAATTCCCCTTAAAATCTATGAGATTCCTGTAAATACCCTTACATTTGCTTACATTTTATGAGATTCCCTTAGATTCTGTTATATTTCATGCAAATTCTTCGAGATTCTATGTACATTCCTTTAGATTTTATGAAGATTCTTATAGATTGCATCAAGCTTCCTTCAGATACCTTTAGATTTTATGATATTCTATGATGTTGTGAAGATTCCCTTAGATTTCCCTCAAGTTCCATGAGATTGCTCTAGATTCCGCTATATTTTTTTGGATTTTATGACATTCCCTTAGAGTTCCTTAGATTCTATGAGTTTCTCTTAGATCCTATCAAGATTCTCCTAGATTTCCATGACATTATTAAGATTCCCTTAGAATCCCCTCGAAAATTAGCACGTCCTACGATATATGTTTCTACGGATCCCTTAAATTCTATGACATTCCTGTAGATTCCTGTAGATTCATTCAGTTCTCTAAGATTCCATTAGATTTTGTGAGAAGTCCTTAGATCCTCTTAGATTTTGTGAGATTCTCTTATAATGTTCCTCTTAGATTTCCTCTTAGATTTCTTAAGATTCTACAAAGATTCCCTAGATTCTTAAGATTCTATGGAGATTCCTTGAGATTTTATTAAGATTCCCTTAGATTCTCCAAGATTCTATCTAAATTCCTATACATTCTTAAAGATTTTATGACAATTTCCTTAGGTTCTCCTAGATTTCCATAGATTCTCTTAAGCTTCTCTAAGATTCACCTAGATTCCCAATGATTCCTCTAGGTTCCCCAAGATTCTATGAAGATTCTTCTAGATTATATGAAGATTCTTCTAGATTATATGAAGATTCCCTTAGATTCTCTAAGATTCCATCAAGATTCCCTTAGATTCTCAAAAAAATTAGGAAAACTCCCCTAGATTTCCAAATATTCTCTTGAGATTCTCTTAGATTCTCCTAGATTTCCAAAGATTCTCTTACATTCTTAACGTTCTACAAAGATTCCCCTAGATTCTTCAGATTCTACGAAGATTCCCCAAGATTCCATTTAGATTCCCATAGATTCTCAAAGATTTTATGAAGATTACTTTAGATTCTCAAATATTCACCTGAGACTCCCTAAGATTCTCTAAAGATTCCCCTAGATTCCAAAAGAATACCCCAAGATTCCACTAGATTCTCCAAGATTCTATCAAGATTCTCCTTGATTCTTCTAGATGCTCTAAGATTCCATTAAGATTTTTCTAGGTTCTTAAATATTTTATCAAGATTCCCCTAGAGTCTGAAAGAATCGCTTGAGATTCCTATAGATTCTCTTGAGATTCCTTTAGTTCCCATAGATTCTATGAAGATTCCCCTAGACTCCCCAAGATTCCATCAAGATTCCTCTGGGTTCCCAGAGATTTTATCAAGATTCCCTTTGATTCCCTTACATTCTCAAAGATGCTCTCTTGGGATTCCCTTAGATTCTCTAAGATTCTCATGATATTCCTTTGGGTTCCCTAAGATCTTATAAAGATTCTCCTAGATTCCCTCAACTTACCATAGATTCCTCGAAACTCGTAGATTCCAAGAAGATTCTTAGTATTCGATCACGTTATTTGCGACCGTCAAAATAGTGCCAAAGCACTACTCATTGGAAAGCTCTCGACGAGAGGAATCCAATGGAGCGGGTCCCACCTTCATCCGACCCCTCTACTGCAAGCTACATGCCTTTGAAGGTGATTAAATAGAAAGAAGCTTCCTAGAAAGTCCATCTTAATAAATGCTTTGCCACCTCATTACCTTTTTATTAATAAGGGTGCCACCTCACCTTCCTTCTTTAAAAAAAAAAAAATCAATTTAATATTAAAAGACTAATGGCTAGGATTTATGCTCACCTTTTGATCTAACGGCTGAGATCTACTACACCAAATCCACTTTTTGGCACCTTCCTCAAAGAATTCGAGGGCTAGGACTTCTCCTCTCCTTTTGATCCAACGGTCCATGGATGTGGTGCATGCCCCATGCATGCCCCCCATGGAGATCCAATGGCTACAACTTCGCCACCTCACCACTTTTCAAATAAACGGCCTAGATTCGTTTGAGTATATAGACAATCTATATGATGGGGGTACATCCAAGTAATTTTATATATATTATGATATGATATATATATCAGCCATCTTTAGGTGTGTCAAGTTTCTTTAAATTAAGACAAGTTTCACAATGCTTCTAAATTTCATAGTTGACATGTATTATCTGACTACCATGATCATTAATATTCTTGAAAAAGAGACACCGATCTTGAAATATAGCCTAGCTATGTTTGATCCAACAAAGTGTCCAGAAGAATCTATAGTGGCCCTAGGTAAAAAAGATATGCCTACCACTGGTAAGACAAGAGGACATGATTATGAGAATAGATGGCCAAACAGGAAAAGACCGTACTGCAAATGCCCACACCCTATGAAGACATGCACATATATTGGTGTTATATGGTTTGATCATGTGCTGTGGTATATTATGAATAATCTTGAAAAGTTCTTTAAGGGTGAATCTGTTATATCTAGATGGAGCCTATTCATAAACTGGACCAGTAATCCGGCCATAGAAAGTGTAATCCACAGAAGTCAAAGGCAGTTTTCGGATTGAAGCTTTCTCAGCTTAGCTGGCAACTTTTCCTGCATCTGCCAGCCATCTGTCGGGCAACATTGCCCGCCATAAAAAATCCTTTTAACTGATTGCACCCCAGGAATTTCCATCCTGCAGTGGAATCCCAACAGCGGCGTCAGTAGCTTACTTGTTTGCCCTGGATTCGACCTCACAACAGGTGCGGGCCTCTAGTAGTAAGAGGGCCCGTGTTTCTTTGGCACTTCGGCAGTTGCGTCCTGATGTTGTTTGCATTCAGGAGCATAACTGTCTGTCACAGGGGTGATATGTCTAGTCTCATGAATATGGTTGGTAGGCAATTTGCCTCTATTGCTGGCCCAGTGCCGGCCCAGTGATATATCTAGTCTCATGAATATAGTTGGTAGGCAGTTTGCCTCTATTGCTGGCCAGTGCCGGCCCAGTGGAATCCGGGCCTTGCGTTGGGTGGTTTTGTGTGGTGGAGCTTGAGCTGGTTTTGTGTGGTCACAGAAATCAGGCATTTAACATTTGTTGCAAGATCATTTTCTTGCCTGACTTTTGAACAGAATGATCAAGAGCATCACGTTCCGCAATTTCTTCAGAAGCAACAATAAAAATGCAAGTTGGACTTCACATTCAACTTGAAGTACTAATACAGCTAGGCTGCAAACTGGAACACTGCAGAGAATGGGGCCAAGATCGCTACGAATGGACGGTCAGATGAGTGCCTTGGTGACACTCATTTGACACTCATTATGACGTTATATGAAGCAGGATTATATATGTTTAGATTTAGATAGTTTTTCACATCCAATTCTAAGATGGCAGAACGCTCCGCATATATTCTCCTCTGTATTCTTCTTGCTTACAAAAGCCTGCTTCCAATTGGAGCCGATTCAGCGTAAAACTCTACTCGGTCACGCTGATAATATTTTCAATGCAAATCTAAACTAACTTGGTATTGATAATCAGGGGACACCACTTCGTATTGATTCATGGAGCTAGTCATGGAGCATGGTGCTGGTATAAAACTCACACTCTGTTAATAAATAGTGGGCAGAGAGTGAGCAGCTTGGATTTAAAATCAGCTGGAATCAATGGCTATGATCCCAATCTCATCAAATCATTTGTGGAATACACACAGCCTCTTGTGGATTTTATGGAAAGCATTCCAGACTCCGAAAAGGCACGGCGGATCCTTTTATGCTAATTTTTTCTAATCTAGTGCTAAACCAGAATGGATATGTCAATTTGATACAGGTAGTGCTTGTGGGTCACAGTTTTGGAGGACTAAGTTTGGCATATATGGTAGAGCTATTTCCGACTAAAATCCTGGCATGTGTATACGTTGCTGCAGTGGGCACTCCAAACGGACTTCCTCTACAAGATCTTACAGAGGTGCGTCGTGATTAATTGATTAAGCTCTCCTTGCCAATATTTAATTCTAATTTTCTGTGCATTTTAGCTGATCAGTGGATTACCCACAGATTCAATTACCCTAATTTACGCAAATCGAACATCAGACCGACCAACGAGCGCTGAACTCAGCAATATAAGCCAATTCTTCTACAATACCAGTCCGCCTGAGGTAAAAAATATTTCCCCCTTTTTCCTGCACTTTTTAAGATAAGATTATAAACAAAAAATAGTGATTTGCAGGATGTCGTATTGGCTGCTTCACTTGTGAAAGCATTTCCCTACGAAGCAATGGTCAATGCTCAATTTAACATTACAGCAAACCGCTTTGGAAGCATTCCCAGATTTTACATTAGAACCCTTGATGATAATTCTTTAGGTCATGCGTTGCAGACTTATTTTATAAGTCGGTTGAAGCCGCAGCTTGTGCTGAGTATACAGTCTGATCACAGCCCATTTTTCTCAGCTTCTTTGCACCTTCACAAATTACTTCTCCAGATTCTCCAAATTATTTCTACCAAAAAAGACGGGTAGAAAAAGACGCTGCTGGGGAGCTATAGATCATAAGCAATAAGCAGATGACTTTCTCATTTTAGTTTTTTAGTTTGGAAGACTTATTTCCTGATTTCTTGCTATAACATATTCCTAATACAGGCGACATGCCTAAAATGGGAGGGCTTGCAATATTCCTAATAATATCAATCAATCAAGGAAAAAACATTTATAATTAAGCATGTTCGTTTAAGAACTTATATGATGCCGAATAAAAGGGACCATCAAATTTTAGCCCTTTTCAAGATGTTTTTGGGTTGCCCCTAGGGGGCAAACCCTTGTTTATGTGGGTTTTTGGCATATCCTAGGTATATGCTAGAATATCCCTAGGATATGCTGGTGACTGCTCCAAACCTCCTATTTCCTGTAAACTCTCGGTCAGCTGCTTTACGTCGCTCATGTTTGAAACCGCCTAATCGGAAGATAGACAGAGCATCGGGCTATATGGCGACCCCCCACAGGCGAAGCCCTTCAAGTCCGGCAGCAGCAGAGGCCCACAAACACAAAGACATTGCACCAAAGCGGGCAAAGAAAACCAAGAAATTTTTTGCCTCCCTGAAGTCTATTATGCACCGATGCCATTTTATTCTTAGGACTCTGGCTTCTACTGGATGAAGGCCTAATTAAAAAAGACTAGGTAAAAAGACGTGTAAGAGGATTGTAGAACCAATATGTGAGCACATGAGACGTACAGATGCAAAATCATTGCTATATGATTGTATAAAGACGGTATTGTCTGGATTGATGGACCATGCCGGAGCTGTCAGCCTAGCTGTGGATAAACTGAAGAAGCTTTTGTCAGAGCATGATCCAAACTTGAAATATTTGGGCTTGCAAATGCTATTAGGATTTATGCCCAGATGTCCAGATGT
The DNA here is from genome assembly GCA_021234155.1 of Isoetes taiwanensis. Lineage (NCBI taxonomy): Eukaryota > Viridiplantae > Streptophyta > Lycopodiopsida > Isoetales > Isoetaceae > Isoetes > Isoetes taiwanensis. The sequence goes on from JAJEKV010000026.1 coordinate 17,412,209, forward strand.
AGTGGCCGATAAAAGTATGATTATGAAGTGCCCGAACAACTATGATCCAAGCATTCGGATGAGCGCTTTACGCTTGGTTATAGGTATGGTTTCGATGGTAACCGGTTGAAACTATCTAGGTGCTTATGAAGTACATACATTCATCCGAACGTGTTTTCAAAGAATGAGCTTATATCCATGCGTGCTTTCTACATGCAAAAATGCATTCTATGAGTTAGTTTATAGATATTGGCTTGCGTGTCCCTTCTCAGAAGAAAGGAACTTGTGAAGGTGGCGAGATTTCTTGATTGATCCGGTATTTTTAGGATGCAAAGACATTCATCGAAGTCCCTCTCGCCGCAGCTTTGGGTAGCCGGTGAATTTGTGGAGCTATCAAGTAACCCATATGAGCTTATTGAAGCACTTTTGCATTGCCTAAGGAGAAGAATGGCCTCAAATCATTAGAACACTTTGTATTCACAACCGAAGCTGCATTAACAGGGGCAGATGAGGTAAGAGCATTGTTGCAACTTATCAAAGATGGTAGAGATACATTGTGCATTATATTTAATGAACATGTTGTGATGCGTAACGACAGAATCAATATCCATGCAATTTAATGTTGGCTGAGAATCTTCGTAATGCTAAGCTATTATTAGACACATTCTCCTTAGCATCAGGAGTTCTTGTAGGGTGGCAAAAATGTACAGCTTTGTGGACGTTGGACAGTCCCATCCCTCCCTGTATTTTGGACTATCCTTGGAAGATTCTTCTGCATGGCAATACCACAAAGTTGCTTGGTATCCCAGTTGGAATTCATGTCTCTGCTTCAGATGCTTGGGATGAAATCATTAGTGGGTTGCAAAAGCACTTGTTTTGGTGGAATACAAACTAAACCGGTCCATGCCCTAGAGAATCACCGTGGCTAAATGTGTTCTTAGTAATACTCATGTCTACATGGCGCCTCGCTTTACTAGCTCTGATGTAAGATGGAGGAGATTGTGCGATCGTCGAAATTTTATTTGGGGTGGAAATGAGTTAGGAGCAGTGGTCAAGGTAGCTTGGGCTTAAATGCATTAGACCTAAGGTACCGGGTGGTCTTGGTATGTTGGATTTTCACCTCCAAAGCAAGGTGATGATATCAAAGTTCATTTGGAGGATTTTCATTGGTAAGGATGATTCTCCCGGCCCGAGGTTGTTGGTGCAAATCGATTCAAAGATTGTCTCCCATTTCATAAGGCTTCCATTAAGCCCCTCCTTCCTTGGGCTTTGCTTTATCATATGCATCCGTATCCTAATGCTTCTCCCTTTCTAAAGGGGTTGCTTATGGCTTGGGACACTTTGTCGGTCTCTTTTCCATATTAATCCCGAGGCATGTCTTCGGTTGTCCACTCCATCTTCGGTGGATTCCTTTGCAGACACCGAGAGAATGTGCCTCTAAGTGTGGTTGTTCATCCAAAGACACAACGACGATGGGTAGTACCGGTATCAATACTATTGCAAACTTGGTATGAGTCCGATCATCTCATGTCATGGGAAGCATTTAGAACAAAGTTCTTGTTGTACGATGGGACGAGTAACGGAATCATATTGTCGCATTGTTGCCACGGTGATTCTCGGGTCCACGATTGAGGTAGTCATATGGGGTTGCCATCGGGATATCCGCCACCGGTATGTTTGTGTCTTCGTGTATAAATTGCTTGTGCATTCTGAAATCCCTGCCTCCATCTAATAGATGGCATCTTCATGTCCCTCACCCACAATGGAAAAGTGTTTGGATATGGGTATGGGATAAGCCGCTTCACCCCAAAGTAGTAGTTTTGTGGTGGCAAGTGATCCATAGATGCCTCGAGTCAACGTGTTAGTCCATAAAATGGATAATCGGATTTCGAGAGCTCGCCCTTTATGCCGCCAAAGGGTTGAGAGTATTGAGCATTGTTTTTCTTGTGTGAGAGGCTTGGCAGTGCATGGTCTTGGTTGTTGACCTTTTTGGCACGTCTCGATCTAGCCAAGCAAATTTTGCTTGCTATCTATCCCGATGTTTGGCCCAAACAACGGAAACGAAGCTTTTCATCTCTCGCATGCGGCCGGGCTTTTATGGTCAATCCGGAAGAGAAGGAGGTTGTTTATCTTTAAGGGCATAGATACCGGCAGATGAGGTTGTTCTTCAGTGGGCGCAAGATAAAATTGTTATGGCTTACAATTGTTCTTCTCTTGATCAAGAGAAGAAAGTACTGATCTGGCATACTTACCTTCAGATTCATTCTTTTGCATAGGCAGGTGGTTGTGCTCAGTTGGATCGGTTTGTCCACTGGGGTTATAATCCTGTCTTTGCATTTATGTTGCTCTGGTTTCTAGTTGGTGAATAAAGCTTGACGTCCTTCAAAAAAAAAAAAAAAATGTTGGCTCATCTCAAGATCATTTATGTAGTGTGGATTGGAAGAAATGGCCACCTTCTGATCAAATCTGTCCTCCCTTGCGTGTCAGCCACTCTCATGGTCTTTGCTCTAGTGTGGATTTGGTCTAACAGAATTGGGTTTATGTGTATGATCCATTTACATATTGTACACGTAATTTGATATGCCCTTGCGGTGGTTTTGAGTGGTCCTCTATTCGGGATGTGTGTTTTTATGCAGATCTATCTACTGATAACTACCTAGTTATGTTATTCATTCAGTTGGACGGACACTATCTGTTAATTTACGAGGCAAAAACTGATAGCTGGTGTAGAAGCCAATCACTACTAGGATATGCTAGTTTTCTTGAAGGACGATGTAGGCCTATTTGTATTGGGGATTCCGTAGAGCCTTTATCTGTTTACTTTTCAGATAACGTGAAAAAGATATATAAGTTACAGCTTTGCCACAGATTCTTGGTCAAAGAAGCCATTTGCAATGGAACCGTTAAGTCAAGTTAAGTTTAAAAACCTCATACTCGTCCAAAATGATGGAACACTTATGTTTGTTGGCAAACAATCTGATAACTTATGTGTTTGGCTTGCTAACGAGGAGGAGCAAAGTTATTCTTGTACCATGTTAGCGGCCATTACGCTTACAATTGACGAAGACTGGATGGTGGTAGATGCAGATGCTGGACTTGATCTCGTTTGTATTTGTTGTCAGTTCGATACAAATTATAGGCTGCAGAAAGCATACAAGCAAAATTCCATCTCTTTTCCTAATTCATCACTATATGTTGGTTGTGGCGAGTAACTAGCGTTGCTCTTCCAACATGTTAGATCTAATTTCCCTTCTCATTTTTCTGTGTTCTTATTTGGGAATTTACTTTCTTGACAGCCAGAATATTTTTATATTATGCGATACATGAATAAAGGAAGCATTCTTGGCACTCTAAATATATGCTATATCTAATACATAGTAGAAGGCCAGAGTCAATGGAAAAATAGGTCCTGATTGAATTATTAGTATAAGAGGCAATGTAAAAGTAGGTTCTGATTGAATTACTTTTTGATATCGAGGTCTGCATGCTGTATCTGGTACAAACTTATTAATAAACCTTTTAGCTGTTGCTTCCTCCTAGACCCAAGTGGTCTCTCGTAGACGTTAATGTAATCTTTCTTTCTTTTTTATTTCCTAACAGGCTGAAACAACGCAAAAGATTCTATCCTTTCATATGTCAGATAGGCCATTGGAGCAAGCTACAAATATTACACCGCAAAGTAAGATGCTTGATTTTGTCGGAAGCAGCCAGATATTACGTCTCTGGGCATTAAATCGTGCAGTAAAAGAACATTTGACTGGGAATCGTATGCCAGAACACATTCAGAAAGGGAAAGCAATTGATGAATGGTGGAAACAAGTTCAAAATAGTACGTTGTCCAGTTATTGATATTGAGTAGTTTTTTAAGAAAGTAATAAATAAAAACGCTGCTTTTATGCATTAGATTGCAAATTCTTTTGTGAGGGGCCACAATCTATTTGAGGCTCGGAATTTATTTACTTTGATAACTCACTTCCTATTATGACAGATATTGCTCATACGTATAGTCTACTTTGCATTCTAATTTCTGTTTTTGATGCAGGAGAACGTGTTCTAGAGTATGCAAATCTGGATGACAGGGCCATGGGAATGGTGTGGGTGCTGTCATATACTGTAACACAGCCTATCTGTGATGCTATATGGATGAAAGCCAATGGTATAGGTGAGGTGGCACTTTTAGGACAACCTGGGGAAAGGCTTGCAATAGTGCAGGAAACACGTCCTTTACCAGTAAGTACGCTCTCCGGTTTGTCCTTGCACCTTTGTATGCTGCTTATAAATCAAATTGAGGACCAAATTTTTGCCGGCCAGGTAAACCCCCTATTATGGTTGTAAATTGATTTTTCTATGCGTTGAGCATTGAAGTTAGTTATATTGTAACATAAACTTTGCTCCACTCTCTTAAATAGTTAGTTGATGTTTCAGAGCTGTACTGCTTCCTGCAATGCCAGTTGAAGTATAGTGTCTACATTTATGAAGTTTCTTGTTGCCTCATGGATTTTCTACTGCTATGCTATGTTTTTTTTTCGAAGCACAGTGATCAGTTAGGTCTGACAATTGAGACAGAGGTACTATGGCATCACTTAATTTTTCAATTCTAGGGCGTTCTTTCTAAGGAGAACTTTCTAGACTGATGGTTTTATAGTAAGACCAGGTTATTTTGGGATTGAACTTCCAAATAAGACCAGATTCTCAATGGGACAGTTCACGGTGTCGTCATCAGTTGGAATTTGAGCTGGGACGTGCTAAACATCTTAGCCGGGAGGATAGGAAACATGCTGTATGCAATTTGGTAAAGTCAGAAGAGCACATGAAGTATTATGACCAGAAATGTATATGTTTATTTGTTCATGAGCTCGCTCATTAAAGGGGCATCCTCAAAAACAGCAACAGCAGCCCTAGTGGCCTAAAGCAAACAGCAATTTCTTCATTCTTCCTTGTTGATGAAACTGGAACGATGGACGCCTTCCTGAAGAAAAGGAAACATCATAATATTAAAGGAATGATTATTGGGCAGCAAAATAGAAGCATGAGCATTCTTTTCAGAAGAAAATACAGGATAGGGTTTAAAAGCGACCAAATGTTGGTATCAGATCAGTCCTTGGAACAGCCATGATGGCAATTGGATCATCTTCCTAGGAACCCTAAATTGATTTGCAATATTACTCCTTTTTAGTGTCTTGGAGGTTTCACCTTCCTTGCAGATCCTCAATTTTATATGTTCTTGATTTCAAAGACCCTATGGGTCTTCCGTAGATGTTAGTAATAATCTTTTTTTGCTTTCTTTCCTTTTTAACAACTGATGGCCTCTTTATATGGCTTGCTGTTTATAACTCATCCATGTTAAAATTTGGTGACCTAGGCACCAAGAAACAGGGAAGCAAAGCAAGAAGCAAGAGAGCTCGTGAACCAAGCAAAAGAACAGCTGAGTTCACCTAAGAAAAAATTACATTGCACCTTTATTGGACATGCATGCTCTTCCTAATATCTAGACTAGCATTTCGTTCTAGTAATTAACTTCTAACTACTCTTTTCCGACTTATGTGCCACGCCATGGATCCAAACCTAGAGGACCTGGTGTTGATTTTGCACCCAACTTATTCCAATGGCCACAACTACAACTTGGGTTTGGGTTTGGTAGAAGTATGCTAGTTACAACTATTGTGTGTACAATAGACTAACATTGATTTGTTGGGTTTGCCCCTAACCACTAAAATGACATTAATATATACACAAAAAGAAATAAAACATTGCAAAACAGATTTAAATTAGGGAATAGTTATAGGTTCATAGGGCTTTCTCATGGGCTATGACATAAACAATAATATCGATTTATAATTATACTTGTGAATATATGGGAAATTTTTTAGGAGTTAAACGTCACATTGAATGTAATTATACTTAAGGGGACGGTGTGTGCATAGGTGTAAATATGGAAGATTACACATTTTAACAGGGAGCATGGCTTATTGCACAGGTAAAAGACCATCAACTTGAAAATTATGCTTGGATATTATCTTATTAACCATCTTGAACAATCTGTAAGAATGTGAAGTGTGCATCTATAAAGTATAGAATTTGGAGTGCCCGTCCTATTTTAGTGCTTCAGGGAATTCTAAGCCTATTGTAATTATGTCAAACTTTTTCATGCCAAGGACTGACTTCTTTGTTGACAAGGTTTGTCAGAAGTATTGCATCCTTCTTCCATATTATGAATTTGAGTGCATTTCAAGTTTAAGCACAACTATCTGTGGTCTATGTTTGATCTGCCTTCTATCTGCAGGAATAACTGGATAGACACATTTAATTGATGTGCCATGCCATGTAGAATTGCAAGCTAGTTTCGACACTCCGTGCCTTCATCCTGGAAGGACTAATTCATCAATGAGTAGCAAAATTTTAGAATAACTGTAATATGTGTGATGGCCTGCTCTTATCTTGGCTGTACATGTAATCTGAACTTAGTTGGTCTAAAAGTCTTTGGTTATGGGAAGAACTTTAACTGGAGTGTTTATCTATCTGAAAAACATGCATGTACATGATTTTAGATGGTTCAAACAACTATGGATCTTCAAATTAGTTCACCCTAATAAGAACTAGAAGTAGGATGCATGCATACAGATGAGTGAAAAAGAGGGACCTTTTTCTAACATGCAAATGCTAAATATTTTAAGTAATTCCTTACTTTCGAAACTTCAAATTTAAGGGAGAACATCAGCTATTGCAAGAGCTGCTTCAGGGCTTAAACTTGCATGACATTAACGGCATTTTTCAATCGTTGATCGTTGGTTGAGCCAGGGTAAATGCACGTTCGAGCTTAATGACAGACTCCAAATCGTTGCCTTCAACATGGCCTAGGCTCAACATCTAAGGTGGAGTTAGTGATGCAAATGTGTACCATCATCTTCACAAAATGTCAATGTTTAAAATAGCAATTTTGATTCATTGGTTCAGATATTATCAATGCATCAAGTACTCTATTGTCTTGAAGTAGCAATTTGAATTGATTGTGAAAACATGACTTTGAACTATGATTTAAGCCACTTCACCCTTCGACCATGGAGGGCAACCCTTCGTGCGCAGCACCTTGTTATTGAATGGCTGTCGAATTTTTGATTCTGTTTGTCGAACTTTTGATTCTGTTAATCATCTTTCATCATCGGATACACTGAAAAGCGGGCAAAAATATGATGCTCGTTTTTTCCGTCAAAGAATCTTCTCCGACAGAAGATTTCAGGGCGCACGCCATCACTCGCGACTATTGTCGGTCGCTCGTGAGAGCTTACGCCCTAAAATCTTTTGCCGGAGAAGATTACTTCTTCCTAAATAGATGAGATTGCATGCCTGAATTATGGGTTGTATATGATCAAATTATTGTATACAGTTTGGTTATGTTAATAATAATAACGATTATGTTGATATTGGAAGAAGCCACGATAACTTTGAACAAAGAAAGTACAGAAGGTCTTGCACAAAGTGGTACAAGGGTCATTGCAATTATAAGCTACTTTTGAGTTCAAACATATAAGAATCAATCCTATTCCAGATGTAAAACATACATAATCATAGCATTAACTGTAAATAGATGTAAAACAACTGTAAGTCAGATGCAATCAAAAGCAATGTAGGTAAATTTAAGAAGTGCAAGAAATGTAAGGCAGATATACCTAAAAAGAAGAAAGCACATATAATTAGAGTTCAAATGTAATTGGCAAAATATCATCCACCAATATAAAGCAAAAACTTACAAAGTACGTTCATATGCATTCTAATATGCATCCTATATGTAAATGTAACTAGAAACGTGAGCCCGGCGATGCGGGGCATTAGTCGTGGATGTGTGGAATGAGTAAATTTAGTCGTGAAGCTGCACGGAATAGATAGGAATAATGGAAGTCATAGCGTGGATAGAAATGAATAAACAATGGAATGTCTATAGTCTACGGATTGATTGATGTTTGTGATAGTTTAGGCTTTTATTGAAAACGACAAAACTTACACATAGTCAACACAGTTACAATTGAAAAGTGTGTGCGCGTGGCATAAGAGATGGTAGAAGTATTTTGATATGTTTGTGTGAGTGGTTTTATAGAATCTAGTCTAACCGATTTGTTTGATGTGATCGTTGACATTGTTCATATACATGATTATTTGTTCAATCTAGAGTTGCTACCTCCAAGCCTAGCTTATTTGAAATCCCTATGAAAAGGTTCGTATACACACTGGTCTCTCTTAAAATTATACAATCCTGCAGCTACGAGCAGTTAATATATAAGTTTCTTGATTAGATCCCATATTGAGACTATGACGCTATATATAGTAATTAACTTGCTTAATGGTATAATTAGCAGGCCCCTTGCTACTACGATATAGACTTGAACTGTGGTGTCTTAGATTGACAATGCTCTAGGATCTCATTAGCAAGACCCTAACTGAGAGTGTCATCTTGGGAATTTTATTGAAATAGCAAATAGCAAGAGAATAAGAGGCAAAGTAAAGAATAAATATACAAGACTATATGAAGTGTGACTCCCTAGCAAGAATAAACACCTTGCCAAGGAAAATTAATTGCTAAGCTATTGTTTTCACTGTAAATGTCTATGGGCTAAGATATGCTAAAAGGTCAAAACGTTAAAGGAGACAGCAACGTGGCAAGTTTGGCCAACTTGTTAGTGTAGCATCAACTCTGACAATGGAACTTAATGAATCTCAAAGTCTTCCTGATTTTGCATATAGGATCGAATACATAGACTTTCTTATAGTTGGCTAGGCAGTTATCCCTAGTTCTCATAACGTTTTTCTGCTAGAAGAAGAAGTTTGTTTGCAAGCTCATGGCCTTCGTGAACAAACATGGGGAACTATACGAAGTTGCAATTATCATATGGGCCAATCTTCCCTTTTTCCTCGACATCTACTTGCCTTATTGGTGTCGAGAATTTCTGTTGTTCTTTGCTCATCTTCCTAAAGCAAAAGCTGATGCTCAATTTCTGCTCTTATAGACCAAAATGTGCATGTGGAAGCAAGAAAAAGTCAAAGGCTCCAATCACCTCGAATTGAAAGAGAAAGGCAAGGGGCTTTTGCACGCAACTTTAGGTTGAGTTTAAGCATAAATTTTCAACATTTTAATAATATAATGTTTAGCCAAATGAATGTTTACTCAGTAGAATAACTTTAAAATTCAAAATATATTGCATACATTAGTTCTTTACTAAGGTCAAAATATATTAGTCAAGGCATTCAAAGTCGTGCCCATGCTAAAGATGAGCTTTTGCTTGCAAGGTGTTCAAATAAACAATAAACAGAAATGACCTTTCATTATCAATAATTGCTATAAGGGACTGTTTTGGTGGCCTTGATTCATAAAAAGAGCTTGCATTTTAATATCATGTAGCAGCTTTAAATTGAATGGTCTGAAGATGCCTTTCAATATCATGCAGTGGCTTTAAATTGAATGGTCTGAAAATGCCTTTCAATATCATGTAGCGGCTTTAAATTAAATAAATAAATAAATAAATTTATTAATCATGCTTCTTGAGACCCTAATGGGCCATGAAGCAGCAAATACACTGAATTCATTTAACTTCCAATAGAAGTTGTCTATGATTATCAACTTCCACTAAGAAATCCCCCAATCTGTTAGGATCAAGTTGCATAAGCAAAAAAAAGTTTGTTTTGTCAATATGGTGTTTCTCCCGAATTCCTTGATAGCAGCTACAGATAAGAAAGACATGAGATTCATCCTCAACCTCACCTGAGTTGCATAGTGTGCACAGTCGATCTTCCCTGGGAATATTTTGCCAGTGTCCAGTTTCAATCTTCAAGTTGTGAGAGCTAGTTCTATATTTTGTTGTAACTCTTCTCGCCCTTTTGGAAATATGGGATCTAATGTAATCCTGGTCAGAGTAGACTAACATGGGATTAACTTCGTTCTTGTAAAATGTAAATCTTGTCCCTTGTTTCTACCACATCTGATCCACAACTTTTGTTTGGACTAGTTCGCGAATGCCAACATCTGTATCTGGCCAATCTTGCTCTCTAATGTTCCATCTCTGATACCATTCCATCAGGTCTCTATACCATCCCTTAAGGTTAGATTCTTCAGCCACAATACATGGTATTCTTGTACTATCAAGACTATCTAAATTGAATGGTCTGAAAATGCCTTCAAAAGCTCAGACAGTTTCTACATTATAACCGGTTATGATCTTAATGTATACCATTAAATTTGAGTATATGGTAAGACCAATGAACAAATTTTGACCTTGAAGCTTCTAGAGAACATGCATACAAAAAAAATAGTAATAAGGACATAACTGTATATCTATTCAGATCTCTTGTAACTATCTATTTAGTGGAGGAGTTTAGGTGCAGATGGGGCAATTAATTCTAAGGATCTTGCCAGCAGATAGTCAATGCAATTTGAGGAGGCATATATTTTGCTTTGAGGCGGCATATGCTTTGCAATTTCGAACGGATCTCATAAGCAATACCAAAGAAACTGCACATGTTGGCACTGGAAAGCTAATTTTTAAGCAAAGCAAATTGAAAGCCATAGATTGGTAGCACTTACTCAAGTGATGGAGTTGCAGCAGAGTTATCTGCTAGTCTTGAAGTTTAATGCCATCATGCTCTTTAGCATCACTGGAAAATCCTTCCTTTGTGCTTGCAATGCTGCGAAGACGTTTTTACTCTTCTCCATTGGAAGCATAAAGCAAGATGCATGCAACACAATCCCTAAAACCAAAATCATAGCTTCCAAATGGGCATAGCTTTAGAATGAAATGCCATCCTGCAAATACAGCATGTTGTACGAGAACAACATCCTTACAAAAATGAAATTACAATGGCAAAAAGGGATTAAGGTTCGTCACAAAAATGGAAATGAAATGTAAGCTACGGCTTTGTAGGTGGCCACTTGAATGATCTACGATTCCATTAGCCAAAGATAGGTTAAAATGATATATGCACGTCCGTGTTATGCCAAAGAACATTCATGCCATTGAAGAGTGTTTAGGCTCAACACATAAAAGCCATGAATAAAGATCTGAAGTAAATCCTCTCTATGAAAAAATATACAAAAATATTAATGGTTTTGGCTGGGAAAATGGCTACCTCAACATACATGTAGCATCTGCAGACCCCTTCAAACTGTATAAAAAGAATTGTCAGATATGAAAAAAAATTTGATGTTCAGTCCGATCGCTCCAACAACAACTCGATTTCAATTTTGATGTAATACTACCACTCATAATCTGCACAAAAATATTAGTATGTTTTACATAACATTTCCTCACTGCAGGAGACAGGATTCTTGCCTCTTCAGAGGGTGGCCCTTGATCGTCACATTGTCTATTTTCAGAAGGTGGTCAATATGGACGATGCTCATCTTCCTAAACTAGCTTACATCATGGCAATGGGGCCACAGCGCCTCAAGGCCTGCTGGAGGGAAAAGAGAGCTCAATGGATGGCTAGATGGAATGTGCAGGAGCACAGGTGCATACATGTGCAAACAGAGGCAGATTGCCATAGCTTGAGGTCTTGATTCATCAGCAAGCTTTGGGATGCCAGTGCCCTTGAATAGGTCAAGACAACACACTACCAGCGCCACATAAATCCCACATTGGAACGACGCACATTGGGCTACCCACTTGCCCATGAAAAGACGCAGACTCATTGCCTCCATTCGCACAGGGGCACATCATCTTCGAATTGAGACGGGCAGATGGATTCGTGAGCCACGTCAGGACAGGCTCTGTCAATGCTGCCAAATGGGAGTCATTGAGGATGAATCTCATACCCTTCAAAGTTGCCCAGCATATGATCAAATCCGGACGCGCTATGCTGAGTTGGTCAGGCCTGGCCAGCTGCTACATGTGACATTGAGCACGGCATCTATACGGGTGCTAGGATCATACCTTCAGGAGGTCATGGACATGCGAGATCAGCTATGTCCTCGGGCACGCGCTTGATATGTACATACACATTTATTTCATAATGATATATACTTGTACAGTTTGACAACATTCTTATTACTGCCATGATTTTTCCCTCGAAAACCCTTCGGGGCGAGGGTTTTTTTTAACCCGGACAATAATAAGTTTGCTGCGCTCCTTCTGGGTCCCATAGGCCGATTGGTCTCAATGGACGATAAAAAAACTATTCTTATTCTTATTCTTCTGTCTGGCCCAAAGCACAAATGTTACCATACATGTTTCAAGACAATCTGAACATCACGTTATCAATTTGCAGATGCAAAGCTATGCAAAGCTGGTACAGTGCTATCTTACAGTAATTTTATAATGAAGCAAAGCTATCTTACAGCTTACTACCTTCCAAAGTCGGTTGTAGAAGCAAGACTAGAGAACAAAATCGAGACCTTCCAAGGTCGGTTTCAAAAGCAAGATCGGTTCTATAAGCAAGATCACAGAAGCAAGGTCAGCTCCAGAAGCAAGATCAGAGAAATAAGGTCGGATTTAGAAGCAAGATCAGAACACAAAACCCTCTGACCAACTCAAGTACAAATAATCAAATGAAACAGGATCGAAACCTTCCAAGGTCGGTTCCAGAAGTAAGATCAGAGAAGTCAAGGTTGGCTCCAGAAGCAAGATCAGAACACAACACCCTGAGAAAAAAATCTTGTTAAGTTAGTTTTTTAGCACCATCCGACCAGCTGAAGCACAGAAGATCAAACGATGCCACCATCAAAGTCGACCAAAAACCATCTATACCTACACAGCATGAGATGGGTGCCAAAGGAGGCAGCTGAGCTGAAAATTTGTATAGAATGAACCCATCCCAATTTTTCCTGGCTCTAGATTTTCTCATTCAATGCTTGCGGCCCATTCAAATTTGCATTCAATTCCGTCAATTGGGATCCCGCAGGGGAGAAGTTGGATACCGGAGGGGGGCTACAAGATGAAGGGAACACTGCATGCGGCGTTACATGCGGCATTCCTTGGCACAAATACCAAGATGCTCAAAAAATAAAAAAGAAGATAAGCAAATTTATAAGGTATTTATAACAAACAAGGTGCTGCGCACGGAGGGTTGCCCTCCATGGCTGGAGGGTGAAGTGGCTTAAATCATTGTTCAAAGTCATGTTTTGACAATCAATTAAGATTGTTATACTTCTAGACAATAGAATACTTGATACCATGACTTTATGGGAATTGGCCTGAAGAAATCTTGGTGCTCAGCATGGAAGAAGTATTGCAGAAGCATAAGAACAAGTGTGATAGAGCAGAGAATGGAAATACATGTTTTGTTAGCATAGAAATGAGAGAACTCCTTGAAGACCTTTGATCGGTTTTTTGTCACGGATAGCTTCAAACATCGTAGGAGCAGGTTTTGTAGAGGAATGAAACATTGATGCATAGCCTAACTCCAAACCTCGCAAGAAAAAGTGAAACTCAATGTTCGCAAACTCAAAGTGCAAGATGAATGCAACACACATACCAAAACCCCCAGGTAAACATATCAAAGACACGAATATACCATGGATATGCCCGTGGCTATAACATGAGTGCGTCCGATATATACAGCGCTCCCCGTGTAACTACATTATGTTGCGTGGCAAGGGGCGAGCACCCTGTGTTCACCGGCCATACATCTAGGGTGCCCATGCCCTGGTCAGTGGTTCTACGATAGGTTAGATGGGTGGGACCCTAAACCCCCTTGACTTTGACCATGCTAGGTATAGGCCCTTGCATGCATAAATTGATAAATGGAAGTTGGAAGGACTGGAGAGGTATTCTGGTTTCCTATATACAAAATACATGTGATCTACGTGGTTTGTCTCGCCCCTCAAGGTAATTCACATCTCATTTTGCCAAGTGCTCCGGGCGCTCTCAAGGACACAAACAAATTCATTATTTGGACACATTTTGAAAGATGGTGGAGCTAAAAAATAAGGCTGGCCCGTTATGGCATGGCATCATCCCGCATTATTCAGTTTAATAAGGTGAAGTCTATAATCTATGCTTACAACATGAATTTTTCTTTTTCTTTTTCTGACTAGGTCCTCAATAGCAGATTAACAGGATTTTTGAAAATTTAAGTCGAATTTATGGAGAACAAGGACTGCAAGAATTACTTGAAGCTGCAGAAGCTTTGGATGGGCAAGGAAATTGTATTACCAGAAATAATGCTTATTGTCTTCTGCAAGCTTATGAGAACACAAAAAATCTCAACTCTACCAGGCGAGTTCAATTTCTTATCACTCCTATAGAACTCTGTTCGATTGCAGTATTGGGTGACCATCTCATTAGCTTGTTTTCATATCATGGGCATTTGGTTGAATCAACTGTTAACGGAATAGATTCCGTGAGTTATCCGCTGCCTCTATTTCAACGCACATTATTGCCACGTCATCCCCTAAGCCACATAGGCGTGTCCACCTCATTGATCCATGATCAATAGTCATACCTTTTCCAAAAGCCATATCCTTTTCTATAAGACATGCCCTCATGACCTTTCACATGCCCTTTCACCTGCTTACATAAACTGTCTTATTTTCCATATTCAAACACATTCAACTCAAGCATTGCACAATTACGGGGGAGCCCTTCTAGTCTGCAACTGTCTCAAGACAGATATGTATTCTCATATTCATACATGAATATATGATTCCATAATCTATTCAATTATGTATGAATATATAAGGTTCTTGTTTTTTTGAAATATGCATCATATTTAATTTCATGGTATCAGAGCTTGGTTTCTCACGATCCAAGCGATGGCCAAGAAATCAAGAATTCAACGTGCTATTTCTCGCATCAATAAGTTTAATCGCGATGTAGAGAATCAAGAATACGGAAGGCAATATTCAAAGTAAATCGAGATTAAGCACGAAGAAATAGCGTTTACCACGAAGAAGCGCATTTTTGAGGGTGGCACGAAATTCTGAATTTTTTACCCCGATTGATTTTTTATAATCAAATCATAATTATGGCGGCTACTTTAACCGAGACACATCGTCTCATAGAGAGATTTGACGGCATCAGTTTCCATCACTGGAAACTTAAAATGAAGATGCTACTTCTATAAAAAGATTTATGGAGGATGGTTGATGGTTACAAGCGTGACCAACGCCCAAGAAGAGAAGGCCAAATGGGAGGCCCGAGATGGTAGAGCACTCGGCGCTATCATACTCAAATGAAGGACAATGTGGTGACTCATGTCAAGAGCCTAAAACGTCCAAAGAAGCTTGGGAACATCTAGTTGGTATGTATGAACCTCAAGATGCATGCACCAAACTTTTTCTAAGAAAACGATTTTATAATAAAATCTCTCCAAATGGTGAAAATCAAAGCATGGCCGAATTCATCAAAGAATTCAAGAACTTTTGGAGCAACTCGTCGTAGTTAGCTCTCCAATTCAAGTTTCTGATGCAGTAATGACCCTTCTAGGAAGTTTTCCTCCTTCCTATGATACTTTTATACAATCTATAGGCGCTCAAGCAATGGGAGGCGCCAGAACAGCCGCAGCCGTCTCTAATATCATGTCACTGCAATCCACCATAGCCATGCTTCTTCAAGAAGAAACTAGAAGAAAGTCATTGAACACTTCTAGTGATGGGGTTGTTGCTTTATACTCAAGCAACAAGCGGTCAAACTCTGGAGGCAAGCCCAAGTTTCGACCCAATTCACGATCCAGTTTGTCCTTCAATCATCAATCCTTCAACAAGGATGATGCAAGCAAAGGCTTCAACAAGAAGCCCATGAATCACAAATTATCATGCAGTTATTGCGGCAAACCAAACCATTATGCCAAAGATTGTTACACTCGACTTGCAAAAGAGCGTAACAAGGCCAACGTGATCATCAATGATCATCAAGAAAGGTTATGTGTCTCACAAGTTTCATGTTCTTCTGTGACTAACCATTCTAGCGGTTGGCTTTTAGATTCAGCATGTACTGCTCATATGACTCCACAACGTGATTCTTTCATCACATATCAAAAGATGCCACCTGGGCAGACTGTTCTCTTAGGAGATGATAGTCCCCTTAGTATCGAAGGACAAGGCAAAGTTTCGTGCAAATGCCTGATGGATCGATCAAAACAATACATGATGTATTACATGTACCCCGCTTGACCAAGAACTTGCTCTCAGTTAGCAAGATTTATGATGTTGGCTTAAAAGTCCAATTTGGCATCAATGAGTGCCAACTTCAAGATTCTCATGGATACAAACTTGCTCAAGGCGTACGGGAATAGATTCCCGCTTTCTAATGTGTCTCAACACTCTGTCAATGCAGTAACCACCACTCCCAACGATGTTTATCAATGGCACTTACGATTGGGAACATGCTGGACTGCATGCCTTGAAGCAACTCCACTCCAAGAAGATGGTTCGAGATTTCAATATTCAGCCAAATACCAAGTTTGCCAGTATGTGAAGCATGTTTAATTGGCAAGCATCATCGGTTACCTTTTCCCAAGGTCAGTCATTCAAGAGCCGAGCATCCACTTGACTTGGTACACACTGACATTGGTGAGTCCGAAATACTTTCTGATAATGACTGTAAATATTTCATCACATTTATTGATGATTACTCTAGATACACCACTGTGTATTTTCTTAAAAAGAAATCTGCAGCTTTAGAAGCTTTCAAAGAATACAAAACTCTAGCTAAGAACCAACTTGGAAGAACCATCAAATGTCTCAGATCTGACAATGGTGGTGAATATATCTCCAAGACATTCACAAGTTTCTGTGCACAACATGGAATTGACAGAAATTTGACGGCCCCATACTCTCCTCAACAAAATGGTGTAGCCGAGAGAAAGAATCGCACTCTTGCTGAAAGTGCACGAAGTATATTGCATTTGAGTCAACTTCCTCATTATTTTTGGGCCGAAGCTCTAGCAACAACTACCTATATTCAAAATCGATTGCCCACACAAGCCTTGCAAGATCAAACTCCATATGAAGCTTGGATTGGTAAGCAACCAACATTATCCCATCTAAAAGTGTTTGGTTGTATTGGATATGTGCATGTACCTAAACAAAAATGAAGAAAATGGGAGGACCATAGTATCAAGTGTATCCTTGTTGGCTACAGTATGTCTGCCAAGGCATATCGTATGTACAACCCCCTTATCAAGAAGGTTTTCATCTCCCGAGACGTTACATTTGTTGAAGATACCTTTTGGAATCTGAAAGATGTATCTACTACATCATGGTGCCAAGGCACTTGGCAAGTCCTCTATCCTCCCATATCTCCTCTCACTCAGGATGATAACATGCCACCCAATACTCCAATTATACAAGCACAATAACAATCTTCTGTCATAGTGCCAGAGGAAGCCCCAGTAAACATCAACACTGAAGATCTTGCTCCCAAACTTATGCAAGATGAAGATGTTCAAGATGCCCAACCAATCACCTCGAGTGAGGAAGCCACTGATCATGTGCAACAATTTATGGATAGCCCACTTCCTCTAGTGGCATCCCCAAGTACAAGTCAATATGGTCGAAAACGTACTCCATCTTTGAAGGCTTTAGAGTCTTCCATGCAAACACTAAAGAAGCATTTTGCTATGCCCATAGTTGATGGTCCATTGACTCTTAAAGATGCTTTATCAGATCCAAATTCCAAAGAATGGCATGATGCTATGACTTCTGAATATGACTCTCTCATGAAGAATCAAACATGGACCTTGTAACCACTCCCACCAGGGCGTAAAGCAATTGGTTGTAAGTGGCTCTTTAAACGCAAATATAAACCTGATGGATCCATTGATCGTTATAAAGCAAGATTAGTAGCAAAAGGATATTCTCAAATTGAAGGGATCGATTATCTTGATACCTTCTCTCCTGTTGTCAAACTGACATCCATCAGAACTCTCCTCATACTTGCTGCTTCTCAAGATATGCATATCCATCAATTGGATGATAAGACTGCATTTCTAAATGGTAACTTGGAATAAGATATCTTCATGAAACAACCCGAAGGTTATGTTCAACCTGCACAAGAGACTTTAGTATGCAAGTTACATAAGTCTTTATATGGCCTCAAGCAGTCTCCACGTGCATGGTATCAACGGATTGACACCTTTCTCAAGTCACATAGCTATGAGCAAGGGGGAGCAGACAGTAATATCTACATCAAGAAGAGAAACTTTCATATTTTGCTCCTAGCTCCGTATATGGATGATGCCATATTAATAAGCAACAACTTGCATTTTCTGAGCGAGTGTAAACAAATTCTTGCGAAAGAATTTCAAATGACTGATTATGGTGAAATTGCATACTTGGTCCTATTATTACCAGAATTAAAAAGAAACTTGGTATGTATTCTTCATTTCTATCTTTGGCTGGGAGGGTGCAGATTGCTAATGCAGTCATCAGTAGTACTCATGTGTACTTTTCATCAGTAATAGTGGGTGATAAAGCATCATATAGTAAAATTGAGTCAGCTATTAGAAGCTTTATCTGGCAGGGGGTACATAAGGTTGCTTGGGGAGACCTCATAAAACCAAGGAAAGAAGGAGGACTTGGCTGTAAGGATCTGTTCACTCAGGCCCAGGCTCTGGCTGCCAAGATGATATGGAGAGCCATCTATAATTCCTCCCCATCCCCTGCTATGAAACTGATCAGATTTTGGTTACAAGAATCATTCCCAATAGGTAGCCACAGTCTTAAACATGATCTCCCAGACTCAGCCTTTTTTCAGTTTAATCCATGTCCAAACACATCTATTGTGATGAGAAGATTGTTTGAGGCCTGGAATGAGGCAGCTCTTTGTTATAGACCTCCTGTTTTAGATGCTAATGCAAAGATATCAATTTTTTCTGGATTCCAGAGGTGCTGAATAGTGAAAATGAGTGCTTGGCTCTCAAACACCCACAAAAGTACATGCAATGGCATGAAGCTGGAATTAGGAAGATTGAGGATTTGAGATCAGGGGAAAATACCTGGAGGAAATGGGAAGAAATAGCAATGGTTACCAAAGGTTCAATGTTGGACATGAAAATATACAGTCTCATTATGGATAAGATACAGGAATATGAAGAATTATATGATAGCTCCAATCAGTGGCACATAAAAGGGAAAGAGATCTACTCAGTGAAGATTATTTATAAATATCTAGTGACACATAAACCTTCCAAGGCAACTCAGCTATGGAACTGTGGTGAAAAGAAGTTGGCTAAGGTCTGTGCTCGAGGTTGGAAAAACTACACAGCTAACAAAGTAAAGACTTTCATTTGGTTAGTGCTACATCAAAGCCTCTCCACAAATTACAGGAGAGCCAAGTATGATACCTCTTGTTCAGAGACATGTTTTTTTGTGTCCCAAAATTCTGGAGTTTTGGAGCTGGACAACACAGGTTAATAAAGGAGGTGCAGGGAGCTCCTGTATGTTAGAATTTCTAAATTCTGATAGCAGATTGCTCAATACAACGAGAGCCTTATGTTGCTGGGCAATATGGAAGCATAGGAACAGGGTTGCTATTGAAAACAAAGCACCAAATCTAATTTGGTTAAAACAGGTCTTCCTAAGCTCTCTAATTGACTCTGCAATAGCACACAAAGCAGCAAAGGGGAAAGGTTATGACAAAGACTGGCATGCCATTGGCAAATTCCAGGGGATATATGATTTCTTTATTCTGAACCTAACCATTTCTGATGTTGTGTTGCATAGGTGCAGTCAGGAGACTCAATAGAGTTGGTGCTGCAGACAGGGAGATGGGAGTTGCATATGACTCGGATGATGAATTCTCCAGACTATCTTGGGGTGAGCAAGA
Source organism: Isoetes taiwanensis (assembly GCA_021234155.1). Lineage (NCBI taxonomy): Eukaryota > Viridiplantae > Streptophyta > Lycopodiopsida > Isoetales > Isoetaceae > Isoetes > Isoetes taiwanensis. The sequence continues at coordinate 17,431,936 of JAJEKV010000026.1, forward strand.
AGACATGTTAAGTCAGCTGAAACAGGAGATGATACATGCCTCAGTTATCAAAAAGGTACTCAACAGACCTGAGGCTTGGAGACACAACAATTTTAGGCAGTACTTCATGAATCTTTACCATAAATGGGAGCAGAAAAGAGAAGCTCATGTGCTGGTACTGCTGGACTTTACAAACTATAGACCCGACAAACTCGATCTGCTACTGAATATTTTGGGCAGAAGGACAGATCTTACTATGCAAGATCTGATTAATGCTCAGTAAGCATATAGGCTCTAAACTATTAGTCCCAGTTTGATGCATTTCGATAATGTATGAGTTTCAGAGACTATGACATATAGTCATGCTTCATTTTGTAAGAAGCATGCAAATGAACTTATTGCTTATCTTTATTACGGTATGCCTCTCATGGTATACTACATGATGTATTTTTGAGTTATGAATATTAAACCTCACCTTGCCTTCAAAAAAAAAAAAAAAAAAAAAAAAAATTGCATACTGCTTAGGAATCCAAGTCCTAAGAAATCGAAAAAAGAAGACAATTCATCTCAGTCAACAAAAATATATTGAAGACCTCTTGAAGAAATTTGAGATGGGTAAGAGTAAGCCAATAAGTACAATGGATATCCAAAAATATGTGTCCACAAAACTCTCAAGAAGAAGAGATCATGAAGAATACGCCCTATGCAAGTGCAGTAGGCAGTCTCATGTATGCTGCTATATGTACAAGACCTGACATTGCTCATGCAGTCAGTTTTGTGAGTCAATTCTTGAGTAATCCAGGACATATGCATTGGGCTGCAGTGAAGAGAATTCTTCGCTATCTTTCTGGAACCCCTAACTTTGGACTTACACTACAAGGTGGTTCGCTCATACTTACAGGATATAGTGATGCTTCTTATGCAAGTGATGTTGAAATTATTGTTTTCAACTTGGAAAAAGCACCATCTCCTGGTGTAGTAAAAAGCAACCTACAATTTCCAAGCAATGTAGTGTGGTGTGTGGTCACATGTCCAGTTGGATGCTGCCTAGTGGCGTGACGTTAAAATACTATCTATCTATCTTATCAAGTGCTGAAGCAGAATATATAGCTATTTGCCAAGCAACAAAAGAAGCTATATGGCTGTGCAGATTACTTGAAGACATCATGATACCTTCACAAGGACCAGTGTTAATCAAGACTGATAGCACAAGTTGCATCAGCATGGCAACACAACCAAGAATCAATGCTAGATCAAAACATATTGAGATCCAGTACCACTTTGTACGAGAAAAGATTATTGAGAAGAAGATTCAACTTCAATATTGCCCCACTGAAGAGATGGTAGCAGATTTTCTTAAAAAACCTCTACCAACAGACAAATTTATTCTATGCAGACAAAGCCTCAACATAAAAGACAGTCCGACAGGCATCGGCTAAGGGGGAGTGTTAATGGAATAGATTCCGTGAGTTATCCGCTGCCTCTATTCTAACGCACATTATTGCCACGTTATCCCCTAAGCCACATAGGCGTGTCCACCTCATTGATCCATGACCAATAGTCATACCTTTTCAAAAAGCCATATCCTTTCCCATAAGACATGCCCTCATGACCTTTCACATGCCCTTTCACCTGCTTACATAAACTGTCTTATTTTCCATATTCAAACACATTCAACTCAAGCATTGCACAATTACGGGGGAGCCCTTCCAGTCTGCAACTGTCTCAAGACAGATACGTATTCTCATATTCATACATGAATATATGATTCCATAATCTATTCAATTATATATGAATATATAAGGTTTTTGTTTTTCTGCCATATGCATTATATTTAATTTCATGGTATCAGTGCTTGGTTTCTCACGATCCAAGCGATGGCCAAGAAATCAAGAATCTAGCGTGCTATAAGCGAATCGCACGACGTAGAGAATCAAGAATACGGAAGGCAATATTCAAAGTAAATCAGAGATTAGCAGCACGAAGAAATGGCGTTTACCGCAGAAGAAGCGCATTTTTGAGGCTGACATAAATTCGCAAATTTATAAATACGTATGAAAAATCTCCCTCAAAAATTATTGCAAATTTATAAGGTATTTATGACAAAAAGTATGTACAAAATATGAAATAAATGTGATCATAGGGTTACATAAATTACACTAACCCTCACATACATTTACTTTAAGAACAACATAAGATAATCCATGTAAAAGCTGAATGCCAATTTGGAATTTTACCTAACAAGCAACTAAATGTCTAGATAATAATGACAATCACACATGTTCAAATCAAAGCAATTGCTACAACAGAATAGTAAAAAAAAACGTAATTAGTCAAGATAACATAATTAAAAGTACCTTGTTAAGTAGAGAGTCCCATAATTTGATACAGATCTTCAGGCCACAAACACTCATGTATACATTGGTTTGTTGTGGAAACCTTGTATGATAGACAAAGTAGACAGTAGGGATGTCCACAACATAGTAAAACCAGCAGTATAGGGTTGAGGCACTCATTGCAATTGCTACATGTATTCACACGACCAGAAGTTGATGCCCTTGCTTCTGTTGCAAGTAGAGGAGTAGAATGCAAGGAAATTACATCGGATTTTTCTAAATATAATGTCATTTCCTTTATTCTCCTCTCACTAGCATCATTTGGCTCCAATTTCCTGCTGATTTCATGGATGGCAGCCTCTAATCCATGCAATTCATTTGTCAAACTCTCAATTGGCATCTTTAAGCCATTTATTTCCTCAATAAAACAAGATTTTTCCTCTTCAAAGTGGGAGGCCAAGGCCATATGCAAAATCAGTTGGCTACCCTGTCGAGGGTGAAGTCATCAATTTGTTTTACCTGAATGTGATCTGTGCATCCTTGCTTTGCACAAGCCTATTCAAGGTATTTCTCTCCCCCTCTAACTTGCATAAATCAGATTAATGTTTTCTTTTTCTCTTTCATATCCTTCGTTTTTCTCATCAAGGACGCAAAGATCCATCGATCTTCCTTCAATCAACTTCTTCATTGCATCCATCTGCTGCCCAAATCCGACCAGGGAAAATATACACGGAGTTTTTCTGATTTCATGCTGGTTCAAACTTTACCATGGTTGTTAAATAAGGGAAGAGGGCATTCATGTTAACTCAAAAAAGCCCTATGGGTTGTTACACTTAAGAAGGCACACTGGCTTGTAACAGTAATAGGGGCACAGTGGACAATTTCGCCGTGACTCGAAATAAAGAGCGGTTGCATGACCATGGGAACTTACTGCCTTGCAACCCATCGCTGTAAATGTCAGACGTGGGCATGTTATAGCCAGCCTTAAATGGCAAAAAAATCGCCGAAGTCCAGTAAAACGCTGTTTATTTATTTTTTGGCGTGGCTATAACATGTCAAAGACACGGATATACTATGGATATGCCCGTGGCTATAACATGACTGCGTCCGATATATACAGCGCTCCCCGTGCAACTACATTAAGTTGCGTGGCAAGGAGCGAGCACCCTGTGTTCACGAGCCATATGTCTGGGGTGCCCAGGCCATGGTCAGTGGTACCACGATAGGTTAGGTGGGTGGGACCCTAAACCCCCTTGACTTTGACCATGCTAGGTATAGGCCCTTGCAATGGAAGCTGGAAGGACTTGAAGAGGTATTCTGGCTTCCTATATACAAAATACATGTGATCTACGTGGTTTGTCTGGCCCTCAAGGTAATTCACATCTCATTTTGCCAAGTGCTCCAGGCCGCTCTGCGGACACAAACAAATTCATTATTTGGACACATTTTGAAAGATGGCTATACATTTTAGTGGAGCTAAAAAATAAGGCTGGCCCGTTATGGCATGGCATCATCCCGCATTATTCAGTTTAATAAGGTGAACTCCATAATCTATGCTTACAACATGATTTTTTCCTTTTCTTTTTCTGACTACCTCAATAGCAGATTAGCAGGATTTTTGAAAATTTGAGTCGGATTTATGGAGAACAAGGACTGCAAGAATTACTTGAAGCTGCAGAAGCTCTGGATGGGCAAGGAAATTGTATTACCAGAAATAATGCTTATTGTCTTCTGCAAGCTTGTGAGAACACAAAAAATCTCAACTCTACCAGGCGAGTTCAATTTCTTATCACTCCTACAGAACTCTGTTCGATTGCAGTATTGGGTGACCATCTCATTAGGTTGTTTTCATATCATGGGCATTTGGTTGAATCAACTACTGCATTTAGTAAAATTACAAAACCGTCTCCATATACATGGTCTGCAATTATTGGAGCAAATTCAGTGCTGGGACACAGTGACATATCCCTTGAATTATACCATAGAATGCATAGATTAGGCATCGAAGGCGATAATTATGTTAATGTGTCCATTACACAGGCATGTGGGATGCGTGAAGATGTCATGCAGGGAAGATATATCCACTGCCAGATTGTTGAAAGTGGACTCCAACCAGATGTTGTTGTTGGCAATGCATTAGTTGATATGTATGCCAAATGCGGAAGTCTGGAGGAGGCATACGCCGTTTTCAAGAACTTGAACCATGATGTAATCTCATGGGGAACAATGATTTCTGGCTATATGCAGCATGGCGAGCCGCTTTTGGGGTTAGAATGTTTCTGTAAGATGCAGCAGGAGGGGCTTGAGCCAAACAAAGTTACATTTTTGGGTGTATTAAAAGGATGTAGTCATCTGGGAGCATTAAAGGAAGGTAGACTCGTCCATGGAAACATCATACAAAGCAGGCTCCACCTTGATCAGATGTTACAAAGTTCTTTAATTGATATGTATGTTAAATGTGGAGGTCTGGAAGAAGCGTTACTAGTGTTCAGCGCATTGTCAAACCCAGATGAAGTGCTTTGGAATGTGATCATTGCTGGATTTGCAGAAGGTGGAAATCCCATAATTTCTCTTGATTACTTTTACAAGATGCAACATGAAGGCATGAACCCATCAAAAGTAACATTTCTGATCATCTTAAAGGCATGTGCAAAACTTGGAGCAATTGAGCAAGGCAGAATCATTCACACCCAAATTGTTCAACGTGGGATTGAATATGATTCTATCATTGGCAGTGCATTGGTGGATATGTATGCCAAATGTAGCCACCTAAACGAGGGACATAAAGCCTTCAACAAATTGCTCAGTCATGATGTTGTGCTTTGGGGAATCTTAATTGCAGGATACACAGAACATGAAGAAGCTTGCCTTGCTATAGAATGCTTTGAGAGAATGCAAATAGAAGGAGTAAAGCAAGATTATGTCATCTGCATTCTTGTTTTGAATGCATGTGCTAGGATAGGAGCTTTAGGTCAAGCAAGATTTATCCATGGGCAGATAATTGACAATGGAGGTGAAGTGGACATTCTTTTGGGGAATGCTTTGGTGAATGTGTATGCCAAATGTGGGAACCCAGAAGAGGCTTATAATGTATTTATTAAATTACCAAGTCGAAATGTAGTAACATGGAATGCAATGATTGCAGGGTATTCTCAGAATGGGCAGGGATGCCTTGCCTTGAACTGCTTTGGGAAGATGCAATATGAAGGAATAAATGCAGATGTAGTCTCATTGACTAATGTTCTTGTAGCATGCAGTCATGCGGGCCTGGTTGATGAAGGTTGTTGGCATTTTGTATGTATGCAAAACTATTTCTATGTTCTACCAACGGTTTCCCATTGTGCATGCATGGTCGATCTCTTGGGACATCCAGGATTCATTGACGAGGCGGAAGATTTCCTCCATAGCTTTTGCCTCACCAATATTATGTGTTTTATGTCATTGCTTAATGCTTGTAAATTGCATGGTGATATCAAGCTAGGGCAGCATTGTTTTAATAAAATTGTTGGTTTATGCCCTAGTGGGATGACAAATTTCTGATGCTCTGGATTGTATAAAAGCTGCAGTTGGATACTTTTCCTGTTTGAGCAGTTGAAATCACAGAATTTGTGATCAAGGATGCAAATAGCCATATATTTTAAGTGCGGGCCGTGAGAAGAATATTGAAACGTAGGGACCAACTTTGCGGGGTCCTTTCTGTAATTTTGTCCAAAGGGTCCATACACTTTATCAATATTAAAGTGAAACACCATAAGCTCAATTTCATTAAAATGGGACTCATCCATCAATTTGGGAAAACAAACACTCCTACATATCACATTAACATATCTGTCAATTTGATCAACAAGAAGGTATATAATGTGAAGTAACATGATAGGTAACATCATTGCATTAGTGTGCAAGAGCCTACAATGATCACACATTTTACTTAACTTGATAACATGAAGCTATTCATTACACATGAGAAGTACAATATGATTGTTTGATATCTTATGATGTGCCATGCATGTTCAAGTTGCATAGAGCCTTCTGCATATCTTTCTTAGGTATCTTATGTGTAATCGACCTTATATCCCTTTTGCTTGAAATGTTACGATCATATGGGTTTGGATAAGACCATATCACACAATCTACTAGCTCCCTTCTCGGTGCATCAGAGGGATTCATGCGCCATCGCTTGTTCCAACAATCCTTATACAGTTCCTTATCATCTAAACTTTTCTTCCTGCTCACTGGTGCCCAGTACTGAATCATGAACCATGGGCGTTCATTGCTATCCACATTAGTACATGGATCAGTTAGTGCTTGTCCTAGCCAAACTGGGTAGATGTCTTGGTCAGGCCTAACAAGAACAAAGCAACCTTTGTGTATATCATCAAAAGGTGTCCACTCGGGTAGACCATGCCATCTTGGTCGTGCACTTTTATTTCCAACATACCAATTTTCATTGTTTAGTAGTCTCCCACTTGGACCTCCAATTTGGGGGTCTAAGGAATCTTTCCACCTACTCGATGGTAGAAAACCATCTGTCAAAACAGAAACCTCACTTGAAGTCTTTGTGAGTTTACTAGCTATATTCTCCCAATATGCAATCAAGGTATGCAGTGATCTTCTTTTCATTTCAGACATGTTATCCCGCTCTTTCATATGTTTCCAATGCGCAATATATGATTGTATACCTTTTTGCAATTGCATGGCATCTTTCACAGACTCAAATGGTGCCATAGGCTTTGGTTGACCTGGAGGAAGAATAGGTCGGCCTTGTTCATCTTTCTTCCACATTTCTATACCATGAATTGGTTCCCATGACATATCTGACGGTCGAAATTTATATTGCATGATTGGAATGCCATCCCTCATAGAAAACTTGAATTGTAGTGGTTTAGAATGCCCAGTAAGTGTTTGTTTACCATCAATCATGTAGCCTTCCACAAAACCTTTCCAATCAGGTACTTCATCTATTAAAAATGCAACTGGCGAAGGCGATATAGTGTTCTCAAATATGTCCATCAATTCTGGCAAGGTCGTGACTGATTCCCTCCTCAACCGGCTTGAAAAGTTCCCAAAAAATGCATCAATGTCATCATGTGTATGTCCGACCATCATGAAGCCCACCTTCACACATTGAAACACTCCCATTGCTGTTAGGTATGAACAAGCTTGAAATACCCATCTATTCTTGTTCTCCTTGAAGCAATTGTCTAGTTGGAGGTACAACTCCGGTGGTAACTTCTTTGGCTGCAGTGGTTGGGCTATCCATGTCTTCTCTGTGGCATGTGAAGATCTAGAAGCAATCTCTTGCTTGTGGGCCTCAAATGCATCTTTGCCAAGCAAAGCGCCAAGCAAGTCACTTGACAAAGATTTATCTTTGATGGAAGTGCTATCAACTCCACGTTCAATATTTCTTAGGCATTTGAAGATAGAACCAACATGGAAGTTAGGGCCATCTTCCCAAAGCTCCAATGTAAAATGACCATATGTTCCAGCACCATGACCATGAGTTAACATCCCTGCTAATGACACCTTCAACTGATGTGCATTCCCGCAACTTTTGGGCACTGGATCTAGTCTAGGAAGAAATGTTTTATGTTGGTCCATCTTGTCGTGTATGATGCATAGATACTTGTCAGGCTGCATGGACGAAAAGGTACGCCACTGCCAATACAAAGACCTGCATGACTTCTGCTCATTATGATGGTCTGCTATCTGCTGTCTTATGCGCATTCGCTGGCTTTCTATAATTGTAGAGGTTAATGCATCTCGTAACTCAATACAAACATTGCATTTAGAGAATGGCATGCTCTGTGCCACTACAACATCACTGAAATGCTTTGACCATAGTCTACTAAAGCAACTTTGAGAAAGAGGACGGCCTCCTATACTCTCGAGTACGGAATTCACTTCAATAAGACATTCTTTCTGTATATATTGATGAGGTAATACTCGCATTACCTCTCTCACACCATCTTTATTTATTTTACTTTTGTGTGGCATGGACTGAGACATATATCTCACAAAATTCTCAAACACAGAGATTGCCATTAGTGTGTTATCACGTGTCTTCAAAGAACCTGTATTACCATGACATGCAATCCGTGCCCCTGCTTGATACTTTTCCCAATATCGATAAAATGATGTCTTTCCCATTCCAGTTATCCATATCAGTGCTTTACTACATACCCAATTACCACGTAACTGAAATATCAGAATTCCAATATCTTTATCATAATGTGAGGATCCGAATATAGAATATACTGTATTCAATCTGTCAGACTGTTTTACTCCCCAATGTTGCATCCTAACATTTTGTAATTCCTTTATTGAATACTTTGTAGTACACCATAAATCACAACATGGCCGGCCTCTCACTCTCTCCATGTTTGCAATTGTAGGTTCTCTATACTTCTTTGACTTGTTTTTTCCATTTGGCTTTTGCTTCTTAGCTGGCTTTGGCTTACGAATATAGAAATTATACCGCCGTTTTTTAACACGTAATGCATGCTCTATGCTGACTTCCTCATCAAGTTGAAGATTAGATTCACATACTCCTTTGGCCTTGATAGGCATGAGTTCATCCCCATTTAATTGTCTAAGGTGTCGGATTGGCCACCTAAGCTGTGTCTGTTTCTCAATCCGATTCGAGCACATGATACATGAAAAAGAGGTAACCTGAGAAGTAATTGTATTATTTGGAAGAATTTCGTCTACTCCCACGCCAACATGATCATCACCCAAATACTCATCATTGACAGAGTCTGCTGGATCAATGGATGTTATATCCCAAGTGCATATGTCTCATTTGTACAGGGATGTATAATTCTACACTTCATCCGCCTCCATGTTAGTCGACTTTGATCACCAGCAGACAACCCACTTCTTTCTTCAATAATGACATGCTGAAATGGTATTTCATTTCATATATATTAGACATTTTTAGTAAGGAATAATAATATTTAAAAACTTTTTAATTTATGAAAATATATCACATCACTACTATAAGCAAAAATTAAGAAATATGTGATGGAATGGTCGAATAAATGACGTCAATCGTTGATGGGATGAATCGAACCATAGCCAACAAGCCAAAAGACCAGAATCTTAACCAATGGGTTATGGCTATCAGTTAGAAATTAAAATCCTAATCATGAACTAAATACGAAATTTCGATGATGAAAAATAGGAATATAAATAACCTACATAAAAAACAAATCGTGATAAATAAAAACCATTTCCGGAATCTCAGACTTTAATGGCAACTACCGCAAATGATGGTCGAAAATTATGGTCGAAATGCAGTTGCCGCCAATTCCAACATCTTTCTCAGCCGGTTTGGAGCGAAGATGGAATCGGAAGCGCCTTCTGCCAAAAGCATGGAAACAAGGTACGATTTTTCTACTTTGGAGTTTGGAGGTTTTAACAGCATCATCTTTGAGGAGCAATTTGTTAGATTATCATAGATCAGAACTGTTTTCCTGTACAGTTATATCTCGATTTCTATTTATATTACATGCATCTGCAAAGGAGCAAGGGTTCGTCTGTAGAATATGAGGCCGCCTTTTCTCATTTTGCATTATCCTTTGACAATTTATCTTTGTTGCTAAAAGATCTTGAGAAAGATATGGAGACAAGGGTAGAAGATTGTCACCAGCGATTAAAGAATTGGAAAATTTAATGGACGATATAGCACTTGGTGCACTGTGCATATGTTAACATGCTTTCCTATATTTTGAACATCCTCCAAGATCTGCTGGAATAGAATCTTTTAGAAAACGATATGAAAATGTCAGTACTGTAATTGGCCACCAATTTTGTTTACAGACAAGTCATCTGTTCTCAGTTCTTCAAGTCGTTAAGGACATGCTGGTGGCCCAAGGCTTATTATATGTTCCGGTAGAATAGTGAACAGGTTACTGAAGTCACAGAAAATTCTTTTCAAGATTAAGCCATTGCACTTGTGGACATCTTGCAAAATCTTGCAATCGCCTCGTTGTGCAGTTGTGGTGTCACTTAATCTATTGGAAGGCAGATCTAGCTCTTGCAATGATCTGAAATTCCCTATGCTTTCAGGCACTAGGCCATTCAATATGTTATTTGTTACATAGAGTTATGTGAGTTTGGACAGGAAGCAAGTATTGTTCTAGAGATTAAGCCAATTTTTCTCCAGGCTAAAGCAATTGCCGAAGCTTTCTGAAATAACTTAATCTACCTTAAAATTTGTGATGTCTGGTACACTTTTCTGTACACTTTTCTGTGCTGTGTGCTGCTGCTTATGGGACCTCCTATTTAACTTGAAGACAATAGGAGTTTGAAGAAGGCACTTGAGCTTGTTGCTGCTTCTCATTGTTTGATGCACGTGGATTGTAATGCAAACTCCCAAACTAAAATGGTACCTACTGTTACTGTTTGATACATCTATGCTGCATGATTAAAGCACTAATTTTGGAGGAGAATAAATCTTGCTGTCCATTTGAATTGGGCTTTCTTACCCATCAATCTGACATGGACATTGTTATTTGATCCAAACAATAGAATCTATGTTGGATATTTACAGATAAAGCAAGTTAATGCAATCGAGGGGGAGATTTACAAGAAAACTGCGAGTTATTTTAGTAGAGATCATGCACATTGGATTGTCTTTGTACATACTGAAGAACCAGAGGGCCCATATGCAGGGGAAGCTATAAGAGGCAATGAGATTCCAGACAAGCGTCTGAAAGTACTGGAGAAGATATTAGAGTAGCTATGAAGGAGCTTTTCAGAAACGTCTATCTATAAGCATACTGCATGAATACAGACTGTGTCTTGGATATTAAGAGAGCTATATATTTATATGTCTCTTAGCAGTAAAAGGAGTTACTTTCAGACGCTTGTCTGCAATGGTAGCATAGAGGATAAATGATGGAAAAATGAGGAAGAAGATATACATCTAACAAAGTTGCAGTAGATGATAAATTGCAAACTTTTCTCATAGAAATTGCAAACTCTTTTCAGACGCTTGTCTGTAATAGACTGGGGCATCTTTACAGAGAGATAGAAAGCATTGCAAAAGACAGTGTCTGCTATCACTTAAATACCATCATGGGGAATAAGCTTTAGCCTAAAGGATTTGAAAAGAGGCGTTTGGGCCTCTTATCAGTGTGTGCATATCATCTGATTTGAGACTATCATTTATGCATCCTAATAACCACCTGTTATTCACCTTATCGTATAAGCTAATAACCCGTGACTATTCATGCTTATCATAAGATTTACACGTGACTATTCATGCTTATCATAAGATTTACAGAGAAAAGGAAACATGATAGAGCACAAAGAAAGCATGGAGTGCTTACCTCAGAGCAATTGCGAATTCCATTTTTTGGCCACTGTATGATAGATCCAACAGCTTGCCCCAAAGTGTTTGCATCAGGTGTGGATTTTAAAAGAATCGTTTCTGGAAGAAAGGCTTTTGTGACTGCAACTTTGATCCATCCAGCCTCCATAATTTGGCAGTGAATTGACTCACTGGGTGGTAGCAAGATTCCAGCTCCAACAGTTTTGTCGTCCAAGAGAATAGACACATCTATAAACTTTACAAAATAAGCTACAATATATATCCTTTATGTATGAAAATCATAGCCAATACCATTTGCTTACCCTTGTTAGAAGCAAAATTAGTTGCTGCATTTCCATTATCGCCAATATTTGTATCTTTCACAATTTTATCTGTTCATAAGTGTTTGTACTTGAGAAGTCTATTTTAATTTATTCAAATTATCATGACTTGAAAAACTTAGCATTGATAGTGAAGGACTCACCTGTGCGAGCAGGAGGAATGCCACTGAAATCGTCCACAAGACGATCGCCACTGAAATCGCCCATCTTTCTTGATTGCGGAGTAAATGGGCGCTTGCTCGTCCTCCAACACCAAAATCAAAACAAGAAAATTGTATCAAGAAACAACAACGTATCATATCATGTAAAAAAATGAGCGGGCAAAATGAAGTTTAAAATTCAAATTTCAAATTCAGTTAATGATAAAGATCGATTGTTTTGATCTTGAAAGTTCTTGAAATGGTACTAACTATTTAATTTGCAACTTTGTAGTGCGTTGGCACTAGTTACGTCACGAAGCGAAGATGCATCAAGTCCAGCCAAACTAAGATCGATTGTGATGGATGTCACTCCTTTATGTATCGCTGCTGCAGATGCGCCAAATCTTCCTTTATGTATCGCTGCTGGAGATGCGCCAAATCCTGACCTTCGACCGCATAAAAGACCTCGTACAACAAAAAGTGAGTGAGCTTCTTTAGTAATAATGCTATTATAATAGGTGTTAGATCTTGGTAAATGATTGCTTTCTAATTGCCAGGCTCTCAAAAATCCGAGTATGTCATCAAGAGTAAAAGCCCATTATTCCAAGTTGAAGTTAATGGTATTGAGGTGATGGAGATCCAAATTCATGCGAGATGGTATGTAGAAATTAGTAAATCGGGAAAGAATGTGGATCTCGGATTCTTCTACAAGGAACTCAGCATGGAAAAATTTAAGAAATATGGGGTGGTCATTTCTGTAGCTTTAGCTACTGATGATAGCATTATATTGAGTGTCGAAAACTGTAGGTTAAAGAAAGCAGTGCAGACAAAACCATTGTTTGTTGAAGATTATAGTTTTGATTCAATGGATAAGAAATCCAAAGGAGATGGATTGTCGTGTATATCATTTGGTTGGAATATTGAAGATTTGAAAGCAAAAGGATCAGCGGGCCTGTTGGCTGCAGATGAGCTTGCGCAAAAAATTTCAAGTGTCAGGGAACATTTATTTAATACAGGTGAAAACCGTCTGGATCGATGAATATATTCCAGTATATGAAGAAGATACAAGGTAAAACTAAGAAAGACAAGACAGAGTGCCTTCCGGCCAAACTCTCCCTCAAGCTCACACACTCGATGTCCGATAATACCTGAGATCAAGGCTTATATACGCCTATGTCTACAGTACATATGAAATACGTATACTGTTACGTATCTAGTCATCCTAATACGTATATGTCTAATGTTTAACAACAGGTAATTATGCTTCCTGGATTCTAAAGCATGCAAAATTCAACAGCTTAGTTGGATCTTCAGAAGAAAGGTTTAAAGGAAGTGATGTGAGTACAAAGGCAAGGGTTGACAAGGAAGTAGATGTCATAATAGAGAATACGTATGATGGCATTGGTGAGGGCATTGGTAAAGAAGGGGAAGGGAAATCGCATGTTTATAAGTTCAGCCCCGAAGAGCAAGCAAAAGTTGTACAAGAAAGTACAAAGCGCATGGAGTGTTTTCAAAAGTATTATCCATTGGGTTTACAACATGCTGTCAATATTCATGTCAATAGATTAGTTTTATGCACTGGGAAGGCAGTGTTGTACAACCATAGAGTTTACAATGAGGAGCATATGAAAAATATTTACAATAGTATGCTGAGGTTACCATGCAGGAATCCTTCTCCAGCAGATGTTCTACCATTCGATGCTAGAACATGGGAGCCTTTAAAATGGAGTAGAGTGGAAGATCTGAATTGTTCACATGTCAAATTCTATGTAATTGAGGGCCAACATTCAGTTCGAGCAGCTCAAGAAATTTTAGCTAATAATACTTTACCGACAGAGCTTTCTGCACTGTATAAAAGTCGAATGTGTAGAATCTTGCATGGTCACACCCCCGACATTCAATTGTCAATGATAAGTCATGCGCAGAATAGCATAAACGAGCTTTTCAAATATGAAAGGTATGTTATCTTCTCATGCTTCTTTTTATATTGTACCATTTATCATTGATCTAATGATAACTTGCAGACATGTGTCTGAAATTAACTTAGTTAAATACACATGCTAGTTTATTAATTTCTTATTTCAATTATTTTATTTCAAAAGTGACAAAAGCAATTTGCTTACTAGGAGTCATGTTTAATGTCACCTTTCAGACATCTGTCTGAAACTGACAATATGCTTTCCTCTAAAGGCTGCATGTTTGTACGTGAGGCTTTATGTAACTTCAGACTTATGAAATTATTAATTATTACTTCAATATGGTCACCTTTTGGACATCTGTCTGAAAGTGATTTACGTCATGTCATATTTGCAGACAAATGGCTATAACTAGGATTCTTTTAAAGGGCATGTGTACTTTCAGACGAATGTCTGTAAGTGAAGCTCTAATGATAGTCTTTGAGACATGTATTGATTAACTACTAGTTTAATTTTCTCTAAGAATAAACCATTTGTAAACATTTCTAACTGAGATATTCAAAGACCACTTGTACTTTCAGACAAGTGTGTGTAAGTGAATCCATAATGACAGTCTTTCAGACATGTGTCTGAAAGCATGTACAGACTAATGTAATAGCCTTGAGATACATATCATACTTGCATACAAATCCTTTCACACGTTAGTACTATGATGTATTTACAAGATTTGCTTTTAATATTGCAGTCCTTATACTGACCAAGTTTCCCATGCTCGAGCTCAATGGATAGCGTTAGGCAGACCACCAAGGCCTGTGACATGCAGCTCCAAGGATACAGTTTGGCAGGTATGCTCACATTTACAATTAAAATCATAGGTTTGTAGTATGCCTTTGTTGTTTTTAGATTTGACTTAATTTGTTTCTATGTGTCTAGAGATTTGAAGACTTTTGCAAATATACGATTATAGAGAAGCCAAATAAGTCGGATGTATCTTCAAAGGCAGCTCCAAGAATGACCGAGCACTATGACCTTATAATGTGTTCTGACGAAGAATGGAGTAATTGGAAACTAATATGGGAAGCTTGGAAGAACTCGAAACTTCCTGACAAAAATGGAAAACCTCCTACTAGTCCAGTTCCAGATATTTTTGTGAGTACTTATATGCGTCCATATCAGGGGCTTATGCGAGAGGAGATGCTAGAAGTTCAGTCAAAAATTCTAAGTGGTGAGGTGCTGCTTCGAAAGGGGACAAGTAAGTGTTCTAAAAAGGTAGTAAATAAAGCAATTCTAAATGTGAAGGATGTAAAGGAATATGCAAAGCAGCTAAAGCAAGCAAGGGCTATGCAAGATGGCATTGTCAAATTCTGCACAGATGTATCAGTTCACAGAGGGGATTATGAATTTTTTAAAACCAGATGTGACATTACTGATGGGGATATGGAGAAGCTCAAAGTATGGAGCTCGCAGTACCTAGATACTGCAACAAAAAGAAATGTTAAGACCATAGACCTTCCAGATAGGGTAAAAGAGTTTTTGAAGGAACGTCTAGGTTTTCCTGTTGTTAAGTTTGATCCAATAACAAGTGAGAGCAGCTATTTAATCAGTATTGGTAGTAAGGGCTATTGTGGAGAAACTTCAACAAAGGCTCCAATTAGCCTATTTGTTTTGAACTTAATGGAGGAAAACATGGATCATTTTGATAATCATGATCTCGAGCAGTTTTGGAGAACTTGCAGGCATATGACAACACTAGAAAAATATACAGTTGTTATATTTGTTAGAATGGGTATGCAATCTGCAAATGTGATTCAAAGTGCTGAGAGCATTGTTGGTGAAAAGAAAGTGGTTTATGGCATCTATGAACATTCTGAACAATATGGAGAAAAAGTGTCTACCACTAATCCTTTCAGCATTGTAGTCACAGTAATGATTAGCAAAGGCCAGATACCTGCTAGTACTTGTTGGCCTCATGACTACAACTTCCAACAACTGCTGATGAAGGTTCATGATAACTCGTTAAATTTGAGAGATGTACCCTTTATGGAAGAGTATCCTACCTTGGATTATGTTTGCCTTGGCGAGGGTGTTGTGCTGAAGAGGCATATTAGACCTAGAGTTGTCAAGTATATAATTAGTTCATTTTGTATCGAGGAGAATTCTATGGTCTGTGAGTGGTACATGTGTAGAAGGAATAATTTGTTCAGAATTGTGCATTTTGGGTGAAAATGTGATCAAACGAGCAATGGCATGTGATCTTACCATGCTAAGTTTTACAAAACGGGTCATATTAGCAATATTAGCATGTGGGGATGTTATTTGAAGTTTTGTAGGGGTTATATTATTTGAATGGTTGAAGAAAGAGATGTTATTAAAATAAAACCAAGGGTGGAGATTTATTAGAATCTAAGGGCTAAAAACAAAAGCCCTAATTCGAATTGAAAAGGCATGAAGGCAGCAAAGCAGGTTACGGTTGCAGGAGGCGGTCGACCAGGTAGAGGAGCGGATATAGGAGAGCAGCCACCGGATTCGGAAGGGAAGGAATGGATCAGAGAGGCAAGGCGACCAGATTTAGAGCAGACAGTCGTTCCAGAGCATTCACCGCATCAGTTTAGGGCATCTGGCAGTAGGCCGTTAGATCTTGAAGAACCGTGAAGAAACCTTGCTAGTCTGCCAGAAGATCTCCTGGAGTTCTTGCATTTGTGCTATTAAGAGATAAGTCTATCCATTATTCTGTTATGCAAACCTGAACTATGAATATGATTTATATTTATGAGATTATAACTTATTTCTGAGATAAATACTGTAGAACATTCTATATTCAAGTCTAATACGATGAACAGATCCTTATATTATGTGTTAACTGTTATTCACATCATATTTACGTATTAAATCATTACTGCTGCATTCCATTACCATGTTAATTGTTGTCACTGGTTTTAAAAATGATTTATTGCCCTTTGCCTAAGAGGTTAGAGAAAAATTGATGTTATTCTGTTGTGAATGCTACTGCATATGTGTATTGATTGACATAGTGTATATCTTATTACCTGGTTTAAAGCGGTTCAATCCCGCCACTAAATAACTGGTAACTTTGCTACTCTGAACATAATGAAGAATGCAGTGAAGCTAGTGCATGAATATCTTAAGAGGTTCCTGGGTATTACCAATTAGATATTTTATATTGCCTTAACCTGGGTAGGACTTCAATGTCTGTCATCTGCACACGAAAACCGTCTACATGTTTGGTGGCTTCGCCCGGACCAGGCTTAGAGTGAGCGAGATTATCTCATGCATAAACCTTGCATCTGGAAAGAACCGGGAATGATTAATAATTATTAGTTGCTTGCTGAATAATTGCTTGCACACTTAGCTTCTGAATAAATTATGTTAAGAGATTGAAAGAGGGGAAAACTTCACTGGGAATAGTAAATGGGGATAGAAGCGCCATGCTAAACAGAAGAGCGAGAGTGCCACTGTTATAGATGGGACATGCCACCCATAAAAAACCTGTGATGTATGTATCCACAATTCACTAAAGAGCAAAGAGAGAAGCAAGCTCGATTAAGACAAGAGAGATATAATAGACGCCAGCAACAACAAGAGGAGGAAGATCTTCAGTTAAAAACACTATTCCATAGGACTAGCCATTCTGAAAATCACACTTCACAAAATACACAAAATATGAGTACATCATCTGTTAAATCAGCGCGCATGCGCTATGGTACTTTTAGTGGTCAGATAGGAGAAGACCCTGATGCACATGTTAGCCATTTTCTTACGGTGAGTGAGGCAAATCAAGAGAATACAAACACAGAGCGATTAAGATGGTTCCCAGCCACGTTGATGGGTGGAGCTTCAGAGTGGTATCGCCATTCATTGAAGAATACCACTTATGCTAATTGGAAGGAATTGGAAGAAGCATTTCTAGAAACTTTTAGACCTGCAGGGTTTATAGATAGACTGGATGATGAATTACAAGACTTCACTATGTTGCCAAACGAGTCTATTCAAAGTTATGTTAATAGATTTCGTAGACTCTTGGGTAAGAAACCTAAACCACCAGATGTCGAATATCAGATTAGATGGTTTACTAAAGGACTTCCTAGCCACATGAGCTTTTATGTAAAAATGCAGTCCCCTGCGTCCTTAGAAGCAGCAATTAAAATTGCATCCCAACTAGAACTGGCAGGGATGAATTATATGAGAAACCCACAAATGAATGCTAATATGACAAGCATCCCTAGTTTCTATGCGCCAATGGGGCAAAGTGCTGCTGCTACACCTAATATTCCAGACATACATGTCCATTATGCATCCCCTCAATTAGTTGATTATAGTAGAATGCCTTACGGAGCAACTTCTAGAGGGTTGGTGCAGCCGCAAATAGCTCCAAATCAGCCTCCTATATCTGATCTTCAGACAACTATTAGGCAAACTATTGATGAGGTCTTGAAAAAGGAGTTGAGTAAGCAATTATCTGCAATTAGAACACCTCGTAATTTAGAGCCCAAGCCCCGTAGAAATGTATGGTGTGTTCAATGTCAAGGTTATGGTCATTTTCCCAATGAGTGTCCTTTGACCAAGCCTAGGACATGGTGCAATTATTGTTGTAGGAGTAACCATAATGATAATGACTGTTATTTCCAGCAAGATAGGAGAGTTGATCCAGCGAGAACAAATGTGAGATCTGCTGTCTCAAAACCGTCTAGCACCCCTAGCTATTATATCCAACCCACTATGGTAGATGGTGGACAAATGCCGCCATTAGTTCCTGTTTATGCTGCTAATCCATCTACACAAGGGAGAAATAATACACCCAATAGGTTCTCAAGGCCAACACCAAGACAATCAAGATCCCAACAACCTATTAGATGTTTCAGATGTCAGGAAGAGGGACACATAGCTCCTAATTGTCCCAATCCACGAAAAGAAGTAGGTTTTGAACCTGTGTGTGGCATTTGCAATACCCAGGGGTTACACTCACAAGATAGGTGCCCACATGCATTGCCACAACGATCTATAGATAAAGGGTCTAGGGGGAAAGAAAAAATGGTTGACTCTAATTTATGTGAACCAATAGAGGAAAATTCATGCCCCATTTATCAGATGCAATTAAATCCTGATAATCAAAGGAGGAGTAGACGTGTGAGATTTGAAAAGCCCGAATTTTTAGGATTAGGTGACACCCAAGACACACCCACATTTGAAGAACTTAAAGGTATTATGGAAGTAGAAAACCCATCTTCTCTAGATGAGAAAGAGTCTGGAGAGCAACCTAGGAAATCAGGAAGGAGTAAAAGGAAATACAAGAAAATTCTAAAACTCTCCAAGGACATGCCTACATATGATATATTGGCCGATCTAGGTAATATTAGACCCACTATCACTTTTGCACAGCTGTTGTCTTTATCCCCTCCATGTAGAAAGGAAGTGGCTGCGGCTCTACGATTGCAAAAGGACGTATCTGTTAATTCCATATGGCCCTCTTTATTTGATATGAAATCTCCATCTGTGCATGTTGTTATAGGGGATTTAGGGCTAGATTCTGCTGTGATTGACGGCGGATCTGGGGTTAACATTATGCCAGAAGAAACTCTTCGAAGATTAGACCTACCTGCACCTTCTCCTGTTTATTTTAGAGTAAGGATGGCTGATCAGAGACGAGTAAAACCTTTGGGCATGATTACCGGTGTAAAAACCATGATTGCAAATCTTGTGTTCTATGTGGATTATGTAGTTCTGAAAGCTACCACCACGGTATGTTCTTATCCATTATTATTAGGCCGACCATGGTTGTTAATAAGGCCGAGCAATACACGATTGGCATAGAGGGATTTTAGTTATTGGTGATGGAAATAATAGGGTGGAAATTACAGTGAGTGAAATGCCAAAAGCTGTTGCACAATTTGAAGTAGAATCTGATTCCAGTGACAATGATAGTGATAGTAGTGATGACGATTATAATCCAGATAGTGCATATGCGAATGTAGCATCATCTAGTGAGCCACAAGAGGATATGACCTTGAAAGAAGAAGGTGTGTACGGAGTTTATGATGACGCGGTTGTAGACTTGGAGGATACAATTCTAAATTTCATGGGTGTTATAGATGTTAACCAAGTTGAAGTGGAGAAAGAATGTGAGGAAGAAGAAGAAGAAGATGATATTAAACAAGATAAATATCCTGATTATTTCACGAAGTGCACAATTCAAGAGATCAAGGTGGAAAAGAAGCCTGCACATGAAATTAGTCAATATGAAACCTTCTCACAACCTCCCAAGGTGCAAGAAATTAACCTTGGGAAAGGAGGAGAAGTAAAGACAATAAAGTTAGGGGCTAATATCACTGGGGATTTGTATGACAATTGTGTCGCCTTATTTTCAAAATATCACGATATTTTTGCATGGTCATATGATGATCTGAAGGGCATTAATCCGTTCTTATGTATGCATAAGATTGAGCTTCATGCTAATGCTAAACCTGTAGTGCAAAAACCTTATAGACTTAACCCTAAATTTGCCAAAGCAGTTAAGGAGGAGATTGATAAGTTGCTTAAGGTTGGCTTTATCTACCCTGTAGATTATAGTGAATGGGTATCACCTATCGTGGTGTGTATATAAGAAAAAATTTGAAAATACGTGTATGTGTTGATTATCTGAAGTTGAACGATGCTACCGAAAAGACCATTTTCCTATTCCCTTCACGCACGGCGAAGTGTTAGATGTCAGAAGGGTCAAGAGGTTTATTCATTTATGGATGGATTCTCGGGATATAACCAAGTATTGATTAGACCAGAAGATAGGGAGAAGACAACATTTGTAACTATTTGGGGAACTTACGCTTATCGAGTGATGCCCTTTGGTTTATGTAACGCCCCAGCTACATTCCAGCGGGTTATCACTCAAGCCTTCAAGGAGTTTGTGCAAGATTTTATGAAGGTATTCTTAGATGACTTTGCTGTGTTTGGCTCTCTGAGTTATCATTTGAGTAAATTGGAGTTATGCTTTCAGCATTGTAGGGAATATGGAATCTCCTTGAACCCAGAAAAATGTACTTTTGTGGTTACACATGGTGTTTTGCTAGGTTTTGTTGTATCGATACATGGACTTACGATTGACCCACACAAAACTTCTAAAATCCTTGATTTGCAGCCTCCAACGAGTGTTAAAGAGTTGCAAGCTTTTCTAGGGCATGTAGGATATCATAGACGCTTTATTGATCATTATGCACAACGAGCCTTGCCACTTACTAAGTTGTTGCGAAAATCAAAGGAATATGATTGGAATGATGCATGTCAAAAAGCATTTGAAGAACTAAAATTAGCCTTAGTTAAATCACCTATTTTAAAGTCTCCAGATTGGTCTAAAGAATTCCATGTGTTGATTGATGCATCAAACTATGCTATAGGTAGCATTTTATGTCAAGCTGATGAAAAGAATATCGATCATCCCATATTCTATGCAAGTAGGCAATTAACTAAAGGCGAAAGAGTAACTACTCTACCTCGAACGTGAGGCACTTGGCATGATTTTTTCGATCCAAAAATTTAGGCATTATCTTCTTGCTAATGAATTTGCATTTGTTGTTGACCACCAACCTTTGAAGTATTTGATCAACAAGCCTTGCCGCACGGGAAGGATTGCTCGTTGGTTGTTGTTATTGCAGGAATTCAAGTTCCGAATTGTTGTACGAGCTGGGAAGATACATTCAGCAGCTGATCATTTGTCAAGAATTTCAGGACCAAAAGAAGAAGGAGATATTCCAGATTGTTTGCCAGATGAAGTACTCTTTTCTGTAGAAGCTGTACCCGAATGGTATGAATCTATTGCATCTTATTTATCTCTGGGAATTTCCGTAAGGTATGAGTGTTGTTGGTAAAAAGGCGATTAATAATTCAATCAAAGCCATATACACTTGTTCTTGGTCAATTATATAAATTAGGTCATGATGATGTATTGAGGCGATGCATAATGCCACATGAAATTAGAGTCGTGTTGCAATCATGTCATGATGGACCTAGTGGTGGGCATTTCTCTATAGATACTACTATTAAGAAAATTCTTCAAAATTTGGATTATGGTGGCCTAAATTGCATGCGATGTTAGGGAATATGTTAGACATTGTGATGTATGTCAAAGGGTGGGGAAGCCTTCTAACAGACGTTATGCCTTTACATCCAATAATGCCTATTTTGCCTTTTGAAAAATGGGGAATCGATTTTGTAGGACCAATCAAGCCATCTGCTATGCATACTGGTAATAAATATATTTTGGTTTGTACTGACTATGTTACCAAGTGGGTGGAAGCACGCGCATTTAGAGAAGACACAGCCAATAATGTGGCTATATTCTTGTACTAAAAATATCATAATGACGTTTTGGCTGCCCTTTGGAATTGGTCAGCGATAGAGGTAAGCATTTCCTTAATGATACTATTGAAGCTTTAACTAATAGATATGGGGTGAAACATAGAAAGACAACTCCATATCATCCACGCGCAAACGGCCAGGTGGAGCGTACAAATAAAACTCTATGTACCATAATTACCAAAATTTGTAATGCCAACCGCACAGATTGGGATAAACGCCTTTTCGATGCATTGTGGGCCTATCGCATTGCACATAAAGTTACAACAAATGCTACACCTTTTAAATTAGTATATGGGCAAGAAGCTATAGTTCCTATTGAGCTAGAACTCCCATCCTTGAGAATCGCTATTGAACATAAATTAATTTGGGATGGTAGTTTGCGAGAGCAAGATTAGCACAATTAGAAGCTCTTTAAAGGCATCAGTATGCTTATATGTCACGAGAAGCAATTCAACAACGTCGCAAAGCATGGTATGATCGGCATCGAAACAATAAACACTTCGATAAAGGTAACTTAGTTCTACTTTATGATAGTAAGCATTGGAAGAAACCAGGTAAACTCAGGATGCGTTGGAAAGGTCCTTATATTGTCAAAGAAATATATGATAATGGATCTGTATTACTAAAAGATTTTGTAGGAAATGAGCTTCCCACACGAGTGAACGGTGCGCGACTCAAAGTGTATCATATGCGAACAAATAGCGACCATCCATCAAATAAGGTGTAGTATTCATCGGGACGATGAATAAATAAAAGGGGGGAGGCAGTTGACCAGTGGGAGAAGCGGAGCAGGCATCGGGAGCAGATCCGACCAAGGGCAGCGCAGAGCATTCCAGGGGAAGATCCGATCACAGCAGAGGAGCGGCATTCAGAGCACGGCAGCAGGCCGAATCATTCCAGCCCGAATCCTGTTGAGAATCTTGAAGAATCATGAAGAATCCTTGTTAGTCTGCCAGTAGATTTCCTGGAGTTCTTGCATTTGTGCGATTCAGAGATAAGTCTGTCCGTTATTCCGTTATGCAAATCTGAACTATGAATGTGATTCCTGTTTATTATCAAGCTTGTTGTGATGCATTTCCATTACTGCTGTGTTAATGGTTTGTTTATGAGATAAGTACTATGGATATTTGGTGTATTCAGATCTGAAACTATGGAATATAACTCTGGTTCATTATCATATTACTTGTTATGAAATGTCTCCTGTGAATCTTTAAATCCTTATCGCTATATATCTGGATACCTGGGTTCAATTCCCTGTGTATTGATAATGAATTATCTGCTGGCTATATTGTTCCTACACACACGAAAACCATTTACATGTTTGGTGGCTTCGCCCGGACATGCATGGAACATTTGGGCAAGGGGCATTATGTCTTGGAAAGAAGGTAATGTCTATTGTCAAATCCACTCACATGGAAGAATTTTGTCATAAATATTTTGATTCTGTAGTATACTTTGCCAAGACAACAAAGAGCAAAGTATTAGAGGTCTCAGCTGATGATGAGGACGAAGCAAATCCTTCTAACAATAGTTCTGAGCATATTGCAGCTGCACAGAATGAGGACATCCTTAGTGATACAAATCAAAATGGAGTTACTATCGAAGTTTTAGGAGCAACGGGTCTTGAAGAACCTATGGAGCATGCAGTTGAGAGGTTGTCTTCTTCACCTGTTGCACTTCCAGACGAGCGTCTGTAATCTCTAATATATGTCTAATTATTTATGGAAAGCCACTTAAGCTCTTTCGTTCTTTTAATGTGCCCTTCATGTTTTAAATTTTATCAGATGTGATGATTCACATGTTAACGATACGGAGAGCCAGACGAGTCAGGTAATGCAAAGACGTGAAATACCAGGAGTTGACATTCATGTTGTGGTCTCAGATGCAGAAGGTGTCTTTTCCAGTCAACCTGAAGTGGATGAGCAATTAACATCCTCTTTGAGCAAAAAGTGGCCAAGAAAGTTACTTATTCTAGATATTAATGGTGTTCTAGCATGTTTAGTATCTAAAAAAAGGGCTTCTTCTATCAGGACATTACAAAAGCCTATTGTATCTGAAATGAAGCACATTTATCCTAGGCCACGTATAGAAGACTTAATTGCTTTTTGTCTTGAAAGATTTGATGTGGCAGTTTGGTCTTCATTAACATATAAGAGGGTTGTAAGCACACTTAAAGATATCGGGCTGAAGAAATATGTTCACAAATTTTCATTCACTTGGTCACAATCTGATTGTATGTGTCTCAAAGACGTACCAATTGATGTGTCTGAAGGGAAGCCAGTCTTTCTCAAAAAATTGGAAAGTGTATACCAACAATTCGGAGGGAAGTACCATGAAGGCAACACC
Organism: Isoetes taiwanensis; assembly: GCA_021234155.1. Taxonomy (NCBI): domain Eukaryota; kingdom Viridiplantae; phylum Streptophyta; class Lycopodiopsida; order Isoetales; family Isoetaceae; genus Isoetes; species Isoetes taiwanensis. The sequence continues at coordinate 17,456,674 of JAJEKV010000026.1, forward strand.
ATCTTATTAGATGGTTGTCCTTATAAATGCTATATGAATACAAGAAATAGCATATTTGTCAAGTTCTACCGCCCAGAAGAACATGAGACAGACGACTATCTTTTCACGGACATCGTTCCTTTGCTTATGGAGCTTGAGAAATGTGATAAAGTTGCTCCAATCATTGATATGTATCCTAAATTCAAACAAGTAGACCATATAAATGCAAATGTTATGAAGGCTTTAGACACGTTATTTCTTGGTATTTAACCAAGAAATACAAGCTAGTTTTGTAATGTCACCACTTATTGAAGGGAAAATAAATGTACTTTGGACAATACAGTTGTTCAGGTTTTCTAGTGTCAAAATTTGTGCTAACTATGAAATACAAGGAAATTTTCTAGTGGCAGCATTTGTTAGAAAAACAAGAAATATACTTTGAGCAACATCTTGGTTCGAATGTTGTATCAAAATGAAAGCTATTATGTGTTTACTTGTTCAAATTTTATATAACTGGAAGCTATATTGTGTTTTTTTCAGCAATATTTTGTTTCTTGTTATTTTTATAACATAATAAAAACTTTAATGTTTGTTTAAAATTTGTAGATATGTATAGAACGTATGTCTGTAACCTTAAAAGTGGGAATTGCATGAGTTCCATTTTAATGAAATGGAGCTTCCATGAACTTTACCTTTAGATACCTATGTAAATAGGTTACATTCCCTAGTCGTCAACGTAAGTGGGTCCAGATTCTTGCTTGATTCTTCCGATTTGAGTCGGTAGCTCACTGCTATTACAATGGGATCTATGTTATCCTTTAATACTATTATCAGCTTTGTTGCATATACCTACAGGGCAATATCTATATTAGTCATGAATATATAACCACCTGAGCAGTAAGAACCCATTGTGACAAGTTGTTCTGCAATGCTTTCCTATGGCTACATCACAATGCATCTGACAAGCGTTAAGCAGTAGCATCTAACTGCTTGCATCACTAGCAGTGTCCAATAGATATTGTGCTTTAGTGTGTCATCTTTGTCGTGAGGAGAATAACAAGTCTATCCACATGTAAGAATAGACTGTCATTATTTTCATTTCCATTGATAGCTACATCTTGGCTAGACCATTGTGATTTTCAAATGGAACAAGTAATTAGTTCATGGTTGGTAATTTATGTTGGGCAACTTACAATAAGAAGACAGTCATACGCTTATCTTTATGCGTTAGATTTCATTTTAAACACATGCTATAAATTAACTATGTATATATTGTATTTCGAGTAATATTCCATAACATATATTTCAGGACGATCTATTCCATTTGCATGGATTTGCTTCTACATTCATGCAAGATACATAGATAATTACTTTTTACAAATCTCCCATACACATTCTCAAACCAAAACAACACACTACAATTGCATGTTTTTCCACATTTGATCACTCAATAAACATGTTGGTGATAGGGCCCCAGTTAGGGCACCGCGCCTTGGGGTAAGAGTTTTATGTTGTTGCAAAAAGATAGCTCCCTTTGTCATTCTCCTTCGAAATGGTAAGTGGGGCAACAAATTGACCTGTTGTTGCAATAGATTGCCCCTTTTATGACCTGTTGTCCACTGGTTCAACGAAATCCATGACCCAACTTCCATTTTGTATTATTGGGTAGTGCCATGTGGCGGCATAAAAACAATCTTTCGCATTAACGGCAGCCCATTCCATTTTGTTTTATCCCACCATTCATCCAATAAATACAAGAAATGATATATAGTATTCCCACAATTGCATTAGAACTACAATCCTATGAAATAAATATCATTTCACTATCTAATATTTTTTTTTTTTCACTAACTATTTTTTTTTTTAATTTCACTATCTAATATTGCCATACAATAAAAACATGTAGGCTTAAAAATGCCCTCTCATACCCATCCCTCCTTGCGCTCGTGGTGCCAATTTCTTGTAACCGAATATAACTATTATAATGCACATTATAGAATTTTACAAGTCATGTTCTCAAAGCAACAATTTAGATATTTGGCACATAAAGGAACTAAATGAAATAATAACTTCCATTTATATTATTTCTTAACATATATAATTCTTAGGGGGAAGATGCATTTGGCATATTCGGTTGATTCCCGCCACGTATTTCCGGGGGGAAAAAATAGGGAAACAAAAAAAAAAAGGCCGAGAAAATGAAATCGAAGAAAAAAAAAAAAACCTGGACTGGGATCGCCGCCATCGCCATAGCCATCGCCTGCAACAGCAACAGGAATCGTCTGGGCGCATCTTCCTTCATCAAAATGGGATGGCCCTTTGTCAAAGTGGCATGGCGACTGTGGGGGAAAAGTTCTATTTGAAACTTGGTTGTGGGGGTTTGTTGGGCTGCGTGGAAATACTGATCTTCCATTTGGCAAGGGCATACTGATTTGGCAAGGGCCTGTGATTTTTACTGGGCTTGGAGAAATTTGGCAAGGGTGATTGGCTGAGTATTTCGTGAATTTTGTGGTTTCTAACACCAACACAAGTAGCCGCATGCACGTAAATATTTTATTCGGCTAAACTCCATCAACAAGGATAAGAGACGGACTAGCATCCATGACATAACTAGTGTTAACAACATTGGGGAGGCCAGCAACAGAGTCACCCATCCACCTATGAGTTCTCCGGTGTGGGTATGTACATGAACCCATGATGCGACCCATTGCACCAACAAAGGACTTCTTCGGGGCCCATTCCTTTGGCTACCGCAATTCCGGCTTGTACATTTTGCAAGAGCAGCATTAGGAACTGAAATTTTTAATCTTTATATGGTGTACATGAGCCATCGTGGTGAGAAATATGCTCTTTGAGATTTCTAAGATGAGACACTTTTCCGGGAGTCCGAGGGAAAATCCAAAGTTAGATTCAAATTACCTCTTCGTTCCTTTTGTAGAGGTAAGAGATACCCTTTTTTTTGCTTGACGCCGCAGAAAAGAAGGCGCCGCGAACAAATGATTTTTTTCTCACGACGCTCGCCATTTCTCGCCAGACACTTTACAATGGGTTCGGGGACCCCATTGTCTCCCTTCAACACTTTCAGTCCTGAGTAACCGGCATTTTCGTGGATAAGGTAGTTCTTCATTATGTGAAGATATTTTCATTTGTTGGTTCTTAGTTGCAGATCGCAGTAAGGAAGAATCGATGTCCAGGATCGCTTGGCTATAAGACATGTATGCTTCCTCTTTGCTTTACATGCAATTCTTCTTTTGTGAATATGCTCTTCCCTTTTTGCTAATTTTGTGTGGTTACATTTTAAAAAAATGCGCATTCGGTGTTTACCATTGAACATTTGGCACCGGGCGTTGGACGATCTTTACCAATCCGGTGAGGTTTTTCCCACTAAGCATGTTCCTATTATATGATCTATTATATGATGAGCATGCATATCACCCGGCCATTTTTCCCGAAATTTTTTACTCGGGATTTTTCTCAAACCAAGCAAAATTGTCGAAATATAAGGGTGTTAGGCCGAGAATAAATGATAGGTTAGATATGCAAGGAAGATGAATCACATAGAAAGTTCTTGCATTTCCTTCTACATTGCTGTTTTGACAGCCTATGGAGTGCAAGAAATGGCTTGAAACTCTCTCGCCCTCAAAGTGATGTATGCCGATATTGTTTGCCCTTTACGCTTTGAATATGGTTTGCACGCTATGTTCATGCATTTTGCTTGGACCATGCATTAGTTTCTCTAGTTGCTAATTATGATGCGGCTTGCTTCTTAGTTTGAATTCGATCTTGCTTCTTACAGTTTATTCTTGGGCTTCCGGTACCTTTTGTTTTGCTACCCTAGGTCGGGTATGGCGCAGATGAAGAAGGTGGCTTTCGCCTTTGTGAAAGGGGCTAAGATGTTCCTCTACCAATTGTAGAGAACTTGATAAGTCCGCATTGTTTTAAAATTTTATATCTTTTTCCCTTCAAATGCAGGGTTTATGCTTATGTCTTGGTAATGCGGATCATCCGATATTATATAATCAGCTTTGTTAAATGGCAAAGGATCATTGCGGGTTTCGCATGATATTGCGTCTTTTCACGCACCAAGAACAACATTCTGCGGTTGCATCTCTTCAAAACATTCTCTCGCTACATCTAGGTCTTGGAATTTTCCATGTTTATCCTGTTTCAAAGAGACATTTCACTTCTAGTGAAGCAATTTGAGAAAAACAAATTGCTTTGGATTTTGAGGACTTCAAATTATATACCGGAAGGCGGTCTGTAGCTCTAGCCTAAAAAACAGTGGCATGCATGAAGACTTCTATTATCCTTTGGAATCGTGGATCTTAGTTATCCCTTGGTGAATTTTCCATATACAGATGTTGTCTAATGGCAGGCCTCTGCCCTTCAATGACAGTTTCAGGTGTCCACACGAGCTATAGCTATTGCCTAGTTCTTTTGTTTAAAGTCTTGTTTGTGAAGTTTTTCGACATTTCTAATTTCTTTTAGGTCTTTTTTGGAATTAGTGCCTTTGCAAAGCGGGTAAGATAGATAGATAGATATTGTTTTAGAGAAGCATGGAATGAAGATGCAAGATGACACAAGAAGACATGCAGTAAATGTTCAAGAATGAAGGCAAAAAACGTGCGTGGATTCAACTTTTGATGCTTGCAGATTGGAGTTTATTATACCAAATTTTATATACCCAAGTCAGATGCTTCTTTCAATCAAAAACAATACAAATGTTAATCTCATCCCTTACTAGACATCAACTTTTTTGGTGGCAATACACATTTATAAGGATCTAATGTAAATGATTGTTAGGTTCTATAGGAATTTACTCGAAGTTTTACATCGAACGAATTGTAGATTTCCATAATGGCATTGAAATATCTCGACGTTGAAATTGTCAATATGTATCTCAATGTCATATTAAAACTTGTGCAAGGCATTGTGATTGCACACAAGTCGTTCATAGGCATTGGCATAAGCATTCCTTGGGGTATGAAAAAACTTGACAAGCAATGCCAACAACAAGCCATCATCCGCATCTAGTTATCGGGCTTTTTACCTTGAAGAAACTTTTGGGTGGTGCAAAAAAGTCACTCCTATTCATGGGTTGAGCGGTGGACTTAGATGCTTCATTCTAAGGAATACCCCCTCGCTTTTACGGCAACTCTGTGGTAGGCGAAGTCATAGCGGTATGACTTTCCTTCAAAACAAGATGCTTTTCAAGGTCACCCTATGATTATCAAACCATAGGGTTAAAGTCAACAATAGATTAATTGATATCCACAAAATTGTACCCCTATGATTGTCAGGACCATTGGGTGAAAGTAACAATAGAGTCAATTGATATCCACAAAATTCCGAATTAAATTGGTACCAAAATTTTAGCCATTGCACCATTAGATATGCTAAAATATGCCTCAAGATGCTCAAGGCACCCTCTACCTAACGCAATTTCACCTTTAACAGGGCAACCCAAAACATTCTTAAGAGGGGCAATCCAAAACCTCCCCCCCCTTAAAAGAAGTTCGATGTTTAGATGCCATATCTAGGACCACTTGGGTAGCACCTAGTAATTAAGGCTTTGCTAAATTCTAGGCCTGGAAATGAGAACCCAATAATAATGGGCGGGGATTGAGGCTAGGTGCAGCTAAAAAAAAAAAAAAAAAAAAAAAAAAAAAATTGGAGTAGTCATAAGTTAATTGCATTTTGGCGGGTAAGTTCTTCACTCAATAATGGGCTATGGCTCAGATTCTCTCTTCAAGTATTAACTCTATTGGGTAGTCTCCGAATGAATTGGTGCTTGGTAGAAGAAATTCTTTAGTGCTCTTTTGAGCAAGAAATTCTTTAGTGCTCTTTGAGCTAAAGGAGACATGGACAAAAAAAGGGTATAGTATAAACTCTCATAAGATAAAAACTACAATGATGGGTATGGAAGGGCACCAAGCTCATAAAACTAAAACTTTTTAACATGAATAAGCAACCAAATTTTTATCAAGGAATGCCACAAGAGGATGAGCGATGAGATTCTCAAAACTAATATAGTTTGAGGAACATGCGATTCAACTCGTGATGTGTTCTTTCACATCTCAAGGATGTCCGCAATTGAAATCTATTCAACTTAGCACAAAACTTCTTTTAAGGGTTGGAGAAGAGAAATGTTAGCATGCGGGCAAGGCTGATAAATTCTTTTTGTATTATTAAATTTGGATGACCATTAGTTTACAAACTCATTTGATGGACAGACATAAATAACATGTTGCTCCAAAGACACCAAGATTCTATAAACTTTGTTGTTGCAAATGCTATTGCCCATGGCATTGGAGCAATCTGTACTGCCTTAGTGCCTTGTTAACATTGTCCCAGTTTTGTTATCATTATCTAAACTTTACCTGACAAAATGCCCAGCAACGCTCGACACTTTTCAAGTAAACACAATAATAAACATTTGGTTTGCAAAACTAATATCTTATTGCTTGGATGCATTGTTTGTGCATGTGGTCTCTTATTGGGGAGAAGTAGGTTCGAGTTTTGTGGGAATCAACTCATGGATGAGAAAATTGTGAATCATTGACAATGCTTTTGGACCTTGGAATCAAGAGGAAGTTTGTTAATCTTTTTGGACCTTGGATGGCTTGGAAACTTTTTGTTTCGGATGCAACTTTGCCTAGATGCCTTGAAGATTTTTGTTGCACTTGTAGTCTGCCAAATTGTTGCATAGATTGTTCTGTTTGGGCCTTGTTTATTTTGTCAAGTTGTTTTTATGGGGTGCATTTTTCCGCTTGTACGTCTTACTTTGAACCAGATTTGGTTGTTAGAGACGTCTTTCTTAGGTCTTTAGATGCTTTGTTGGTCTAGGGTTGTTTTTGTACCGTCTTAGTTTTGTCCATCCAGGTATAGTTGTATTTACCCATGCTTGCACAACTCTAGTACCCACTTTTTATGTTGTAAATATTTGAGCACCTCAACTTTTCTATCTTGAAGTGGTCGGCCGGGGGTTTTTGCCCATCAACCCCTTGTTTTTTGGAGATCATATATTGGTCGTTCTGGAATATGTGCTCCCTTTTACTAAATTCATTTCGATGACAATTTTCTTGTTTGATGGTTCTCGTTTGTTTAGTTGTCATTGATGTGCATGAGATTGGAGTCGAGGCAGTCATGGGTCTTACACCATCAATTCCTTGGATGTCTAGTGCATGGATTATGTTAAGATATGTTTCTTAGGCTTGTTTGCAGTTGGTAGCTAAGAGACAGGTCCTTTATAGCATAGTGCTTTTTGGTTGCTCTTCTTGTTTTATGCTCGTAGAGTTGGCATGTTGGCATGTTGGCCTGGGGTCTTGCTCCATCAATCGCTTGTTTTTGCTGGATCTTCATAGGTTGGGGTGCGTGTCCCTTAATTTCGTGTTTTAAACATGCCATCTTGTTTTGTTGGAAAGGAGTTCTTGCTTTCAGTTTGTCCTTTAAGTTAGGTAAGGTTGGATTCTAAGGTCTTGGGTCTCATGTTCCTAGATTAAAAGCATAGGCTAGATGCTTTAGGTGTCCCTTAGATTGTGTTATTTGGTTTGGTTTTATAAGAAGTCGTATTTAATTAAAGTGGGACAAATCTCGAATTTTGGGACTCGGACTGAAAATGGGACTCATACTCAATTTTTTTTTTGAGTAGACTACTTGAATAGAATTGTGTCTTAATAAAACAACAATAATATTTACAAACAACAAACCGAGAAAAGAAGGGGAGATGGTGAGAAGGTTTGAAGGGGGTCAGAGGGTGGCAAGAGGCAAGTAGAGAGGGGGAGGAGGACGGGCAAGAGGCAATTGGGGGGTGGGAAAGAGGCAACCTGGAGAGGGAGGATGGGAGAGAGGCAACTGGAGAAGGGAAGGAAGATGGGCAAGAGGCAACTGGGGAGGGGCAAAGAAAGGGGGAGGAGGATGGGCAAAGGGGCGAATGGGAAGGAGAGAGAAAAAAGGGGGCAAAGATGGGAAATGTGATTATAATTATAATAATCAATATAATTAATAAATATAATTAACATTATTATAATTAATTAAAAAAACAATATATATAAAAGAACAATTATATTCGACTAGTGGGGTAAAGGAAGTCACCACAAAATCAGACTAAAAAACCGCCGTAGCACCCAAAAGTCGTGGGCGATGAATCCAAATGCTAAGGCCGAAGGCTTAGATTTGGCACCCAAATGCTAAGGCGGATGAATATGGCTAAGCATGACTACGATTCTAGGGCAAGAATTTTCTCAGAAGTTCACTTACATTATAGCAAGCTCCCCATCCTTCCCGGCATCTGGACATCCGCCATATTCAGCAAATATCCACAACTCCGATGCATCCAACAAAAGCTCCCAAAGCCCGCCAATCCATGGCAGATGCGCAAACAAAGGAGCTGAATCTCAACAGATATGGCTCCCCTCGCAGGTTGTTCCCTCCGGACACATTTGCTAAATCCCCGTCGAGTAGATTTTCCATTGATTTTTGCGCCTTGCGCTCGGGCATCTTGTTAACCTTATCGCCTTGATCTGCGCCAGATTTCTCGATACTCGCTTATCTTTAGGTTAGTGCGTAACTCTTCTTTTTAGCAATCAGCAGATAGCATTACCGGATCAAGAAGTGTTCGTGGTTGCATACAAAAAGAACTCCTCGCTTTCGGGCCGGGCGTTTCCCTTTCAGGCGTATTGTTATGCCAAGCAGAGCTTCTAAAGCTATGGCTAATCCGACGCTTGGGACCAAAGCTGCCATGACTCTGAGAAGCGCTAACATGAACCCTATTGGTAACCAGAGAAAAATCATCAACGCTTTCGCCGGAGTTGGCCTGAAGAATCGGCCAGAAGAGCTTCAAGAATCGGCCTGAAGAATCCGCCAGAAGAGCTTCAAGCCAGGAGAGCTTCAAGAATAGGAAGGTCCTCATGAATCCAATAGGAAGAGAGATGAAGTAGCAGATGTTTTTGTTATGCCTTCATGCAAGGTTTCATAGTCGGAATAAAAAAAAGCCATCCTCATCCTATCGCCATAGCCGGTTCTGCCATAGCCTGAAGAACAAGAACGCCATAGCCGCCTGAAGAACAAGAACGCCATAGCCGTTGATGGGTATCCACGATGGCAGGACTCCGAAACCGTCCCAAAGGTATGTACCAAATTGGTATGTACTAAATTTCAAATTTTAAGTATGGGCGGGAAAAAAGAGCGGGGTAAAAAGAGCGGGGAGGGTCCATTTTTTTTCCATAGGAAATACATGTTGAGGGCATTTTTCATAAAAATGCATAGAATATTGTGGTTATTGGAAAATACATAATATTAGGATATTGTGCTTATTAAAAAATATATAGTAATACATGGAGAGGGCATTTTTCATAAAAAAATGCATAGAATATTGTGCTTGTTGGAAAATACATAATATAGGATATTGTGCTTATTGAAAAATATATAGTAATATATGGAGAGGGCATTTTTCATAAAAAAAAATGCATAGAATATTGTGGTTGTTGGAAAATACATAATATAGGATATTGTGCTTATTGAAAAATATATAGTAATATATATGGAGAGGGCATTTTTCATAAAAAAAATGCATAGAATATTGTGGTTATTGGAAAATACATAATATAGGATATTGTGCTTATTGAAAAATATATAGTACATAGTGTCCCATTTGGAAAATCTATATTTGAAATAAGCTATGGGCAGGGTCTATTTTTTCATAAGATATGTATACATAATAAATGCATAAGATATGGTGTGCATTAGAAAATACATAGAAAATACCATTTTCGGTCCAGCTTAGTCATGAACCTCGAATCAGTGTTTTCCACCACGAGTCGCTTTCTCGACTCGGGCGAGACGATAAAGGTCCTTTGGGATGCATTTCTCGACCTCAGAACTCTGTTTTTCACTTTGAGCTTCCTTTCTCAACCCCTAAAACCGGCGTTTTTACTCAGATGCTTTTTCTCGACCCATGAGTCGAGAAAGGCCCTTAAAAAATCTTCTTGAAAAAAACTTTTTTTTTTTCCTAGTTAAAAAAAAAAAATTTTTTTTTTTTTTTTACTCAGAAGTTACGCTTCTCGATTTCATGAGTCGAGAAAGGCCATTAGAGGGGTTTTGAGGGTCTTTTCGACGAAAGTCGAGAAAGGCCCTCAGTAGCAAAAAAAAAAAAAAAAAAATTTGCCTACTTAGAAAAAGAAGGAATTTTTTTTTTCTTTTTTTTTTTTTTTTTTGGCTCTGTTAGAGGGGCCTTTTCGACTTTATTGACATAGTCGAGAAAGGCCTCATACCTACATTCTTCGGTAAATGGCCCTTAGAACTGGTTGTTTTCTTTATTTGTATTGTCCAGTAGCATCACTTGCACTAACTTGATTTTGCCTTTCCCCAAGACAAATTTTTAAAAACGAAAAGGACATGATCGGAGCCATGTCGCTAGCGTGTTCAGATTTCTATTCTCTTCAAGTTGCTCTTGTGGCTTGGAACGCCTCAGACCTTGCTCTGCATGTTGTTCCCAGTAGGTGGTCTGTGTGCGAAGATGATGTAATATTTGTGTCAGCCCGACCATCATGGTATCTTCAACCATTGTAAACTTTGGTTTCAATCTAGAACTTTGGTTTCAATCTTTAATGAATTTCCTTTGTTTCAGTTGCATTGTTCTTGTTCTCGACTCGCTAACCAGGGAAAACTGGAGGAAAGCTTCGATGCAGAGTTCTAGACAAAAAATCGAATTAAGGATAGTTTTCGGGTCGGGGTGCTCCTTTTCATGTAAATTAACAGGGTTCCGAAAAAAAATGGGAATGGAATGAGTCCCACTTTAATTAAATACGACTTTAAGGCTTTGTTGGTTTTTGAGGCTTTTGAGTCTAGGGTCTGTTGTCATGCTTCCTGGGTCTAGTACAGCATAGCTTAAATGCTTTTTTTTTTATATATGTACAGTCGATCCTTGTTCTTATACCATGTTTTCCTGTTTTTTCAGTTTGTTGTATAGTGTGACGTCCCCTACTCATATACGGTGCACTCACCGTATACAAATAGGAGTACATCCCCCATACCAGCTCCATGCTGATACAAGGCCCTCCACGACAACGCAACCTTGACGAAGTTCCAAAGTGGGGAAGAATGAAGGGGTCATTTTACCCTGTCTCCCTCAGGGCCTACCTAGCTGCGGAAGCATAACATACATGTAAGTATACATACATCAACATCACATGACCATCACGAAGGATGGCTCACCACATATCTGCATAGACAGAGATTAATACATCACATATGGAAGGTCTACCCAAGTTCAGACACAGGGATGGACTGACAAGCTTAGGTCTCCAGAGGTCAAACAGACAGAGTGCAATAACAGTGGAGTTGGCTGGCATAGGAACATGGCAATTGGGTAGTCTGCTCCATCCGCCCCTCCTGTGCACACTTTACAGAGTAGGTTGAAAGGTCTTAAGACTTGACTGTAGCCCGTCGGATGCATAGCCAGAGGGGCTACTCCTGGGTTGCATCTCCCCAGTTCCAATGGGGCAGGTAGGGATTGCTCCCACCAGAGGTCGGGCATCTTGACCGGAAGGTGACTAGAGGGCCTTTGCCTGGGCATCTGATTGAACTCCATGGAAGGTGTACACCGCTTCAAGAGTGTCGAACCCATGCAAAGCCCACACGCAGTGGCAGAGCATTACGTCTAGTGCACTGTAGTCCCCGATAGGCTTTACTACCAGAGGGACGTGATCATGAGCCAGGACATAAACCTCCTTGTGAGCCAGTCTAGTCCCTCCACCCACAACCATGTGTGGTTCTTGTACACAGCCTAATTTAATAGTGCATTAAAGAGGACTAGCTAGCAAAGATCAAACTACTAGGCTTTTAGGGCCTCTACCCCTTCCCAATACAATGATTCCACGAGATCATCATTACATACATATCATAGAAGAACTAAAGAACAAGATTTAATCTAAATCACGCGAAGTTAGGTTCTTTAGTTATGGCTTGATATCTAGAGGTCTAGATGGTCACTATGGGCAATTCAATAGGCTAAACCTACTTACTCTATGCCCGGGAGGTGGATTAGACTATTGAATTGGCAAAATACCCGATCCCCCGGCTTGCTCCTCCTGGGGGCCGAACGCCGTCCATGTTATGGAACTGCTTGAAGATGAAGCCAGAAAGGAAAGCTGATGAGCTGGGCTGCTCAGATAGACTTTGGGAGCCAAGATTGGCTCTTGGAGCAAGCGAAATGGATCCCTAGAAGGCTGTGGACGAAAATGGAAAGTTAGGGTTTGGATACCTTATACAGGCTATAAGTTAGGGCTAGGATTTCCATCAACCCTTGAGATCATGCCACTTTGCCCTTTGTGGGGGTAAGTGGATGTAGTTCCCACTTGGCCCACTTGCCTTTTTTGCCCACTTTATTATTTAAGTGAGCGTCGATGCCGTGGATGCCTAGGATAGAAGATCTCAAATCTCTGGTGGAGTTTTCCTTCGAGCCAGATGGATGGGGAGTAGCTCATGTCTGGTTGTTTCCTTTGCCAGTTCCTAGCTTGAAGTTCTGCCCTACAGGGCGGCGTCTTGCTGAGAGGATTTTTGGGATGGAACACCGCCCGCCGGAATGGGGTTTGGGCAAAGCGTAACAATATTTTTCTGCAGACTCTTTGACCTTTGCCGCTATCCGGGATGGTCAAGAAGACGACAGTTTCAGATGCGAATTATCACCCCATGCCTATTTCTGTATGCCGCATTGCCAAAGTCGTGAGGTGAGGATCTGATCAAAATGTGTTAAGGTCTGGATTGTCGCTTCATGTAGAAAGTTCTTCAAACCCTAAAGCTCATGTATGGTACCTTTAACATTGGGATACCGCAAATATTTTGTTCCATTTTACTGCAAGATTTTCTTAACCTTGATTAAGATTCAAACTGTTCCAAGAAGGATTTTACTATGGATGCATTTGGATTCGAAACTGTAAGTATTGTTTATAATTATCTTCTTAAGTGAAAAAGAATTTATTTATGAATTTTTCAAGTGACTTCTTAATTTCTGTGAAGCCTTACTTTTTTTGTTGAATCCTCATGCAACTTTGTAACTATGTTCTCTGCTGAAGACAATTTTGCTATTGCAGATCACATACGACATTTGAAGCGGGCTTTGTTGAAACTCATTGGGTTGGAAGTTTTGCTCAAATATGAAACTTGAGGTATGATTTCTTTGGAGTCTTGCATTTTCTTTTATAACAGGGACCTCACAAAAACCAAGATTTTTTTCAATCATTCAATCTTTCAATCTTTATGGTTAGTTGAATTGTGCAGGGTCAAACATATTGGAGAAATTGGAGTTGGACAAGTGAAAGCTCAATGTAAGTTTGTTCGCTTTCTTAAATTTTCACCACTTCTCAAAAATCTTCTCTTTGATTGGACTAGACTATTGTAGGTTTTATGCTTCTTAGAGCTTTATGGTTTTTTCATGCGCAGATTTGGAATCTTGAAGGTCGTTGTCTTTGCATGCAGGTTTTAGAGATAAGGCTTTTATGAGATAAGGCTCTCGCATTAGATTTTGCTGCAAGGGGTTTCATCCAAATTTAGGTTTGCATGAGGTAATAAAGCATTGACAAAGCTTTACAATTCCATATTTTCTAAGAGTCAAGGATAGCCAGCATATTGCATTTTTGTTTTGAAGGTATTTCTACTTTCAATGCCACAGATTGTTGATACAGGAACAGGGATAGGTTCTATACGTACAAAATTAAAATTCCTGACGTATAAAGTCAAAAAATACGTATTTTTTAATAAAATACGTATTTAACGTATTAAAACCTCACCCACGAAAAAATTTCACAGACGCTGAAATTTTTTGCGACGCCGAAACTTGAAAAAAGACGCGAACGAAAAAAAATTTTTTTTTTTTTTCACAGACGAACCTTCAGATCGCAGACTGTGAAAAAATTTTCACAGACACTTTCACGTTATTTTCGCGTTTAAAATTCAAAAATTTTTTTAAATCCGAAAAAAATTTTTTTTTTTTTTTTTTTGAATTTCGCGTACGCGAATTTTTCAGACGCTCAGACGCATGAAAATACTTTCGCGTCTAAAGATCTGAAGGTTCGGCGACGCGAAAAAAAAAAAAAAAAAAGCTTGCCATCGTTTCGCACGCGAAAAATTTTCGCCAGACGCTTTCGCGTTGTTTTCACACAGAGAAAAATCTTCCGACGCCGATTTTTTTTGCCGATTTTTTACGCTTTATACGACAAATATGTGTCAGATCATACAATTCATAACGTGATTCGGTGATAAACGCGCACAACGTATTGAACCTATCCCCGCATTGTGAAGTAGTTTTGAATCATTTAATTCAAGCATTTTCATTATTTTAAGCGTAAGAATGCCCATGTTTCTTCTCTCCATCCCCTGCATTGGATAGATAATATAGTTCATCCGACTTTGTTCCAGTCACATAGAACTGATAGCTTAGGTTGCATTATGCAAATTGCTTAAAAGTTTAAAGATGTCAGTCTAGCAGGCCTTATCCAGTGTTATTCAAATTCGGCGCGATCTAGATTTATTATTCATCACAAAGATTAAATGTGACGTTCTGGGGAATATACGCTATAAACACGTGATATTCCCTCGGTCCTCGTCACCATACAAGTCTACCTAGGTAGCCTTGTATGCCTTAGAAAGTGGCAAGGGGTGCACATCTAAGTTAATTACTTAACTTAGATAACCTTAGGATAAGGCCCATTTCCACATGGCCTCATCCTATTGGGCAACCGCCACACGGCCTCAGCCTAGTGGTGCCACGTGGCATCCCACGTGGACCCACACCTATATTAGCTCTAACCCTAACCCTAGACCCTTTTTTTCCTGACCTAGCACCTGAACTCTCATCTACGTGCCCGAAACCCCGTTTCGAGCGTCGTTCGTCATAGCCTAGCCTGGAGCAGCAGCCCCTGGAAGGTGTGTATGATCGTTGAGGGAGCAAGTCTTCGAACCACGTCAAGGAGCATGGAGACGCCAGGGATGGGAGGAAGCGCTTCTGGAGGAGGTAGGTTGAGTAGAGTTCATGTTAGTTCATCTGGAAGTTAGCACTCCAGATGGGTTAGTATTTCGTATCTAGTATAGAGCCACCCTAGAACCTTTGTTGAACATCTTGAACCCTAATCAAGGAACCCTAACTATTAGTTAGATATGTATGATTAGGTTAAGATGTTCATATGATATTGATCATGATGGGATGTATGTGATGTTTGGTTGATCATGTTGCTCCTCTTGTATTGGGAAGGGGGGTAGAGACCTAGGGCCATATGTAGTATGCTCCTAGCGTAGATCCCTTAGTTCCTATTAGTTGCGGCCCAGTGCATAGGAACCCACCGGGCTATGGAGGCTATGGAGTGACTCAAAGACTACACAACGGGCTAGAGGCAAGATGGAGGGAGGATCCCGGGCCGAGCCGGGGCTACTTGGGATCCCACGGTGGGCTAGGCTTATGGTCTGGCCACTGCGGGTGGGTAGAGCATGGGTCCGACACCTCCCCGGGCGAAGGTGTGCCTCGCTTCTCAAGAGTTGCAAGTGTCGGCTTGGCTCTTGTTTTGGGGGTTCGGTCGGTTACTTAATCATGTGTCGCCACGATTCTCTAGCCGCCGTGGAGCCTCTAGACCCCGGGGAAGGGGAGATGCAACCCCTCCTACCTCAACGGACCGTGGAGATGCAACCCCGAGTAGTCCCCGATGGGTGATACCATGGGATTGCGTGATCCCAGGAAGGTTAGAGTCATGCCGAGCCCCGATTGAGCCCATCCGCAAAGTATGCAATGGAGGGGCGGATGGAGTGGTCAACCCTAGCCATTGTCTTATGCCCCGCCATTGTTATGACTCTGGTCCGCTTCTATCTTGAGGCTCATCCCCGTCACGACTTCCTTATGTGTCCGAGCCACTGCAGGAAGCTCACGCTTTTTTATGGCATGCCATCATGTTCTTTGCATCTATGGATATGTTGATGGACTATTCCCTTCGGGGTAGTATGAGGTATTGCTATTTGCTAGTTCTGACGATGTTGTGCTTCCGCTGTGATAGGAGCCCATAGGGGAAGGGCGCGCAAGACACCTTTTAGGTCCCCTTCCCAGACCGCGATCATCTCTGCAAGCGGGATAGATTTAAGGGCCTGTGGTGGTTGTTGAGCCGACGGGGAATTTCTCGCCGAAAGTGTACTCACGGGCGTCGATATTTAGTGGAGCATCACAATGGTATCAGAGCGATGTTCTTGGTTGACCAGGAACTAGCACTAACCATAACCATGAAAGTAGTCTAACAAACCTATAGGGGTGTGAAATAAAAATTTCCACCATTGAACCTTGAAAATGGGAGGAAAATTTTTCTCCTAAGTAGTGGGTCCGAATTAGGTTAAGTATTAGACGAAGAAATGAATGAGTCAAATTCATCTTCTAGTAAAATTGAGTAAAAATTATGCACCTGCATCAAATTTCACCTAAAATGGGTCAAAGAACTATGCCAACTGAGACCCGAAAGAAAAAATGGCTTAAATCCATAATTAATACTTCAAACTATTAGGAAATTTGAAATTCTAAAGGTATAATACGAATTTAATAAGTATGTATATTAGAAATTAAATATATGCTAATAATAAGGGTACTTTGGTGTAATTAATAAGGGGGGCTAATAAGTAGGCCTATTAATGGTAGGAGAATATTCCCAGGGACCCTCCTCTTTAAATAGTCTTGCCACCTCATTTTCCCTCCAAACGTTTCCTCCACCTTATCTCTCTTGATCAGCCTTACGTCACCCGTTTTCTAGACCGTTAAGTATGGCACGACGGGCGCACAACCCAGAAGGGCGGGCGGCGACCCACGCCTCGATGGCGACTTAGCGCCAGGTCGCCATGTCAAGAAGATCCCTGAGCACCTTCGACCTAAGCCGGGGGAAGGGGCCTTTTCTCCCAAAGAAGAGCGATGAAACCTTCCATGACGCTGAGGAGGAGGCGCCTAGCAGCAGCGGTAGCTCTTCGTCGGCGGGCACCCAGAGAACCGGCGAGTCCCGTCACTTTGGGCCTCCGTCGGACACCGAGGTGGAAGGTGGAAGAACAGTGGAGAAGCAGCCCCAAAGACTAAACTCAAGAGGCGGTTCTTCGCACCAAAAGAAAAAGGGCAAGGAGAAGGTTGGTGAGTGGGCCGTAAGAAACGGCAAAGAAGAAAGAAGAGGTTGAGGGAGCTGCTCGAGAAGGAGCGGGCGAACGAAGAGAAGAAACGACAGCCTCGCGGATCTGCCGCTGATTGAAGAACCTCAGGCCCGGGGAGCAAATGAGGAGGAAGAGGAAGGAGGAGGCGGGGCAACGAGGAGCAGTGAGGAGGAAGCCGAAGGAGGAAGAGGAAGACGCTGGGGAGCCATCGACTTCAACGCGACGACTCACCCTACCCGGCGGCCCAAGCCACCGAAGGCGGTAGTCAAGAAGCGTGGTGGGCGAAAGCAGCATTCAAGGCCCGAGGATCGCGGAATTCGCCGCTTGAAGGCATACTAGAGTACCTTCGCCGCTGACGCAGGTACAACGATTGGTATTGCGCGTAACGGAGCCGCTATCGCCAAGGGCGCCGTCAAGAAGGACCAGCCGAAGCCACCACCTCCACGTCCGTGAAGCCAAGAAGGTCCACCATGGGCCTCCACTCGCCGCGACGTCTTCCGGGAGATTAGGCACTTCCAGCAGTGCACTAATCTCCTGATCAGGAAGGCTCCCTTCGAGCGCCTGATGCGAAGTTATGCAGTGAGTTCGCCACCGACTATAGAGTGACATCTCTCGACGACACGGGTCCCGGGCAGTGGCAGCCGGCTTAAGAGCTGACCCAGCCTTTTGAGGAGGGCAACTTATGCCAATTCACGCCAAGAGGGTGACCGTAATGCCCAAGGACCTCTACTTGGCGGAGAATCCGCAAGGAGTACCCCTAGAACCTCCTAATTTTGTACCAGAACTAAAATTTTGGTATAATATAATTCTTGTCTTGAAAAATTGATGTTAAAAGGTAGTTAGAGAAGTCAAATTGTACTAAAATTTTTTGTATCTAACTTGTAATAGTTTAGTTATCTTACCCCTAATTAGAAAAATTTTTCTTCTGAGCAAAAAATTGCGAAACCGGATCGGTCTGCGCCAAACTCCTTTCCGACAGTTTTAGGAGGCCCGCTCATACGGACCGCCCCTATTTTACTCAGAGGTGTCCGTTTTGCTCAAGAAAAGTTGCATGCTAGGCTAGAATTGATCAATTAGTCATGTTAGGATCTTTCCAACCTCAAAAATTCGTCAAATTTGCTTCAAAAATCGCGAAACCGGGTGGGTCCGCGCCAAACCCCTTTCCAACAGTTTCGGAAGGCCCGTTCGCGTGGACCGTCCTGATTTGGCCCTTTTTGGCCCAATTTGACCAATTTTGACCCAGCAACCTGCCATGTAGTGTTTCTTGCTTTGTTTTGCTTAGAATTGCACTTCATGGTAGCTCATTTGGACATCCATAGCCTTTGAACAAAGTCCGTCCACATCAAGAAACCTTGTGCACGGAACCCGAGGCACCCCTAGCCTATAAAAAGGGCCCTCATTTGTCATTTTCCCACCATCAAAATTGCTCTCAGCCCTTTTGGCGATTTTCTAGCTTCTTGCTTGTCCTCATCAGCCATTTTTCATACTCTTTTCTGCTCAATGGTGCCCTCACACTTTATCAGATGGCGCCAATCACATCCGTGATTTTCCTGCCGACCAAGCTTTCCATGTCTTCGACCACCTCTTTGATCTCCACGCCACATTGACTAGGACTCCCTATTACACCGACATCATTTGCCAATATGACCAGCAGATACTACCCTGGGAAGTTAGCTTGCCACCTAGGGGAGGGAAATGGGTTTCTTTAGACTCTCTGACCCAAGCCATAGGTGGGGGAGCTAAGGCCAAGAATAAGGTGTGGGATAGAACCAGAAGCATGCCAGACTACATGACCTGTAAGCATCATAGGCACAGATACCTCTCAAACCAAGCCGCCTTAGCTTTGTTCATGCAAAGTACAAGGCGGTCCAACCAAACTGTGGGAGCCGCCAATTCAGCCCTTAGATCTAGCACCTCTCGACACCCAAAGGGAGCAGATCAGCATCCACGAAATCGAGTCCACGGAGTACGAGTACTACGGTTCCACCTCGGCAACACCCATGCTGCAGATTGAGCAAGACTACGAGCAACAAGGGGAGGAGAACCCAAGTTGGGAAATGAGCGAAGCAAGCAAGGATGGAGAGGCAAATAGCCAGGCAGGAAGGCACACTAAGGCGAGATTTCGAACCACCACTTGGCATCACAGCCCTGTCACTAGTGATCATCGACGACGAGGAGTACATCTTGGCTAACGACATCCTCAACCTCCCCCATTGCCAAGAAGAAGGCCTCAGAATCGACGAGCTCCTAGGCTTAATTGCACAAGAGCAGGGCAGTGACTTCATCGACTACTCCTACCAGGAATTTCCAAGGGAGTTATCGGAGTGACACTCATACGCCGGGCAGACAATGTCAGATATAGAAGCCTATCAGCAGATAAGGGAGATCTATCGACAACAAGAACCTGTCATCCCAGAGGAAGAGTTCCAGCAGATACAAAGCAGATTGTATAAGCCAGGAAGGGGTCCAAGCTCTAGCCGACCAGTCCGTTCCAGGAGTTCGCGTGAGGCACATGCCAACATCAACTTGGAGAACGCTACCACAATGTGGAGGGACCATGAAGACCTTGTAGCAATAGACATCTATGGGGAAGCGGTGGGAGTAAGAGGCACGGTGGTCCAACATCACGGGTAAAGGCAAGCGCTTCGACACTATCTTCCGGCTCTTAGCCAAGGGGCGGATGATAGTATTCCACAGGGAGTTTAGCCCAAGAGGAGAAGAGTCATTTGCCCCTCATAGCCCTCTCTGGCTTTGGGCAGCACGCCAGACTAGACCACGCATCGGACCATGTCATCCTTTTCAAGAGGTCAGTAGCTCTTCACTGCCTCGACTTCGCCAGGGGCCACCTCAGGGATGCACATTTGTCAATTAGTGGCAAAGAACGGCACCGAACTCCCAAAGACACCCGGATGGCTAGAGCACTTGAAGGAGGATCAGCCGCAAGGATCTTGCGAGAATAATCGGCAAGAAAGGGTTACATCTCAAGAAGCTTCTTCAAGTCCATGAAGCGGCATCGATGACGGAAGAATTTGCCTTGTCCTCAAGTAAATTGTATTGAATAATCTCTTTTTGATATTATCATGTATTTCATAAAATGTACTTCTATATATTAATGACTTATTATGATCTTGACTTGTAAGTGGAATTTTCACGTGACCTTACAAGTCTCAGATTAATTGTAAACGGATATAATTGATGTGTAAACCAAATAACAAGTATTGATGATCAATCCTTGCAGCAAGGAACACCGGCTCAGGTTCCCAAGGCCAGGGCCGACAGCATCAGTGGGTATCCAGGAACCTATTCGGACGTGATCAGGATGACAACAATGAGGAAATGACGCCGGAAGCAATCAACGCAAGGCTCGTCCAGATGAGGAATCAGATGCATCAGCTGATCCATTGGGCCACCCCATTGATGAATGCCCAAGAATATGCACCTGCACCACCTACACCTCCACCACTACCTCAACCAAGGCATTGAGGAAGGTCCACGCAGAGAGGGCAAGAGAACCGTGGAAATGTCAAGGACGGGGAAGAGGAAAAGGAGAAACAGTATGACTCCAACACCACCTAGCTCCAGGTTCATCGACACTTCGCACACCCAAGACAGTTCTAGCTCAGAAAGTGAGTCTGACACTTCACAGGTAAGAGCCAGGACAAGGAAGGCGATGACTATCGAAGAAGGTTGACAAGTGCTATGAGCAATGTGTGGAAGACTAGGAAGTTGGGTCGGTTCTCGTGAAAGGACAAGTCGCATGGAGGCGTAAGCCCGGCTTTGATTTAAATGGAGGAATTTGGCAACTCTTATAGCATGAAGGACAAGGATATAAAGAAAGTTGCTACAGCAAACTTGATAGGAGCAGCTAGAATCTGGTGGAAAGGCTAACAAGCTCAAAAGGAACAGTTGCAGATTTAAGACCTTCAGCAAAGCTTTCCGCAAGCACTATGTGCCAAGATCGCACACTAGCAGGCAGATCCAGCAGTTCTATAGGTTGAACCAGGGTACATTGTCAGTAGCAAAGTATACAGAGGAATTTATGCGGCTCAGGCTCCATGTTCCCGGAGTATCAGAAAGACAAGCGGTTGATACCTACATTGAAGGGTTGAACAGCAATATCAAAAGGCTAGTCCGAGCAATCAACCCAAAGTCAGTGGCAGAAGCCGAGGATAAAGCCATAAGTTTGGAAGAAGCACCATCAACCCCAGCAGAGAAGCAGTCGGCCTTCAAGGGTAAAGCTTCGTGGCGCATTACGAGTAAGCAATCAGCCAGCCTACGCCATCGAGGAGGCCAGCCGCGAGGAAGAGCTCGTGGTAAGACCTTTGGGGACCGTAGTTTGAGAATGCATCGTGGGGATGTGCTAAAGCGTATTCTAGATACCGACGAAAGAGAAGAGACAAGAGTGTATCGAGAAGAAGCTATGTTTCAGGTGCTTCCGGCCGGGGCAATCAACACATGATTGCCCATTCGTCATGCAGGCAGGTTTGGCAGAGCTTATGGATTGGGATTCACCAACAGAAGCGGATGAGGACGACGACCAGCATGAGGCCCAGGACTTCATAGATGGTGAGTGCCACATATGTGCAAACATTGAGTCAGGTGATATTGAAAATCAGTCATCAGTCATTCCGGCTGATGGGATCATAGATAGCAACCCATATGTAGTCCTCATAGACACAGGTAGTTCTCATAACTTCGCCTCTCCCAGGCTAGCTGCCCTAATGAAGAATAAGGTATTGAAGTCTAAGCCAAGGCCAGTTGCTATGGCAAACGGCGCCATTCGGCACACTAAGGGGAGGAGGATCACGTTCGACATAGACCTTAGTGGAAGTAAGTGGCCGATGGGAGCAGAGGTCATGGAAATTGGAAGGTATGACCTTATAGTGGGCATGGAATTCTTGAAGCCAGCCAAAGCCATGATTGATTGTGACCGCAACGAAGTCGCCATGACGGCACCAAATTCATAGTGAAAGGTAAGAAGGCAGCTCCTTCTATGCAGTGTATTTCCTCGAAGCACCTAAGGAAAAGTATAGAAAGAAATAAGGTGGATTGCATTTTGAGGTTAGAGGCAATTGAGCCCAATAAGTAGGATGGAAGCGACCAAAAGGGGAACCAGTTGCCCAAGCCAGTAGCAAGGCTCATCTCAGAATTTAAGGATGTATTCCCGGATGAAATCCGGCAGCTACCACCTTATAGGGGTGTAGAATGTGAGATCACATTAGCTCCAGATGCTAAGCCTACCAGCAACACAAGGCACCCAAAATTAAAACACTACATGGTTTTTCCCATGGTTGTGACTAGAAAACCATTCTACAAAACTAATACATGTTTGTGGGTTGATATCATTAAAAACCATTTGAGGCTAAACTAATGGGTTCTTTTGTAAGGTTTGTTAGGGTGGTGTTATGGTATGGTAATTGCTAATGGCTTCCTTTGTAGAGTTTGTGAAAGTGGTATAGCATGTTGGTAAATTTGTGTGGTATATTATAGTGTTTTAAGGGTATGGTTAGTCCCTATGGTATAACACGATGGTGTGGATGTGGTTTAATATGCTGCTCTATTCATGTGATTCTATAGTGTGGTTGGTTATTGTGGTGAACTAGCATGGCTAATTGTCATGGTAAATGCATATGGTTCGCAATGTGTTAGATTCAAATTACTATTACTAATAGTAATAGTTACTTCAAATGCGCATGGTTTGGTTATGCCTTATCTTCATGGTTATCATTTATAAACCAATGATGATAACCGGTAACACTTTGTTGTTTAAACCATTTCAACTTTATTTAACTAAAATCTATTAAGGAGTAATGTTTTGTTGTTTAAAGCATTTCAAGAGTATTTAACGAACTATTAGAGAATGTGGATGGTTTCTTTTACGTATTCTTGTACTTATTATGTCCATGTCAATATGTATGCTTTCAGGAAGCAAGGGGATTTGAACCCCAACCATTTCCAGAACTCATAAACAATGATAAATCTATTTTAAACAATGATAAATCTATTTTCAGAAATACTTACAAAACAAATTCAGATAAAAACATCTTACAGAAAGACCAACCTTGCACTTGTAAGTACATAAATATCAAAACAAATTCAGATAGAAACATCTTACAGAAAGAAAGTATTGACTTTGCACTTGTATTTCAGTACATAAATAACAGAAACATAATGCAGCTTAAACCAATCACCTCTAACAAGGTTGCATATTAAACGAGAGCAAATCATCTAAACGGGAGCAGAAGGAATATTCCCCAAAGATTCCCTTTTTTCCCCCAAAAAGGGGCTAAATTGAGGTAAAATACAAAAAAATGACATAAAACTGTATTTTGCCCCCCCAAAAATAGCCCATTTCTTTGTGCGAAGAGGGAATTGACTGTGTCAAAGTGACACTTTTTCAATCAACTAGAATTTTTTCCAAGTATGTTTTTAGAGAGAACTCATGTTTTAAGAGCCATAACTTTTATTCAAAAATAGAAGTGAAGTAGTAACTGAAATTGTAGTATATTCAAAAATTGATGATAGAATCTTGATATTCACATGCAAAATTTACAGTATTTTTTAAGTACTCAGTTTTGTGCAAAGGTGTGAGAAGCGATGAGAGAAGGATCGAGCACAAAAAACAACCATTAGAGTTCTTTGATTTAAAAGGCCAATAAATATCGATTTCGCATGTGCCTTAGAAATTATCAAATTTCTCTTGTTTAAATAGTGGAGATAGTAGCGAAAAAGAATATTGTGTTCGAACACGTGAAACCTTTAATGTATTCTGGAATACACTTGCTATTCCGGAATAGCGAAACAGAAAAAAAATATTAAAACTTTTTTGTATTCTGGAATACACTTCTTATTCTAGAATAGAGTAAGGAAAAAACGAAGCAAGATCAACTAGGTTTTTCCGCATTTTTAGTTTATTTTAATGACCTTGCGATTTATTTATTTTTTTTTTTGGGGATCTGAGATTGTGGTTCAAAAAAAGAAAAGGGTTTGTTTGGGTTGTTTTGTATGAAGCAGGGATACGGGATTTAGGCTCCAAATAATAGTGGGAAATGTATTCTGGAATACACTTTGTATTCCAGAATACATTTTAGTCTTCAACGGGAGAGGGGGCGAATTTTTTTTTCTGCGTCCTTTGGCGCCATCGAGCGATCTACTTCGGCTCTACCTCGGCTCGGCATCTTTGGGCTACTTGGTCCGGCATGGTGATCCAAACGGTTTTGGTATGGCACAAGTTATTAGATTTAGGGATTCATGTTATTCGGGTTATTTAGGGTCTTCCAGCACCATCAGGTTTGTTATTTAGGGTCTTCTTGACTATCCGGTCTTGGCAGACTATCCAGGTCATCAAGTTTGTCATTTAGGGTCTTCAACTATCTCGATCTTTAGCAACTCGGCAGACTATCAGACATGGTTCAAAGCAACTATTTAGGGTCTTGAAAGAACTATCAGGACATGGTTCAAGAACTATTTAGGGCATGTTTGCATCTCTCAAGGCAGGTGGCTTTTTGCCTTTGCCCAATTTAGAACTGGCTTTTTTTGCTTCATGCAATCTGAGGAATGCTTCTATGGGAATCTTTCTATACTGGGGTTTTGGATGCAAGGTTTTATCCCGACTTTGTGCAGGTGGTTTTGGATGCACGAAAACATGTGCAGTGCAATTCTTGTTTGACATTTGCTCCTAATACTTATCGTCCTTGGAGTTATATCTCAGATTGTGAAGGTAAATTAATCCATAACAATTGGTTACTAAATGATAAGAGTTACTAACTTGATTCTGATTGGAAACTGCAGATCCCTACTGGCTGACATAAATTTAAAAATGAGACCCGAGCTTGCAGAAATGGTCACTGTCTGTCACTGAGATTGTAAGTTTTTTGAATTATTTTATTAAGTTATCTATGTCGATCAGCTCTTGGCCTAACTATCTTCAATAATACAGGAAATTTAGTTACTTCTTCATTTGTAAATACCGAGAAGGTGCTAGTCTGAAGGTGGATAAATGCAAATAAATGCACGTGGATTTGCTAGTCTGAAGATGGATAAATGCACTGACTTGCTAGTCTCAAGGCGGATAATGTTGTGGATTTGCTAGTCTGAAGGTGGATAAATGCACGAATCTGCTAGTCTTAGGTGGATAAATGCACAGGCAGAAGGAAGGCAGAAGGAATGTTAGAAGATGCATTTGTTGGTCTTTGTAACCATGTTGAAGTTAACATGCCGATACCAACATCATTTTAAAGTTTTGTGAAAGTGCAAAACTTCCACTCATTTTGCTTAATATCATCTGACTTGAAAATGAAAATATTATATTGGAGTTGCTTACACCCGTGTCGTTGGCAAGGATGGCCTGTATATCACCAGAGATAAAATTCTAAACAATAACATACAAGACAACAATACAAGTCCATCAAATTGAAGTACAATATTAGCCATACGCATTGTTGTTGCTAGTTGTTGCTAGTTGAAGAACAGAAAAAGAGGACATGAAGCAAGCTTTAGCACACATAGATAAACGTGTCTTTAATTGTTTCTACAAGAAAAAACATAGATACACCAAAGGTTATGTAGGTGTCTTTAATTGTTTCTACAAGAAAAAACATAGATACGCCAAAGGTTATGATCTACAGAATGTGACTAAGCTTGAAACAGGTTATTATTGTACTTCAATTTGATGGATTGAAGGCAAGGATGGCCTAGTGCCCTGGCAAGTAGCATTAGACCAGGCCATTTATATAGGACACATTATGAGCATTCTGGTGATCCTGCTAGACCAGAGAGGCTATATGGAGTATGTTTCCCTAGGATTTGAGGTGGTTTATTGCCTACACAAGGGTTTGCTCATAAGGAAATCAATCCAAAGTGGCCAGTGAGGCTTTCAGAACCGAAATATGGCATTGGTGATCCGAAATATGGCTTCTTGTTTGTATTCTGGAATAGCATAAAGAGTGCACGTTTGTATTCCGGAATACAATAAGAGTGCACGTCTGTATTCTGGAATAGCATAGGAGTGCATGCTTGTATTCCGGAATACAATAAGAGTGCAAGGTTCTATTTCCGAATAACATAGGAGTGCGCAATATTCTATTCTGGAATAATATAAGTATTCACGGGCAACCTCTCTAGACAGATTTGGCATGTTCTAGTGATTTAATTCTTCATTACACCACAAAACTTCATGATTACTTCTTTTTCACACTTTACACTTTCAGGTTAATGTTCGCAATTTAACCTGTGATCACACCTTGCACTTTCTGTTTAATATTCGTAATTTCACCTATGGTCTATTATAAATTAAACCTTTTTTTGTGTATGTTCACAATAACTCGGTGGAAAAAAATAAAAATGTAGTTGAAATAGCATATACTAAATCATAATCACCATAATGTTTTGAACTTAAGCCCTAAAATTGACTTTTTAAATGGTTGATATCTTGACGCTATCGTAAAGAAAAAAAAATTGGGGCCAAAATAGCACACATTAAATTGTAATCGCCATGTGTTTTTGGACTTAACCCACAAAATGGCCATTTCAAATAATTAATCTGTTTTTTAGAAGGGAATCTTCAAACGGGAGTGCTGCAACACTCCCGTTTAGTATGCAATCTTGTTCTCTACTGTAAGGTTACATAATTCTAACCAACTACATATCTTCCCCTGATTATGTCCTTGCTAGACGAAGCCAATAAACTGATGCAAGATACAAACGGCTGAAACAGGGCATCTGCATGTTATTTCCCTTGTTCACAAAAGGTAGATCCCAGTATATGCAGTAGATCTCAGTGTATCCATATTACTTTTATGGCATATTCACATTTAGCATCGACACATGGCAGAATTCAGAGAGCAGAGCAGCTGCATCACAGTAGGCTCTAACAACATCCTTAGACAGTAACTGGCATGCACAGTCTGTTGATGCCATCTGTGCGCTCACCAGCTTATGCAACTTCGTTGATCTGAATTCCTAAAGAATTCTAACTTTCACAACAATAACGTTGATGTTGCTTACCAACAAAGTGTCGATGCCATCTACTAGAATGATTTTCCTTAGACACTCAAACACATGCTACAAAAGACTGTCCTACATAACAGTGATGAGTTTATAGAATCTCAGCTGCAACAACACACCTTACATTCTAGACAACGAGCTCCATCATGCTTCAAGTTTGTGCAAGCCTCTCGCTACAACACTCAAGTACAAACTGTGTTGAGATAACCGTGATGCAATAAACTATGAAAAGATAACTTCTTACTTTAAGGTCTATAAAGGCTCCTGTAAATTGTACCAAGATCTGATATATATAAAAGCATATAAACTCACATACCTTGTAGCAGAAATATTGCAAAACTATTTTTCTCAAGCTATGTTGGAGGTATACTTCTCAAGCTATGTTGGATCTCCTTTAGTTTTTACAGCTTTAAAATACAGAAAAAAACCCTTAACAATACCTGATTGTTTTCGATGGTTGAGTTTTAGGAAATGAGTGTTTTAATGGCACTTTTTTACCGCAAGCTGCCAAGCATCATTCGTAGTCTGGACCAAGATCTCCTGCAAAGGGAGTCTGCTGCTTAAAAACATTAGCTACATGAATGGCATAGCAAACACATCTAGAGTTGGAAGGTACTTGCCATAACCAGCCTGAGCTTCCATTTCCCAGAGGTGTAGTTTCACAGGAAAGTGTTAAATTTCCTTCGTATGCCTCTAAATTTTCTTCTTATGCCTCTGTAGTATAAAACAGTCAGGTCAAGCTGCAGCTCTAAACAACAAGAAAACTTAAAACGAGAACAGATTATGAAACAGCTAGGCTAAGAAACGGATAGCCTAGGATTTAGTTTTGTATTTGGACTCATCAATGGGTATACCCTCTTCTTCAACACGCTCCTGGCCTGATTTTTCCATGGTAGAAAGCCCACCCTTATGGCCCATTTCCTGGTAACCTTCAGTGCCCATCTGCTCACGACGGGTCTGGCCGCCCTTGCTACGGCCTACAAAAGAATAAGAAACACAACGCACATTATAAATCTGGCATGAGGAAGACATTAAACGAAACAAGAGAAAACGAAAAAAACCTTCAGCAAGGCGTTCCTGAGCGTCGAGGGTTTTTCCGCCGGTTCCATCAGGGACAACGGTCTGGCCTTCCCTGGCGGTCTGGTCTGGTCTCTGGCTAATGAATTACTGCCGCTCCCGCTCTCTATAATGATTCCTCTCTCCATAATGAAGCAAGGAAAACAAAGGATGGATAAATTGTTTTAAGCTTCAGCCTAGGTACATACCTAGGTACATGGTAACTTTTTTCATTACCTCAGATATGAGTCCCGTTAACATATTACTCTTAAGGGAATTCTCATGCTTATTACCCCTAAGGATTCCCTTTCCAAGTTATATTTTGCCCCCAACCCTATTTGGGCAGTAATCAACCATCAATATGTGTAGCAACTTCTCCTGTTGTTGCACAGGTGTGGAAAAGAGTTGCATGGATCATTGCAGCTCTTGTAGAGATAAGATCAAAGGTGCATATTGATGGAGAGCAGTAGAGATGGATGGGTCAATTTTGGAGATCAAGCTTCGTTGAACATATCATAATTCATATTTGGTGAACAAGAATTTAAGCAGTGCTAGAAAAGCATCTATGGCTGAAGAAACAGACATGATATTTGTAGGCATGGCAAAACGGTGGATCAGACATGCAATGGCCCCACCATGGGTAGATTAGCACAGACGATGCAGATTCGTCATACAATAACCATATTGTTATTGAACAATACAACTTGAACCATATTCTTGTTGAATTTGATTGGTCCTTTGAAGCATTAAGACTTGTGGAACTTTTAAGTTTGAATCTAAAGTGGGAAAATTTGATTATTGATTAAGGGAGGAATTCAAAAGTCGAAACCCCACAGTCATCGATTGTAGCACCTAGCTATCCTTTGGGCAGAGAACAGGGGGCAATAATGCAGCAGGTTTAAATCCCACGTGTTCTCAAATCAAAAGGTTTTTTAAGTTGTAGTTTTATTGTTTTTTTTTCATTATTATCTAGGGACCAAGCCCGCATGATTGTTCATACGCTATGATTGTTTACAGTACATGGTGGGAGGTATGAGTTCCCAATGTACAGGATGGACTAATATGCATGCATGGGAAAGCGATTTGAGTATATTTAGTGCCCATTTGTAATTTTTCCATGGTGGAGGTGTAAGTTTGGTGTAAGTCTCTCCATATGTGTGATTCTTAGCTGTGTTTTATACTATTTTTGTTATATCATGGTAACCAACCTTCTTGATTACATTTCCCCAAGGTTACATGGTCTGGGGTTCAAACCCTAATCTTAATTGCACACTTGGTGGTTGTACGAGAACCCTCAGTATGTGGTCAAGCATTTGACACAAATAATGAAAAACCACTAAGAATGGAGGATCGTTATAGCATGATATTTTACTTCTCAATATATACTTGGCTATGGGATAAACCTTAGTCAATATAGAAATGTGAATGCAAAACCGCACCACTATCCGATTGGTCTCCGTGGACGATAAAAAACATTCAATTCAATTCTATGCTGGTTTTGCACTATGGATAGCCACATCTTTTTAAATGATATTTATGAACGATCACCATGACAATTAGCTCAGTATTGAAACTATGCTATAAACCACAACTATTTTATAACATAAACTGTAATAATAGAAAACTAGCATGAATATCCACCATGGCATTTAAATTGGTTAAAAAACCACACCATAAAGTACTTTAACTTTATGCCAATAGAAAACCAACATAAACAACCCTTACCATATTTAAAGTGGTGTTGAAAAACAATGCTACAAACCAATATCGAATTAATAACCATGGTACATTAGAAAACCAACATGAATGACCATTGTTGATGTTAGAAACCATAAAATAAACTAATTTTGGTTTTGAAAAGCCACGCCATAACAAAAAATCAACATGGTTAACCATGTACTAGTTATAAAAACCACTATGTTATGTGGTTTTTATTAAGAGTGAAATTTTTATTATAAAAAACCATATCTATAGTGGTTTGTCAGTGGTTTATTATAGTGGTTAAACTTTTGGGTGCCTTGTGCAAGGCGCCTTACAGAATGAGCACCCCAGAATTGATAGAGCTCAAGAAGCAGCTCCAGGAATTGCTTGAGCTTGGGTTTATTAGAGCAAGTGTGTCTCCTTTTGGAGCACCTATACTCTTTGTGAAGAAGAAAGATGGGAGCTTAAGAATGTGCATAGACTATCGCCAGCTCAACAAGCAGACGATAAAGAATAAGTATGCATTGCCAAGGGCAGATGATTTAATGGACCAGCTCCAAGGAGCAAGGGTATTCTCAAAAATTGACTTAAGGTCAGGGTACCATCAGATAAGAATAAAGGAAGAGGATATCCATAAGACCGCCTTTAGGACGCGGTATGGTCACTTTGAGTTCACAGTAATACCCTTTGGGTTGTCGAACACTCCAGCAACTTTTATGCGCCTCATGAACGACGTCTTCAGAGATTTTCTAGATGAGTTTGTCATTGTCTTCTTCGACGACATTCTAGTCTACAACAAGTCCATTGAAGATCATGATCAGCATTTGAGAAGGGTGTTGGAAAAGTTAAGACGGCATCGCTTGTATGGCAAGCTCTCCAAATGCCACTTTGCTACCGAAAGAGTGGAGTACTTGAGCCATGTAATATCGGCGGAAGGGATTTCCACCGACCCCGCAAAGATTGAAGCAGTAGTTGATTGGCCAGCTCCAAGGAATGTAGCAGAGGTAAGAAGCTTTCTCGGATTGGCGGGATATTACAGAAAGTTCGTGAAGGACTTTGCTAAGTGGGCGTCCCCTTTGTCGGACCTCACTAAGAGTGTTAAGGTGAAAGATT
This sequence comes from Isoetes taiwanensis, assembly GCA_021234155.1. Taxonomy (NCBI): domain Eukaryota; kingdom Viridiplantae; phylum Streptophyta; class Lycopodiopsida; order Isoetales; family Isoetaceae; genus Isoetes; species Isoetes taiwanensis. The sequence goes on from JAJEKV010000026.1 coordinate 17,487,685, forward strand.
GGAGAACGCATTGGTTAGAGAAAGTCCAAGCTTCCTTTGAGAAGCTCAAGGAGGCCTTAACAACAGCTCCAGTGCTCGTCCTTCCAGATCCGAGTAAAGATAAGCTTGTGGCTACGGATGCAAGCAAGATAGCAATAGGGGCAGTCTTGATGCAAGAAGAAAGGGTAGTCGCCTACGACTCGAAGAAGATGAACGACGCCGAGCAACGCTACCCAACCCATGATCAGGAGCTCCTAGCCATTGTCAGGGCATTAAGGATTTGGAGGCATTATTTGCTGGGAAGGAAGTTTCAGTTAGATATTGATCACCAAAGCCTCCAGTATCTTTTCACCCAACCACTCCTCAACCTAAGGCAAAGGAGGTGGATGGAATTCCTTGAGGAATACGATTTTGATATAGTATATAAGCCCGGTAAGCTTAATGTCGTGGCAGATGCTCTCTCCAGGAGACCATTTGAGACAAGAACGCATTGTAATGCGATTTCCACTCTTTCGAGTGAATTTGGTAAGAAGATTGAGGAGACCCTGCCATTAGATGAAGATTTCAAGGAAGCATGGGAAAGCCTTTCTAGGGAGGCTAGAACAGATAAGGAACGGGAGGCCTTCAAGCATTATAAGAAGGAAGGGAACCTGTTGTATCATAAACATAAGTTGTGTGTGCCCGAATCATCAGGAGTAAGGAAGCTAATTCTTCATGACACACACAACAGCCCAATAGCAGGGCATGCAGGGTTTATGAAGACCTACTTCAAGATTCGAAGTAGTTACTTCTGGCCGGGAATGAAGAAGCAGATAGCAAGATATATTCGGGAATGCCAGTTGTGTCAGCAGACGAAAGCGGAACAACTTCGAATTCCAGGTGCCTTAGAGCCATTGGGAGTGCAAAATGCTAAGTGGGAGGTCATAAGTATGGATTTTATTACCGGACTCCCTAGAACTCTTCGAGGCAAGGATGCATTGATGGTTGTCGTAGACAAGTTATCTAAGATGGCACATTTTGTGCCTTGCAGAACTACGGACACCGCATTAGATATTGCCAAGCTATTTGTAAAGGAGATTTTTAGACTCCATGGCATGCCTCGGGAGATAATTTCAGATAGGGATTCCAAATTTATGAGTGCCTTTTGGCAGGACCTCTTTAGCACCATTCAGACGAAGCTCTCCATGAGCACGGCATATCATCCCCAAACAGATGGTCAGATGGAGAGGACGAATCGAATCATCGAAGATATGCTTAGAAGCTTTGTGTGGAATAAGCAGTCCAAGTGGGATGAGTACATCCACTTGGTGGAGTTCGCCTACAATAGTGCCAAGCAGGAGTCTTCTCAGATGTCTCCTTTCATGGTAAATTACGGGTACCAGTGCCTAACCCCGGATACTTGGCACAATCCTGTGTCAAAGGTGGAAGTATCCCAGCAGATGCTAGGAGATATGCAGCAACTGGTGGAAGAAGTAAGGGGTTACCTCCTAGCAGCAAGAAGTCGGCAGAAGAGTGTAGCCGACAGGCACAGGACCGTAAGAGAGTTCAAGGTAGGCGATAGCGTGTAGTTGAAGATCAAGGTTAAGCAAGCCAAGCTTCGGATTGGGAGTTGCAAGAAGCTTGCCCCCAGGTGGGCTGGTCCGTTCAAGATTTTGGAGAGAGTGGGCTCCCAAGCCTACAAGTTGGATCTTCCGGCCCATCGCAAGGTTCACAAGGTTTTCCACGTAAGTTTATTAAAAAGGCACAATCCTAACCCTGATGAGGTCTTGGATACTCCAACTTTGTTGGAAATGACGGAAGAGCAAGTTGAAATCGTGCCTGAATTACTTCTTGATAAGTCATTCAAGAAGACTAGGAGGTCTCAGTTCCTCCAATATTTGGTTAAGTGGAAGCACTTGCCCGTGGAAGACGCAACTTGGGTATTGAAGTAGGATTTGGAGAAGCAATACCCAGATTTTATGAAGGAATTCGATGGGCGAGTCATCTCCGATTTGGTCGACCCCGACTCGCCAGGAGGTTAGCTTAGTATGTTCTTAGTTAGCCTCTAGCTCTGGCACATGTATTCTAGCTAGTGGAATACATATGCCAGAATCTTGGAACATGTAAGCGATGATGAGATAAGCCTTTAAGGCGTTCTCTAGGCCAACATGCACCAAGAGGTGCGCATGACCAATAGGGTCATGCGAGAGAGAGAAGGAAAGGCATGGTGAGCGATGATGGGACATCGGTCGGATGCTCCCTATGCCACGATGTGGGGTTCGCACACCTGGCCATAGGGGGGTCATGGTGAAGGTCAAAGTGATCATGTGCGATGATGGGATCGTGAGACGTTCCCTAGCTTAAAACCCTTGGGGCATGATGCACTAGGGGTACTCGGCACCGGGTAACCGAGTACAAGGTAGCACTTGATCATGGGCGATGATGGGATCATCTTAAATGGTCCTTAAGCTCAAATCCGAAAGGGCCATGATCGAGTGCAAGGTATTGGTAAGGGGGGTGGTCCCCTAAAAACCACAAACTTATTAATTAGACTAACGTAATGTGCTCCATGTGCAGGCAAGTGAGAAGGAGCATCGAGGTGGGGCGCATTACGAGAAGATGGGGGAACCATAATTTAGATTATGAACCCTAATAACTCTTATAATAATGTTTTAAATTATTGTAAGAAGTAACCTTGTTAAGGCTATATAATTTTGTATAAGTACAAATATAGCCTAAATTTTGACACTTAACTCCTTAATAGGAAGTTGATCGTTTAAATTTAAGTGTATGCTCTTGTGTTGTTTTGCGGGATCGAAAGTAGGTTCGTCACCTTAGCGCAATGCCGAGGACAAAGATTGTCCTAAGGGGGGAGAATGTGACGTTCCGTGGGAATATACGCTATAAATAACGTGATATTCCCGAACCGTCACCATACAAGTCTACCTAGGTAGCCTTGTATGCCTTAGAAAGTGGCAGGGGTGCACATCTAAGTTAATTACTTAACTTAGATAACCTTAGGATAAGGCCCATTTCCACATGGCCTCATCCTATTGGGCAACCGCCACACGGCCTCAGCCTAGTGGTGCCACGTGGCATCCCACGTGGACCCACACCTATATTAGCTCTAACCCTAACCCTAGACCCTTTTTTTTCCCGACCCCTTTTGAACTCTCATCTACGTGTCTCAAAACCCCGTTCGAGGCGTGGCCGTTCGTCATAGCCTAGCCTGGAGCAGCAGCCCCTGGAAGGTGTGTATGATCGTTGAGGGAGCAAGTCTTCGAACCACGTCAAGGAGCATGGAGACGCCAAGGATGGGAGGAAGCGCTTCTGGAGGAGGTAGGTTGAGTAGAGTTCATGTTAGTTCATCTGGGAGTTAGCACTCCAGATGGGTTAGTATTTCGTGTCTAGTATAGAGCCACCCTAGAACCTTTGTTGAACATCTTGAACCCTAATCAAAGAACCCTAACTATTAGTTAGATATGTATGATTAGGTTAAGATGTTCATATGATTGATCATGATGGGATGTATGTGATGTTTGGTTGATCATGTTGCTCCTCTTGTATTGGGAAGGGGGGTAGAGACCTAGGGCCATATGTAGTATGCTCCTAGCGTAGATCCCTTAGTTCCTATTAGTTGCGGCCTGTGCATAGGAACCCACCGGGCTATGGAGGCTATGGAGTGACTCAGCACTACACAACGGGGCTAGAGGCAAGATGGAGGGAGGATCCTTGCCGAGCGGGGGCTACAGGGGATCCCACAGTGGGCTAGGCTTATGGTCGGTCACTTCGTGTGGGCCGAGCATGGGTCCGACACCTCCTGGGGCGAAGGTGTCGCCCTGCCTCTCAAGAGTTGCAAGTGTCAGCTTGGCTCTTGTTTTGGGCGGTTCAGTCGGTTACGAATCGTGTGTCGCCACGATTCTCTAGCCCCCCGTGGAGCCTCTAGACCCCGGGAAGGGGAGATGCAACCCCTCCTACCTCAACGGACCAGGGAGATGCAACCTGGAGTAGTCCCGATGGGTGATACCATGGGATTGCGTATCCGGAAGGTTAGAGTCATGCCAGAGCCTGATTGAGCCCATCTGCAAAGTATGCACAGGAGGGGCGGATGGAGTGGTCAACCCTAGCCATTGTCTTATGCCAGCCCCGCCATTGTTATGACTCCGTCTGCTCTATCTTGAGGCCTATCCTGTCAGTCCACTACAAGAGAATGACAGCTAAACGTCAGAAAAATCGTCAGAGGGTCTAAAATAGTTTGTCAAATGCGTATTTGACTATTAATATGACGCTTAATCTGACTAACAAACTGACGTTTAGAGTTGACGAAAATCCTGACTAATAAACTGACTAATAAGCATCTGACGAATTACCTGACATTTAGACTAACGTTTAGCTTGACTAATTAGTTGTCTAATAATCTGACTAATGAGGTGACGAGTTCTGACTTGTAGCCTGACTATCCGTCTGTCCAAATGTTTGACTAAATATCTGACTAATTAGATGACTTACAAGTTGACTATTACACTGATTAATTTTGTGACTATTATGCTGACTATCTTCCTATATTCGTCAGAATAATGGTCATGCATAATATCTATTGTAGTTGCTGCTATTCCTTAGTTCCTTTATTAATATAACTAGAAAAAGTGCCCAGCGTTGCTGGGCTTTTCGTCGGGATTAAATTCAAAAGTTAGGATACATTTGAGAATATCTAGTTGGGTATATATGATCGTTCACTCTAAATTGAAGCTTCAAATTGTCCTTTTAAAATGCTAATTTATTGAGCTTAAAGTTTGAAACAACTAATGAAATTTTGGAATGTTCATGTAGCAATCATCATGCATTTATCATATGGTTGAATCTACATCTCGACTTCGCGTGTTGTCTTGTACATCTATCTTACCCATTTAGCTCATCTTACCCATTTAGCTCTCCTTGGCACTCTTTCAAGGTAACTTCCACATTTGGAGTCTAGAGGGTATCATTCATTGCATAATGTATATTTTTAATCGCGACCAATGAAAGTCAATAATTGTCTTATAGATTGGCATCCTTGTATTTATGGGTGCATCATCTATTAGATGTTCACACAAATGGAATTTGTAAAAGTTAATTCTTTGAAAAGATGCTTATCGGTGGTGAGTCATTGTTGTAAGTGTTGTTTTGGATGATGTGGTTGTTGACGCCTTGTATATGCTCTTTAATAACCACATCTTCCTATAGGGAGGTTAATGCTTTCGGTTGAATTGTTACAAATAAAAAAAAAAATTTGTTGCAAAACCAGGGAATGTTTTTCAAAACCACATGTCCCTCGAAGGGGATTTTTGAAGGTTAATGGTTTTCTATTAGTTGTTACTATCATCAGGGTGTTTACTGGTTGTGTCTCATTTCGTTCATTATCGTCAATGTTGTAACTATCAACGCCATGTACAAGTTCCTCAAGAATTACATCATTTTGCAAATGGGATTCGTAGAGACTAATGCACGTAAAGATGAGTTCTTATTGAGGTATAATTTGGATGGCGAGTAATTGGGTGATTTAGAAGTCATTGTTGGCTAGGGGTTCATGCACTATTGCCATGTACATTTTCAGCATGCTGGTTGTAAAACACATTTAGTAGTAAGTTTATGTACACATTTTTTAATGATCGAGTAATTGTTCTTTTATTTTGTGATAAAACAAATAAATAAATATGATAAGGAATTTCATAATTCGCACAGCTTCGATTTGTTAATGATATAAGGCTTCGATTTGTTAATGCTATAAGGCAGTTGTTGGTCATTGCTATGTTGTTTTGGTTATATGTTAAGGATGGCCTAGCCAGTTTAAGCAAAAAATAAAAAGGTATGGTTTGTGACAAAGAACAAACAGATGGGCATTGATGCGCATAAAAGAGTTTAAGTCTCCGATGAATGTTACTTACAATAATTTACACTTGAAGTTTCTTAATCGCAGAGTTTGAGATAGAGTGCCGTGACAATCCTCTCAATTAGCCCATAACTCTTTGGATGGGATAACTATCAATACAAACGAGCCACTACACCCGAAAGCACAAAGGAGATAATGAAAGTTCTTTGACCTACACTATAAGAAGACAATGAATGAGTTTACCTACTACAAAGAAAATGGCCAGGATTTTAGATTAGCTCCTTTCCATGGCCCCGATGTTGAAAACAAGCTTCTTTATCGACGCCATCCAAACCGGTATAACAAATGCCCCCCACCGAATTGGCAAAGTGGTCGCTTTTTCGTGTTCAGCTCTTGTATATGCCGTTAATGAAACTGCGGTATTCACAAATCAAAAAGGCAAGTCGAAATGGAACCGTGAAGGAAATATCAATCTTTGCTAGACAAAAATAGCAAAAACATGAAATCAGCATGAAGTTGTAATAGGAAGCATAAGAAGCATGAAGTTGTAACAGGAAGCATAAGAAGCCTAGAACTCGAAAGCTTCTGGGGGTATTGCAAATTTCATGGGAATACCATGATAGCATAGAATGCCAAATTGATCTTAAGATCTTCAAAGCTCGCCTTATATGTATATTCAATAATGAAATTTGAATCCCAAGACAAATTTCCAAAAATGAAATGTTCTCCTAAGCATAATTTGTAGCCCGAAAAGTGGCTTACAATGTAGGTACATCCGATTATTGTCGTCATTCATAAATAGGGGCAATTTTACAATAATGTTGTGCATATAAGATTGCTAAGAAATGCTTTAGGAATATCCAACTACAAAATGAAAAGCTTCTTGCTGGAAACATTAAAAAGCTACTTATAGCTATCATTTAGAAATAAGAGGGACCTTAGACTCAATAAAGCTAGACAGTTGTTCTACATATCATGTAGATTCATTGATGCACTTGTATGAGGATCCCAAAGATGTGTCTAAATGTTGGAAATTGAAAAGAACAAGAACACTAAATAATCCAAAACTTACATGTGATTGCTTTAACCGAATTGTGCAAAAGAATAAAAACCCTAGAAGACCTGCATTAGTATCAACCCATAAGATGTCCTTCAAGCAAGAATATAGAAATCAATAAGCCTTACAACACAAAAAGCTTACTTTAGAAACAGTGGAGCAAGATCTCCACGACCTGCAAATATAAAATATCAGTTCCCTTACAAAATCCTTGCCTTCAGCCTAATAAGCATCCCAGAGCAATACTCTTCTTGGCAAGCTAGTAATTCCAAAGAAGTTGGAAGTAAATTCATTTCGAAAAATGGTCACCAATAGATACTACACAAACCAAACCCAAAATTCCAATCTCTACTTCTATTTTAACACAAACTCGCCCTCCATCATAACAAACATATGGCCTCTGTTATCAAACATGTTCCAACTCAAAGGCTTGTTTTGCGCTTTAACTAAACCGAACATAACAAAATCTATAGTATCTTTCATATAGAATATTTTTACGCCAAGTTACAAATCTTACTGCAGACAAATCAGAAGTTAAGAGGCAATTTCCGCCAAAGAAACACAATAACTTAATATGGCAGGACATAAAGCCGATAAGACCGTGGATGCTTTTTCAATCATCCGCCTGGATGGTAAATACAATTATAGTGAGTCAAAAACACTTCATGTACATTTGAGCCCCTACCTTTAAAACCGTGGAGGGCCACTTCGAAAGCACTTTTTCCAAATATCCGCTTTGGTTTTATTAAGTTTAATTTGGAATTGCTACAGCCTTCCAATCATGTCATTACTTGTACAACTACGTAACATCGAAATGTATTACTATAGAACAAAGATCCTCACCATATAACTTATCCGCTTCCAAAGAAAAGGCCCCACCCAAAAATAGCCCGCCATAGAAATAGTAGACATAGGCCACCAAGAGATACTTTTACAGATCTTTCCAATGCACATGCCGAACCGAAAGTATAAAAACAATGGAGTAGACAACCACCTACTTCAAAAAGGGCTTCTCTATGTATGGTCATCAAAATGGTGAGCAACAAAGACAATAGTCACGCAAAAAAAAAAGCACTTCACTTTTTCAAATTTGTGCGGACAAAATTCTTTTTCCATAGGGACTGACACTGGATGTGAGAAAGCATTCAGAGTGTCCACCACTAAATTTTATTTAAAAACTGATAGGCATAGAACTGCTGCTATGTCTCTAGATTGTAGATTGACCAATGAAAGGACATAGATATTATTGCCTGGTTTTTATTAAAAAATTGATATGCATACAACTACTGCTAGACTCTAGATTGTCGATTGACCCATGAAAAGATATAGATATTATTGCCTGATACCAGTTAATCCTTAGAATTGGTTGAAGAAATTGGGAGGACAATGTCCATAGTCAAAAAACTATATAAAACCCAACCACAATCAGCTCTATAGACATTCAATTCTAGAATCAATGTAAAAAGGTGATGAGTATGCTTTCTTCTCTCTCTAGAAGATCTTGAACATAATATGCTATGCCAATCAAAGTACACCTTTGGTCTCTGGAATTGCCTCATTTAAATTGCATGCATACCCCTAAGAATAGGGTACATGAAATTGCCTCATAAAATTCTCACACATAAAAAGAGGTTACATCAATTATAGTGATATATGATATTTCTCTTAACTGTTCACATCGCACTACTGATCAGCTGATTCTCTTACACTTCATTGACCATGGAATACAAGATGATAAATATGTAGCATAATAACAGGGGGTTTTCTTTGTGTTTTTGTACGCTTTTGACTAAGGTTTTCCTATGATTTCGTGATGTATTCAAATGGATGTACTAATGCGCATACATCTAGAGTGCACCATTTCGAGCCATTGATTTTAGCCTTTTTTTTTCAATGGTCAACAACCAATGGCTCACAACAAAAGCCCTTTTTTTGTGCGTGTGGTGCATAATGGTCAACAACCAATGGCTCACAACAAAAGCCCTCTTTTTGTGTGTGTGGTGCATAATGGGCACATGAAGGGCTTGAAGGGCGCACGAGTGCGTTTCCCCGCTCACCGCAACACATTTCTTATCATAACTTTTGATCCAGAGCTCGCTTTGAGATGATTTGTATTATGTTGGAAAGCTCTCTCCGAGATCTTTTAATAGTGTATGATATGAATATGTTTGGTGGTTATCTATGCTAAAACAGCAATTTTTCGCCGGGTTGTGCACATGAAGGGCTTGAAGGGTGCATGTAGTGCAGTTTCCCCGCCGGCAACACATTTCTTATCATAACTTTTGATATAGAGCTCTGTTTCAAATGATTTTTATTGTGTTGGAAAGCTCTCCGAGATCTTTTTGATAGTGTATGATATGGATATGTTTGGTTAAGTTATCTATGCTAAAACAGTAATTTTTCGGCCGGGTTTTGGTAGGCTTTCACATCCTACCAGCTGATTAATACAGGATTGCGCTATTGGATATTGTTTTATGGCTCATTCCGAATGAAGCTTGCAAAAAATTACCATGCATTTTTAGATTTTGAGGCAGTTATTAAGCAAATTCCAAGGCTTCTAGATCCTTGTGCTAACAAGCAAAAAAGTTTCCCACTTTGGTTTCTCACTACAAGAATCCATGGAGGCCAAAGGCTGCTGTTAAATTCCAGTTGAAAAATGTTTGTGTATGGGTGTTGCAAACTTTATGACTTTCAGAATAATGGGATCAATTTGCTCTATCTTTATGGTAACTTTTACTTATGTTCTATTTGTTTTATTGTGATGAAATTCAAAAGCTACAGGTGATGAAAGCCTCAAATGAATTCTAGTTTTTTTCTGGTTTGAATTCTAAAATTTTTGTCACACCGGGAGGGGGTTGACGTCCCTAAGGTCCCCTCAAGGCCAAAAAAAAAAAAATTTTTTGCAACACAAACCATTAACATCCAACATATAAAAATTAAATCCTCCAACACATAACAACCATTGACATTAACAACCAACACATACCTACCATTGACATTAATTAACACAACCATTGGGTCCAACACATTTAAATTAAAATCCCCCTTAAACCCCCTTTGGTTTGGGTGCAACATTGTCAGGTACATCAATTGATTTGTGAAAAAGAACAATTGAAAGTTTATATCCCGACATTGATAGAAGCAGCCATATAGATAAAATGGGTCGCACCTGTACGATATGAATGAGGCACACTAAGACATACTTCTTATAAGCTTCTATGGTAATAGCACTTAGTAATCGCGGGCAGTACGTTGATGGCATACTTAAAATCAACCGCGGTGAGTCTCCAAACAAACAAACATGAATAACATATCGTAAAACAATAAATCACTCACATTTTGTAGGAATTCTAAAGTCCTCACAAATTGCTTCGCACTAATCAACACGATTCCCCGACAACATGAAATTATGCACTTGAGCAGCCATAGAATGAACTACACACATAAGCAAAACCAGTTATTTTATGAACTAAGAAGCATATTTATGAAAAAGAAAATGCATACCCATAATAACAGTAAAGACCAATCCAACCGGGCTCAATTCTGGCAAGAATTCTTTATCTTATGGCAAGCAGCCTTTATCTTGCTAATCAACAAGGTCTCTGGACTTTGTCAATGTCTGCTCATACATTCATCATACACGAAAGCCATGCTCTCCAAATATCTGCTACCTTCATTTCAATTCCATGGATTTGAAGGACTGTCAATCATAGAAACCTTTCTCTGAATTCTCCAGTAAATCCAGAATCAACAACTAATAGCCACACTTAGAATCATAATGACAGATCAAGGTAAAGTAAATGTTGCCACTCTTGCCATGACAAATGGTATAAGCAAAACCCGCTATTGTAATACAAATCGCTGAATATCTATACCAAAGAAGTAGGATCAATTGTATAAAACTCAAAGAAATATGGTGTAAATTGCCGCTCCCAACCCTGAGATGCGAAAAACACAGGCAAAAAGAAGTGCCTGTCGTGAACCAACCTGGGCCTTGCAGGAGGAATAGGATCACCTGATAGAGAAGAAACATTGAAGCCGAGGCTGGTCTATGCTCCTTGGTAGAAATCAAGCAGGATAAAACCCTATAATGAAATGAGGTTGCCCAAACGAAATAGGCTCTTCAAATGCTCAAAACCATCTCTGATACTTGCTGCCAGCCCACACCTCTCTCGTGGAAATCTTTAACATAAACTCTAATAAAAATAGGTTGCACGGAAAAGGCCAAGTCCAACGCCGACCGTAAAACCACAAAAAGAAAAATATGCACCGGGAACCCGGATGATCAAGAGCCAAAACCAAGCAAGAGCCAAAAAAAAATAAATAAATGCAGGAACCGCCTCTCGTGGCCGGAATAGCAGGGCACAAAAATAAACTCTAGGATTGACACTTTGCGTACCAATTTGTGGTAGCCCAAACTATAGAGCCAGAGTGGCAAGTGGGCCGATTCTTGTGGCAGCCACAAGCAAACCAAGAGATCCTATTACACTGCAAGGCGTGAAGAAACCGCCTCGATCCAAAAAAAAAAAAAAAAATTTAAAAAAATATCAACGGGCTAAGATTTTGCTACACGCATTATCCCAAAACTCCTTTATTACTATATATAGATATAGATATAGATGATGTAAATGACATATTAAGCATCTAGACTTTCTCATTTATCGAATAACATCTCTATCTCCAAATGTTTTGTATTTGAGGAGATCATGTTTCACCAACTCCATTGTAATGGGAAAATAGGAGTTGGTAGTAAATTCTGTGTTTGTTTAGGTGTTGTTTACTACAATTTCTTTCTCCTCTCACGTACCTTCCAACTTAAAAGCAATCAAGAATACATATCACACGAGATCCACTTTTAGACATTTAACAAAGAACCAAATACTTTAGCCCGGCCAACTTGCCCGCTTGAGGAACTTCTTTTTAGAAAAAATTTCACACCTATAATTTATAATGATGCACTTCTTGCTTAACAACATATCAACTTCAAATGCTTAGCAAAGTAAGTACCAATGTCTATGATGTTTCAAAGATCATCAAGCACTTGCAATGTGTTTTTATTATAAGCTATTTTGATAAGATCCCAATGAAAGTGTAGTAATGCTAAATATATAATACTCATATAACTATAGTACCATGTAATCCTCCCTAAGACCCTTTTTTAAACCCATTGATGTTGCTAAGGATATGGTTGGAGCATTTGGAGCATTATATTATGGCGTATTTGATGTAAAATGGCATGTTTGATGTTAACCCGACATATAAGATGACCGCCATTAAAACGAATGGAGAATTAAAAAGCATAGCCTAATGTTGGTAGTCCCATCTTTGAGGATTCAATTTACAAGATTTATATATACAAGAAACTTATCGCTGACGCTAAGGCCGCCGTGAACGCTTCTTCCCCAACTCGCTTATACATGCTAGAACATGATTTAGGTTTCATTTCCATTAGGTTTTCGCTCGTGAGGGACGGCAGAAGTCCGGGCGGAGCGGCAAACCGATATGGCGCATGATCAGAGAAGATAACATGTTTTACATAGTAATCTAATGAAATGCACTATCAAATTTTTGAATGCAGCAAAAGACAGGATTAGGATATGGCATTTTTAATCATATGTAGAGGCAAAGCCGCAGAGGCCGCTCAATACTGCAGACAAGGCTACCATTGCAAAAGTGGGTTTAAAAAAAAAGTTATTATTGTGCTTGTTGCGAACGTAAATGCTAGAAAGTGGTACATGTATAATGTTGCTGAATATTCTAGCCAAGTGTGTTATTTTGTTATCCCAAAATGTATTGCATTTGGACTATAAAAATTGCTTTCGAACTTGTGCAGGCAACTTGCGTTGGCTTGTTGTCTCAAAATGCATTTGTTTGGGACTATAAAATTACTTGTAGGGATTTGAACCCCAGTCTCAAGGCCCATAAACTGTTTCCTTACCATACACACTAGTATTTATTTAACATATAAAATCTTAGCCTTTACTTAAAATCAGAATCAAGAAAGTTGGCTGATAACAGGTGCCTGTAACAACCCAATATCTTGTGCTTATGATCGCAATTAGGGACGGGCTCCTTAGCGGCTGACCTAAAGGACTTAAGATTCTGGGCATTTCTCTCAAATAAGTGGTCCGGTGGCTTAGAACTTGTAAAGGCATAGATGATTCAGCATCAAGAGGTCCATTCCGGTCCTAGCCTCATGTAGCAGTGCCTCCAAAAGCTTGGATTCTCCTGCCAATAACATTGATAGAGGAAGATACTGACAATGCTATTCAATAACATTGATAGAAGAAGATACTGACGATGATATTCAGCACAGCACAATCAGGTTGTATTTAGCCTAATGCTTACTTTGCATATATATTGTCTAAATTTCATTTCCATCTGTGGAAGTAGTATCATTCTTGTACCTGGAGGATTATCACTTATAAATATTCTTGTTCTTGGTCTAGCATACGAAATTGTTAGTGTGATCCCTTTGTTTTTACTGCTTAGTCTTTTGTAGCAGAATGAAATGGACATTATTCTCTTGTTGGGTCGCCAAATTCATTATTGTAGCATGTTAAGACCCTGCAGATTCTTGATATCATATCACTCTGGTTGCCATTCAGTTCTGTGGCAGGGGTTATATGCTGCATACTATGTTACTGAAGATAATTACTCAATTCTATTATGACATGCACTGACAATTTTTAGACAGGAGCCTCATAATTCTACTATGCAGCTTGATCTCTTGGGCATTATGGTCTTTAAAATGCAGCTTCATTTTATCTTGCATCTTTATTCTATCCTACCGTGATTTCTGATAGCTTTTGGCCAGCATATTCATGAGTTCTATCCAGTTGGTTTACATGAGTTCCAATTGGCTTATGCTGATTGCATGGGTTAATCCCTTTATGATGTTTTTCTTATTATTCAAGCATAGCCATATTATTTAATTATTTGTCAGTTTTCTTTTTTGCTTTGGCTTAGACCTTGGAGCCTAGTACTGTTACTCTTATTCTAAAATTTGTTCCTTCCTTATTCTAAAATTTTTCTTAGATCAATCAGTTATAGCAAAGAATGGAAGGTAATGATCGAATGGAGAATTTTTGCTTGTTCTAGGAAAGCTGGAAGATCTATTCTTCATTCCCTTGCAATTTTAGACCTCAAAGGAGTGGTGGGCATCAGAGAAAATATGCATAAGCTTTTTAAAATGTATTTTGTTTAGTTTATGCATAACAATTGGGGTCAAAGCAAGCTGCACAGTGTAGGGATGAAGAAAACATGGTATGAATTCTAAAAGAAGTTGCACCCAGTGTTTCTTGCCGCTTTTTTTTTCTTATTTTCCTTTCTCATTTCAGAAAGCATTGTTGCCTTTCTATGCAGATCCCTAAATTCTGACTGGCAGTTGATTGGAATGCGTAAAAAGAGTGAGCCACAAAGTGACAACAGGTTTGTTGGGTGCTTTAATTATTTTATGTTATTCTTACGATTTGTGCAACTTGATTTGGTGAAAATGTGTATTTGGTACATTCTTGCATCGAAAATCTCTCGCGGTCATATACGTAATTACAACAAGATCCTCTTACATGTAAAATGAGTATACGATATTGAGATCAACAAGGTAACCATAATTAGTTAAAGATTGGTCTTGTTAATTCTCTTTTCTAGCAAAGTTATGTTTATTGAAAATTGATTCTTCTTCAGACCTAAAAAATGATTCTTTTTATACACATCGCTTGTTGGTGGCTTACTTGATTGCTATTTATATATCTATTTGAATAACTGGAGATGATGGTTTAACCAAGGTTCGATTCCTTGGAGCTCCTTTCATTTATTTGCAGTACGGAAAATACCAATTTTTATGTACTGGCAATATTTTCAATAAAATGACCAATATTCTAACTATTGCATTGACTAATAAACTGACTAATACAATGACTAATATAATGATTAACTGACGAACTATCTGACTAATGAAATGACGAATGGTGTGACTATTTAAATGACTAATTCTCTGACTATTCAACTGACTATTCCTCTGACTATGTCTGACTAATCATCTGACGATTATTCTGACGTTAATTCGTCAGATAAAACTCGTCAGTATATTCGTCAGGAATAAGGACCCGGGCAGTTGTCTATTTTATAAAGGCTCTCTGACGATTATTCTGACGTTTAACCATCATTCTCTTGTAGTGGTCGACTTCCTTATGTGTCGGAGCCACGGGTAGGAGCTCTCACATTTTATGGCATGTGATCATGTTCTTTGCATCTATGGATATGTTGATGGACTACCCTTTGGGGTAGTATGAGGTATTGCTATTTGCTAGTTCTGACGATGTTGTGCTTCCGCTGTGATAGGAGCCCATAGGGGAAGGGCGCGCAAGACACCTTCAGAAACCCTTCCCGCGACCGCGATCATCTCAAAGCGGATAGATTTTAAGGGCCCGTGGCGTTGTTGAGCGGACGGGAATTTCGCACGAGTGTACGTGCGCCAGATATTTAGTGGTGGAGCGTCACATTAAAGCTATGAGATCATGACATTATCAGAATCATGGCAACTTTAGATATAACAAGTTCAATGGGGAACGTATGGCATTATTTGCTTGCATAATAATTTGTGCTCTGAATCATTCTCTTGAACATCATTTACAAGGTCCTAACATATGCTTCAAAGAACGCCGGGCAACTAGTACTAGTTATTAATAAAATTATGGTTATAAGGGAACCACCCATCTAATTAACTAAATGAATGCATGACTAATCTCCCTACAGAGGGAAGAGGATGCTTCTTCCATCGGGCCGTGGAGACAGCGCCTCTACAATGCCTATATACATCGCGACTCGATCATGGCCCATGAGGGTTTAAGCCGCAAGGGTCGCTTAAGGCATCCTATCATAGCCCATGATTGGGTGCTACCTTATGCATGACCTCCCCGGATCATGCATACCCCAAAGGCAAAGATGGCCAAAGGGTTTAAGCTAGAGAACATCCCCGATGATCTCATCCCGCCCATGTTCACTTTCTACCTTTAATTGCACGCCCTTCCCGTATGGACATGCTTACATTACGGTGCAAAATTGCTCATGTTCACCATTTGCCTAACTAATTAAGCAAAACCGCTGGTCATGCCTAATGATGACATTATACCACGCCCCATCATCGGTAATTACGCATGCAACCCATACTTAGTATAGGCTCGCATGTAGATTAATCTTAACTACACATGAAATTAATCTATCGTAATTCGACATGCCCGAGCCGACATTTCGAGATGACCTTGTCGCCCCATTGCTCCATGAACTGCGGGTACCGCTTTATCGTCCCGCTTTGGTACCCACGCCGCTTGCCTTCCACCGCAAGTCTTTCCACTTGACCAAATATTGGAGAAACTCCGATCTCCTTGTCTTCTTGATCTCCTTATCAAGGATCAAGTCCGACTATCTCTAGTCGCTTTTCTATCATTTCCAACAACGCTATGTCCAAGACTTCTTCTGGTTTGGAGTATGCTTCTTCAAAGAAACTCACGCGGAAGACTTTATGAATTTTCGTGTGCTGGCAGCTCTAACTTGTAGGACCGGTTATCTACTCTCTTGGCTATTCCGGGCTTACCAGCCCACCTTTGAAGCAAGCTTTACAATTTCGATGCGAGCTTTGCCTCGCTTCACTTTGATCTTGAGCCGACATTGTCGCCAACCTCGAACTCTCTCGACCGCCCCGGTTTGTCAACGACGCTTTTTGTCGATTCTTTGCCGCAAGAAGATATCCTGACCTCTTCTACTAGCCGCCGCATGTCGGCCAACATTTGTTGTGAAACCTCTACCTTTGACACGTGATTGTACCCGTGTCCGGAGTCGACATTGGTAGCCGTGAGTTGATCATGAACGGTGACATCCGGGATGATTCCCGCTGGTGCTATTATGTTTAACTCAATCAAGTGAATGTAATCTTCCCACTTAGTCCGCTTGTTCCGCATATAGTTTCTAGCATATCTTCCAAGATTCTCGTTGGTCCGCTTCGCTTTGCCCATCCGTCTCGAGGATGATAGGCCATGTTCATGGACAGCTTTCGCCCGATCGTCGCAAAAAGATCCCGCCAAAAGGCACTCGTGAACTTTGAGTCTCCGCCTGAGATGATCTCTACGATACCATGGAGCTCAAGATTTTGTGAAGAGAGCCAGATCCAAGGCCGTGGTTTGGTCCCGCAAGGCACAAAGTGCCATCTTCGACGTACTTTGTCCACCACAACTATCGGCATCTTTTTCCTCTTGCTATCCCTGAGCCCCGTTATGAAGTCCATATCGATGACTTCCCCACTTAGCTCGCAAGACCGCTTAATGGTTCCAATGTTCCGAATTCGGTTGTTTCGCTTCGTCAGCCGACACAACCGACACTCTTTGATGTAACGAGCTATTTGCTTCTTCATCCCTCGCACAATAATCCGGCCAAGACTTTGAAATATGTCTTCATAAATCTCCGCTGCGGCCAGCCTATTGGATCGCTTGGGTGTCGTGGAGAATCAACTTCTCACCCCGATGAACTTATTCTTATGGTACAAAAGGTTGCCTTCCTTCCTAAAAATTCTTTGAAGGTCTCCTCTCCTTATCTGCCTCTTGCCTTTTGCACATGTCGTTCACACTTCCTTGAAGTCTCAGACCGGCCGGCAAGGTTTCTTCGATCTTCCTTCCCCAAGGTGCCGGTGAGCGCCGAGATTGCGCTGTGCTTGAGATCTTGTTGTCGAGGATGCCTTGAAAGCGCATCCGCTACCACATTGAGCTTCCCGGGCTTATAAACTATAACAAAATCGTGATTCTTCGAGGAACTCCATCCACCTTCGCCGCCTCAAGTTGAGATGTGGTTGCGTGAACACGCATTGAAGGCTCGGATGATTCGCATCCAGCCGAACTTCCTTCCCAATAGGTAGTGCCTCCAAATTTTAGTGCTCGACAACCGCAAGCAACTCTTGGTCATGAGTTCGTAGCGCTGCTTTGGCGCCGCTCATCTTCGAGAGTCATAAGCCACTACCGCTTTTCCCCGTGACAAGATCGCACTCGCGGGTAATTTTATTTGCATCCCATACAAGTTTGTCCTTCGGCGCAGGTGGTCGACGGGGGGCGTTGTCAAAGCTTCCTTCAACATCTCGAATCCCCGCCTGGCTTTCTTTCCGCCAGTTGATCTGCCCAATCCTTTTTTACTTTTCCGCCCTCGTCAAATCGTTAAGTACGGGCCGCTATTTTTTGCAAAGTTCTTCACTTAACTTCCTATAATACCCCGCTATAGGCCGGAGAAAGCTTCTGACCTCGTGGATGTTCTTCAGCCGCCAATGTATGATCGCTTTGATCTTGGCAGATCCGCCACGAAATTCCTCCGGCCGAGATCACGCGTCCCCGTGATACTCTACCCCTTCCTCCGCTGCACTTCGGACAACTTTACGCATTAACCGGTGCCTTCTTTAGCTTCTCGAAGCACTTTCCCCGAGGTGTTGTATGTGTTCTTCGTGGATTTGCTGTACACTAGAATATCATCAAAGAATACTATGACAAAAGTATCCAAAAACTCCCTGAAGATGTCGTTCATAAGCCTCATGAATGTTGCTGAGGCGTTTGACAAACCAAACGATATTAGGGTGAACTCTAATGCCCATACCTGGTCCTGAATGCTGTTTTGTGGACGTCTTCTTAATCCTGATCTGATGGTACCCTGACCTCAGGTCTATCTTGGAGAAAACCTTCGCGCCTTGGAGCTAATCCATCAGGTCGTCCGATCTCGGGTCGGGAGTGCATACTTATTCCTGATGGTGTGCTTGTTTAGTCAGCTCGTAATCTATGCACATCCCTCGTCGCCACCCTTCTTCTCACAAAAGGATAGGTGCCCCCAACAGAGATGCTGGGTTTGACTGAACTCCTAGGTCAAGCAACTCCCCAGCTTGCTTCTTCAACCTCGCCATTTTGAGTCAGTTATCTCAGACGGCAGGCTTATACCGTCGGCTGCACTGTTCGAGTGCTATCTCACACTTGACTCCTCTATAAGGAGGGGAAGCTGCTTGATCTCGCCTGAAGAGATCATCATGAACTCCTTTACCAACTTAGCTATCCGCTGGTGTAATTTGTCAGCACCTTTATCTTCCTTGCTTCCTTCTCACTCTGCCTCGACTGCTTGAAGACATAGGCTACTCCGCCGCTTCTTTATGCACTTGAGCAGAAGCCACATTAGACATACATTGCATGATAGGAATAACCTCCTTTACCTCGCACTTCTATGATCTTGTTAAGCATACTGGCTACAAGGTCACTTACTGCTTCACAAGCCGATGATGGCCTTTGGTCGGAGCTGTAGGTACTCCATGCCGATGTCAAATCATACTTCCCGATGTTCATCACTCTCTGACCCTATTTGATGTTGATCCTCGCAAATCGAGCGTCGAATTTATCCTTCTTGCCCGCCGGTGTCCCACCGCCATAACATCACGTCTCTTTGAGTTCAACTATTGAGCTTCAACATCTCTCGACCATTCTGAGACGCGAAAATTGTGGGTGCCCCCTCGTATCTACCGACTATAAAAGACTGGCCTTGGCCTTCCTTTCTACCGCGGGAGATTACCCGATAATCGCATTTTTGTTGGTCCACCTATGGTCGCAAAGATGTGACACTCTCACCTTAAATGAAGTCGTGATGCTTCATTGCCGCTGCCGCCGAGGGAGAGTTCTATCCACCCATCTCTCGCACGCCGCATTCATGACAAAAAGGGCGCTCTGGTCGTTTCGCGGGCTCCGGCCGAAGCACCTCGGGCGCAGAGCCGCTTTCTCAATGCACTCCCCGCCTCTTTCTCCTTAGGTATCGCACCGCCTTCATTAATTTGACCCCGCTGCCGCTGCTTATCCTGAAAGATACCGCTTTTTCCCGCCGCTTTGCCACAGAATCGCCAATCGTATGGGGCCTTTGTTGGTCCCGACTAGCTGCCCTAGGGCTATAACTTCCCCGCTGTTTCGTTCTTTTATCCCCGGTAGTACCGCTATTTCTACCCACCGCTTCAGGCCGCATCCCAGGCCAACTACTGACCTCGCTTCCCTCAGAGCACTGCTCGGGAGGATTTCAATTGCCTTACCGCCTTCCTTATCTCGGGCTGCTTAATCCCTCGATGTACCTCTTCCACGTGATGTATGCTCTTCACCAGCTTCTCGCGACATAAAGCCTCGGGCCCCATGAACTCTTCCGTATTTCTCGCGACCGGATTTGTTGCCCCGCCTAGCCGAGAATTGTTGCATCATGTGGCATTTGTGCTCCCTTTGGCACATAGTGGCTGGAATGCCTTTTGAGAATTCCCTCAAACCCTCGCACGGCTTCGCTTAGCTTTATGCGTGTTTTGCATACCCTTTCCACCATATAATGAAAGGTGCACCCTTGAGGTTGGTTGTTGCCACCCCGTTGTCTTTGTCCTTCATTCCGTATGCATTCCCATATTCCTCATCTCACCAACAGCCCTCTCGCCTTCCATGCCCCACTAACCGCCACCTAAGAATCACCGTTTCAAGCTTTTGCCTTCCATACATTGCTCGCTAAGTGTGGATCTACTTCCGTAGTCCGAGGTCCTTGTGTCCCCTCGAAGTTCCGCCCATCTCACGGGTCCGCGACCTTCTTCCACCTCTTCCCCTGAGTTCTGGAGTCCAATGTGAGCTTGTGCTCCAGGAGTCCGTACAGGGACCTCCCTTTGCTCTTCTTCTTATCCTTCCCCGCCTTCGAGGTGGTGCTTTGGCGTAACCGGACGCTGTGGATCCGGGGTCAATCACGCTATACCGCCAATAATAAGGCCTTTATTTCTCTTGGAGGTCCTGACCATCTACTACATCTCTTCTTCTGGGAGTCATGGGGCCGCATTCATACAGTGTTCCTTTGCTAAAAATGCCCGCCTGAGTCTCTTCATCTCTAATGACCACGGCCTTGCTCACCAAATTTTGGACCTCTAGCCGTGATACACAAGTAGATCACAGCTCATTAGCTAGCTTTGTTTGTTTTATTGCATTATATGCGGTTTCTGTCGATATAGCTGTGGAAACAAAATACATCAACAAACATTTAAAATGCCAAACAAAATGTATTTATATATACAAGTAAAACTTCATTACAATGCTCCGGATCAAGAGTCTAACTATTCTTTGAATCAAATACCTGGATGAGTTATCCCTCAAGGAACTTCTTAACCGGGCCGCTCCTACCGAAAGCCCCAAGTTTCGAGGATGTTCGTTGGTGTTCCGCAAGGCCGCCACCAAGTCTTCCACTGCTGGGTCGAAAGTGTAGGCCGCCACACGCTTAATCTTTCCCCGCCACTCCTGCGAGGGTACCGCCGGTCAAAGATATCAAGTGCCACCGCTCTTTGACTCAGATGACATGGTCAACCGCTGGAATCACCAAGCATGCCTACTCAAATCCCTCGAAAAGCGATGAGCATGAATATCTCTTCTTCGCCTCATTGAATTTAAGGTGGGTGACCGCTATTCTCCCTCCAAATGCCAGGAAGATAATACCTTATCGCCTTGTCCCTCGCCTGCTGTCGTTGATTCTTCGCCGGGTCGGCACTAGCTCTATGTCTTCCCCGCATATTCATCCACGCGGAACCTCCACGTCTCAGGTGGTCCCTTTATTGTTGATGCAGGCTTGTCGTTGATCTCACTGACACTTGTGCGGGAGCCGGTATCAAGAACCTCGGCATCAAAATACTTGTGGACTTGAAGCCGCGATCCCCATCCGCCTTTGGATGGCGAGAATTCTTCTTCTAAGGCGATCCCGAAATTGCCATCAAATGCCTGGAGCGTCGCTTATATGCCTCTATATCCTCAAGTCGACTGCAGGCGTCGGGTTTACGCTGATTGGGAAGTCGGCCTCCCCGACCGCATGGGTAAACTCATCCGTGATCCGGGTTGTTGCCGTTGGCGTACAAAGAACTCATCGCTGGTCAGACTCTCGGCTCGTGATTGGGGAGGTTCTCGATGTCACTCGTAGCGTGTACCCCTGGTCACGATGATGATGGGGGCTAGGCTTGTGGATACCTTAGCCCGAGCCAGCAATCCCGTTGGTCCGTTGTGTCCTCGTCAAAGACCGATCTCCTCGCTCTCGCTTGTTGCCCCCGGTCCAGTTGAACTCCTGGGCTTAGTCTTCGCTGCTCGAGGGGTCGAAGCTCTTTCATCTTCTGGGCCTTCTGCCCGCTTTGATAATCGTAGTAGCAGGAGTTGACCATCTCAATAAGAGGCTATGGGGTCTACATCCATGGCCCGATGAGGCCCCCGATTGGGTTTTAAGTATGGAGAGAGAAAGATGGCTATGGCAAAGGGTATAGGAGAAATATTTCACTCTATTAACCGGCCATGACCATGGTGAATGGCATCCTAGCAACCTTATTGTTCTCGTACTTAGCAATGTGTTCGGACATCACCCAAGGCTGCTCGAGGGAATACTGCTTAGGAACAAAAATATCATGTACAATGGGGAAGCTGTACTAAGGATGGTCCTACTCCCTAGCTTGGAACTCACCATGACTTTCCGATAGGGATGGGTTGCCTGCAAGGTGGCTTGATGTTCATCTCCCTTCTCGAAACTGCGAAATGGAATTGATGCTAGCCTCACCTACATGAGCATCGGCGCTTGTACCAAAGACCCGGAATGTCGGAGTTGCCATTGATCTTGACTGAATGGGACTAGCAACAACAAGCTCTTGAAGCTCGTGGAGCTAGCAATACGTAACTGAACGAAGCATAACAA